>VZTJ01005676.1:113543-153395 GCA_013397795.1 Orthonyx spaldingii | reverse complement strand
CGGGGTGGCGGTGTCGGGTATGGGGGAGGCCGGTTCCTCGGTGAAGTGAAGCGCTGGCGCTTTGTTGGAGGAACCGGGGCGGGGCCATGTTGTTCCCGCGGAGGGGAAGCGCCGCCAGCCGCGGGCTCCGGGGCGGCCGCGGCCGCCAAGATGGAGCCCGACAGCCGCCCCATTGTACAGCGCTTTGCAGGCGGCCCCGCCGCCCTGCCCCTGCCGCCGTCACCGAGCGGTGACGCCGCTGCCCGCGCCCGCCCGCCTCCCGCCGCGGCGGGGCTCGCCGAGCCACCACCCGCCACCTCCTCTTTTATATGTCCAGATGTCAGAGCTTTCCAAAAGAGTCGGGCATTCCCCGTCAATAAGTCACTGCGGGCCTGGAACCTGAATAGAATCGTATAATGGGATCACAGAATGCTTTGGATTGGAATGGACCTTAATGATCATCCGATTCCATGCCCCCTGCCATGGACCTTTCACACCTTCCACAGTTCCACAGCTGGATCAGGTTGCTCAAGGCCCTATCCAACCTTGAACACTTGCAGGGATGGAGCAGCCACAGCTTCTCTGGGCAATGTGTTCCAGTGCCTCACCATCCTCACACTAAATAATCTCATCTTAATATCTAATCTAAACCTACTCCCAGTTTAAAGCCATTAACCCTTGTCCTGTCATATGCCCTTGTAAAAAGTCTCTTTCCAGCTTTCTTGTATAGCCCAAAAGTCAACTAGCAAGAGAATGGAGAAAATATCTATTTATTCTTTCTTTATTTTTATTTAGAGCAGTCTAAATTTAAATGGTAAAACTTCAGAGAGGTTCTAGAGGCCTGGCTAGAGCAGTTTATTTTTATTTAGAGCAGTCTAAGCCACCTGGTTTGTAGACAGTAAATTCCTGTATCTTTTGCTGTATCCTTGCTAAAACGAAGAATAGGGGAAATGGGCACCATCTGCACAGAACAGGGTAGGAGAAAAGGAGACATCAGCGTTGTGCAGGGGGCTGGTGGGTAAACTGTGGTGTCTTGCTTTCCCTGCAGATTGAAGATAGGCAGGCCGAGATGAGCAGGAGGAATGTGCCTCAGAGGTAAAGATGAGGAATACACTCTTGAAAAGAGGGTGGCTGCACCTGAAGGCATTGCTCTGAAGAGGAAGGTGTATGCTAATGAGCAAGTCTTTTGAAGATTTCAGTTTGTAGCACTCCAGGCAGTGGTGAACCACAGAGTGAAATGAATTCTATAGTGAAACGCATTTAGAAACTTGGCTACAGCCAATCAGATTAGATGTTAAAAAAAAAAGTTACAAAAAACCTCAACATTGGAATGAAAAGATGGAGTGATCAGTATTAACTGAGAAAGCAGAAAGGTAAGAGACTTCAGGAGGAAAAGCTGAGGTTCTGCTTTTCTCGATGCCTAATTTCAAGAAGGAGCAGGAAGAAAAGCAGCCGTGGATGGGGAGGGAAAGAAAGGTAAGCGTGAAAGTCATCGGCACTGAAGAGAGCAGTGAAGTCACCCAGAGGCCAGGGCAGAGGGTGGAGGGAGAAGCAGCAGCACCAAAGCCAGAAACCAGCAGAGTGAGTTTTCCTTGTGTTTGCATAAGTTAGCACCTGTATTGCTTGCAGCTGAAGGAGCCCATGTGGGGGGTGGGAGACCTTCTTTCCCTGGGAAACAGGAGGGTTGCTGTTTTACATATGAACAGGGCCTGATGACACAAAATTACTCCAGTTGTATGCTAATGGTGAAGCGTTTACGCTGCTGATACTATTGTAAATGCCATTTCCAGTGGGGAAGAACCCACGGTTTTTTATTTCCCGGCAGGATCTCCACTAATCTCCATTATATTATTAGACTTAGAGCACATTGTTTCCCTCAAGTGGGCCTAAGAGGAGGGTGATCCATAGAACTGATACAAAATGCCTTCTCCATGTAGTTGCAGTGTTTGGTTTTCTAGAGTGAATGTATTGCTGTGGAGTTTCCTGTCCCAAATTTGGAACGACGTATTAATAAATTGTATAACTGCTAGTGTCTTGTTTGATTTTTTTCTCAAGTAATGGCAACATGAACTTTAAAGAGTACCATTACGTTGTTTATTTCCATTACAGACTTTCTCTAAAGAGAATGTGGGGGTGGGTACACGGCTGTAAACAAGAAGCACCAGTCCAGATTTACAGGCAGGGAAACACAGACAATGCATTTATACCACTAAATGACCACAGACCCAGTGTTTCCCTGAACATTGCTGGAGTAGATCGTTTTTACTGGCAATCAAATAGTGAAGTTGAGTGAAACAGTAGTTGTGACAGCTGTTGTTACTTCTAATTTCTTTTACATGGTTTTAATTCAGGTGGAGTAGGGTGAAAACTTAATCACCAATGTCCATAACCATCAGATAAAGTCAGTTTATCCAGTGATTTGCTTTTCCTGTGTATGAGATGAATCTTGTCCTGAGACCAGCGAGTGAGACTTCCACAGCTTTCTCATTAAACTGACCCCTGCTTCTTGTTGCCATCCTCTGTCTAGAAAATCTTTCTCTTAAGTTTGCATTTTCTCTTTTTGTAACCAAATGGTATTTTGTAACACTTTGCTCTAAGACAACAAAAGGGTATGCAGAGAGTAAGTGCTTTTACAGTACCCTGGTATCCAGGATACTTATAAGCAGCTTTTCTGAAGGATCTGTTAAGGGATAGAAAAAGTCCTTTGATAGATCATGTTAATTAGATTTTTTTAATGTGTAGATTAAAGTGTACATATCAAAATGTGTATTTAGAAGTCATGTTAGGCATGTTAATGATGCTGAATATACTTGCATTCTTGTCTTAATAAGGAATGGTTTTGTTTCAAATGCAGCTGTTACTTGCTGTTTAGGAAATGAGCTTTGGTGGGCTAAAATGCCTTCTGAACTATAGTTCATAACTCAATGCCTGTAGCCAGTAGTGATACTGTATGTGCTTCTCTCTGAAGTCAAGAATTTAATATAATAGAAATATCTTGCTGAAACGTAAGCTAATACAATTTTTCTATTTAAGACCAAAATCTTAAATTGAAGCACTGTAACACAATCTGTGCAGCATACCAGCCTGGAGCAGTGATGATTTTTTTGTGTCTCTCATTTCTTTCCCAAAATGAAGAGTCTCCACTTGGAAAAAATAAATCCTTTATAGAGTCAAAAATGTCATTTGATGGCTAGGAGACAGATATAAGTACTTGAGTTAATACTTTAATGGGAATCATCTGCTTAAGGTCCAAGGAATGATCTCCAGTGCTGCAGCATATGCTGCTGCCTCCGGATGTGGTGTGGCAGCAGGGCTGAGCTGCCTCAGCTGCTTGCTGACACCCAAAGGAGAAGGCCTTTCTGTCCCTCCTTCCCTGCTTCACCCTCTCACTCCTAGTGAAGAGCTCTGGCCACAAGGTGAGTAATGAATTCACTTCGCTGGCAAAAGAACATTTACCCTTTTTTTGCCAGAGGTCATTTTTCTGTAATTTTGCTGAGCTGAGTCAGCTTGCCTTTGCATGAAATGAGAGCTGGCTCAGGGCGAGCATTGGTAGTGTGCAGCTGGGAGGAGGTGACAGGGAAGAGCAGGGAAGTTTTGCTTCTGATGATGAGATGTTGTCTTGGCTTGTGGTATATTCCAAATGGAAGTCTCTAGAGTCTGGGAGTGCTTGAGGATGCACCTCTGCAGACGGTGATGGGCTCCTGTGCCTGTGTGACACTTCACCCAGAATCAAGCCAGCTCTGTTGCAGAACTGTGTTAGCTAATTTACACTTAGTGAAAATTTCCTATTTCCTCTTTCTGTTTAAATCATTCAATGTTACACAATGCTGAATGGCAATATTGCTTTTTGAGGTCTAGTTCCGTGTTTAAAGTGACCACATGGCAAATGCAATGCATGATCAAGTTAACAGGTAGTCAGCAGTTTTCTGTGATTTAATCATAATTAAATCAATATATCAATCACAGATTCAGGGCCAAAATAATGCTCCAGTTCATGATTGGCATCAATGTATTTATTTGTAACTGATTATTTATTAACTACTTTGTTGCATAGTGTGCTATAATTATTACATATGTTAACAGAAAAATGTTGGCCAGTGTGTAAGTTGAGTGTGATTGTTTTGTAGGTTGTATATCATAGAATCATAGAATGGCCTGGGTTGGAAGGGACCTTGAAGATCATCCAGGTCCACCCACCCTGCCATGGGCGGGGACACCTTTCACTAGACCAAGTTGCTCAGAGCCCCATCCAACCTGGCCTTGAACGCTTCCAGGAATGGGACAACAACAGCTTCTCTGGGAAACCTGTGCCAGGGCCTTGCCACTCTCACAGCAAAGAATTTCCTCCTAATATCTAATAGAAAACTACTCTTTTTCACTGTGAAGTAATTTCCCCTTGTCCTGTCACTCCAGGCCCTTGTAAAAACTCCCTCTCCATCTTTCTTGCAAGTTGCCTTCAGGTACTGGAAGGCTGCAATTAGGTGACCCCAAAGCCTTTTTTCCCAGGCTGAACAATCCCAATTCTCTCGGCCTATCCTCCTACGAGAGGAGCTCCAGCCCTCTTAATCTTCGTGGTCTCCTCTGGACTCACTCCAGCAGGTCCATGTCCTTCCTGTGGTGGGCCCCCCAGAGCTGGACACAGAGCTCCAGGTGGGCTCTCACCAGAGCAGAGCACAGGGGCAGAATCCCCTCCCTCCCCCTGCTCTCACGCTACTTTGGATGCAGCCTAGGACAGGATTTGCTTTCTGGGCTCCAGGTGCACGTTGCAGGCTCATGTTCAGCCTCTCACCCACCAGCACCCCCAAGTCCTTCTCCCCAGGCCTCTGGATCTGTTCATCCCCAGCCTGGATTGATAGCGGGGGTGGCCCAGGTGCAGCGCCAGCTCTTGGTCTTGTTAAACCACATGAGATTTCCATGGGCCCATTCCTTGAGCTTGTTCAGGTCCCTCTGGATGGCTTCCTGTCCTTCAGGAGTGTCAGGTGCATCACTGAAGACTGGCCAGGCAGAAGGCTACATGGTGTGTTACAGCTTTAATGGTGTCGTGGATGTAAAAATTCCAGGACAGCAGCTCTGGGGGTCCTTGTGCATGGGGCAGCATGTGGTGATTCTTCACAGGGCCAACAGTTGCTGCCAGCAGTTACTGCCTGTGCTTTTGGCATCCTGTCTACTGCAGATACAACAAACGCTGTTTTTCTAATGTATCTCTATCCCCAAAGCCCTCTTCTTTCACAGAAAGCATTGCTCCTGTACTTTGCTTTTCCATAACAGATGATACCTGGTTTTGGTCTTGTTCTGGCTCTTCCTTCGTGTTTAAGTGCCAAAATATATTTTTTCTTCCTTTAAGAAGTTTTCAGTTAAATCTGCAAACTGGACTTTGCAGCAAAATTCTTAGTATGCTTTAGGGCAATTTTTGATGGGCTGAAAAGGATCATGGAAAAATAGTCAGATGCACATGCTGGATCAGCAGCTTCAGCTGTTGTTGATGGAAGAAAGTAGTTAAAGGCAGAACATGCAGTTAATGGTGCAAGTCTGAGATTACAGCTTGGTTGTTGAAAGTGGGCAAAAAGGATTGTATTTTAGTACATAATAGTGATTTATTTTAGAACTATCACAGTATCATAAATAGTTTGCTAACATACACAAACATCTTAGTGGTTAGCTTTCAGTGGCTAACCATTTGTCAACAAAAGCTCTAGAAATAAATTCAACAAACAGCCTTGTGCTGAGAGAATTAATCTTCACAATTGTTTGGAAACAGAGTTGTGGATACTTGAGGACATTCTTTTTCAAAAACCAGTGTTTCAGAGATAAAACATTCGAATAACTTGAATATGTTTAATCAGATGAGCTTTGAAGATGCTCAGGCCAAAGCTGAGTTGGGTGTGATGTATCAACACATTGTGAAAAGTGCACAAAATAAGATTTCTGCAGCACGTATTTCTGTCAAGCACTGTTGGACAGCAGACCTCCGCTACAGATCCCGGTGCAGCACCTTTGTGCAGGCTGTGGGTGCTGCCAGCCTGTGGTATCCTGCATGAGCAGGAATGAGTAAGTAGATCAGATAGGCAGTAATGAGTCTTGGTTAGGCTTGTTATTAATCACTGACTGTGTTGTTTGTTGTTGTAATTGTGATTCTGACCAAAGCAGAAAATTGCAGTTGCTTTAACAGATTAGATTTTGCGTTTAATTTGGCACATGGCCTCTTTAAACATAAAGCTAGGTATTAAGATATGTGTGAATAGGGAAGAGAATGCTGCCTTTCAAAGAACACTCTCTTGGAACCTCACAGCAAATACTCTCCCTCTTTGCATTTCTTCACTTATATTACTCTGTGCATTTATTTGACAACTTCAGTATATGTACAAATAAATGAAGCAAAATCTTCAAAATTCATTCTATAGAGCAAAGTCGATTTATGAAAACTTGACTTCTGACACGACAAGAGATGATTGAGCTGGTAGAAAGCTCACTGCAGCAGTGAGTTGAAAGGTCTTGTTTCCTTCATGTTCCCAATCCTCCTTCTGGTCACGTGGTTCCACTCCTTCCAAGGTGCCACCACTGGCACTCGTGTTGTCTCAGCTCACCCACTCTTGAGAAAGCTGTCTATGTTTTCACTGGATGATTTATGAAGGGATATAGTAAGGACCAGAAGTGGTATAAGGTAAGTGGGAGAAATGTGCAATGACATGTAGGAATAAGAAAACTTAAATAAAACCTTTGCTCTTGAACAAACTCACAGTTTTAACAGGAAATATTTTATTTTAACTCTTACCAGTTATTTTCCTTGGTATCATATCCATGCTGGGTGTTTAACATGAAGTATTGGATGTTTATGTATTGGGTACTTGCTGATCTTTAGAGAAATTAAACTGAGGCTTGAACTACTCAGCAATCAGAGGTGTTTCTTGTTTCCTAAATGAAGTAGGCACTGCATCAGAAACTAAAATGAAACTGTTTCAAAACACATGTTTAACTGCACTAGTTTCTAGACTGAAATATTTTTCCAGATGCTTTGAAGTCTCTCTGCTCCCTTTAAAGTGTGAACTCCTGGAGGCTCCCAGAATGTAGGCAGCAAGATGCCTGCATCTGATGGCCCCTACTGCTTCAGTGTTTCAAGAGTCTAAGTGCTGTGGGAAAAAGCAGGAGTGAAGGCAGGAACTGTTATCCCAAGACACTTAATGAGAATGAAGCATCTGTCCTATCAGCTGTATTTCAAATATCAATTCATTGGATGTTTAAATATAGGAGGAGATTCTGGTAGTCTGTGGGGAGCTCAGCTCCTCTTTTATGGTTGGAAGGAAAAGCATAGATCTGACTATTTTTTTTCCAGAGGACAAATCAAGAGTGGCTTGATTTAGTGAAATTTACTGTGCTCAATATTTGCTCTGTCTAGCTGCCCTCCTGCTTCTCTGTGGAAGTTCATTCACACTGTCATGTGTGTCTCCACTTCAGATTGAAATCACCATTACCAAATGAGGAACTCCTGCTTCCTGCCTTGCTTTTGCATGCCTGTTCTGGTCCTCACTGGAGAGATCTTGCTCACTTCACTAACCCTAGGAAAGTGGTATTTTTTGGCCATACCATTGTGTTAAACCTTCTCAATAAAGGTCTGACAAAAGTCAAGGAAGATGGAAGGGTTAAACCTTGTTAAGTTGGCTTTTGTCTTGAAGAGTTCATCTCATGGTTCAGATGCTCAGGTAAGCTGGAGCAGTGGAGCAGGAAGGTTTTGCCCAGAGTAGAAATGGCCAATGTTAAAGAAAACAAACCATGGCCCTTTTTCTCCACCAATAAGTGCTACATGGCATGAAGAATCATGGAATAGTAGAATGGTTTGGGTTGGAATGGAACTTAAAAAGTCTTCTAATTCCAACCTTCTGCCATGGACAGGAACACCTTCATTTAGATAAGGTTGTTCAGAGCCTCATCCAACCCAGCTTTGAGTGTTTCCAGGGATGGATCCTAAACTTCTCTGGGCAACCTGTGCCAGCATTTCACTACCCTCATGGTAAAAAAATAATCTTCCTTATACCTAGTCTAAATCTACTCTCTTTTAGTTTAAAACCATTACCACTTGTCCTGTCAAAACAGGCCCTGCTAATAAG
The DNA here is from genome assembly GCA_013397795.1 of Orthonyx spaldingii. Lineage (NCBI taxonomy): Eukaryota > Metazoa > Chordata > Aves > Passeriformes > Orthonychidae > Orthonyx > Orthonyx spaldingii. The sequence continues at coordinate 145,314 of VZTJ01005676.1, read as the reverse complement.
GTTGTCCTCATTTCCTTTAAGTGCTTTCAGAAAAGGGCATGTGGTTACCAACTCCATTAAAAAGAAATCAAAAGGATTGTCAGAGCTTTTTTTCATTTTTTAATCATAGACTAAATTAGCATTTTCTCTTTTGCCGTGATTAATTTATATAAATGTTTATTTGGAAATTGTTTTACAAAATAATATAGAGACTAGCAGAGTTTAAAATATTGCTACCCATCACCCAAAAAATGACAGCACTTAACTTCAAAGTTAGAATTAAATATAGCCAGTGACAAGTGCATTCAAAATGTTCTGACAGATGAGTAGAAGGAAATATGTTCATAAGATTAAGTAATTGTTTGTACAGTTCAGAAATGATTGGAAATAGTCAAAACCAGCTACATAAAGAGCAGGTTATTTGAGAAGATCTGCTTAAGATTTTTTAGAGGAAAATACATGCAAGTTCTGAATTGCGGAAGTGATAGTGATAAATTTGTAGTGACAGGAATTAATTGAAAGATGTTTACAGTATGGAAAGACCATGCTTGAAGAGTTTGAAAATGGCTTTTAAACCTGGAATTTCCTTCCTATTCTGTATGCCACATGGAACAAGCAAGCGTTGGCAGGAGATGCTGTGGATAGAAAAGTTTGGTTTGTTGGTGGTGTTTGGGTTTTGGGGGTTTTTTATTACTTGGATGGTTTATTTAAAGCTATAAACAGTGTTGTTAATAAGATGCAGGTAATAAATTAATCTTATTCACAGCTGGTAATCTCAGGAATGATAAGGAATTTTGCTATGCTTTCCAGATTTCAAATGTAATTTTTAAGGGCAGATCAGACTCAAACATTCTAGTTAATATAAGTAGGCATCATGATAACAATAGAATACTCTGAATCGGGTTTGGCAACAGCATTGTGGTAAATAATTTGGCAGACCACTATACTTTTTATTACCTGAAGTGATCAGTTATCTCATTTTTTTGCTCCACTCCCAGTTCAGCTGAGGCCAATAAAAACTTTGCTATAGACTTTGACAGGACCAGAATCAAACGCTTCACGCTTAACATTTTCATGAGCTGTGCTTAGGAAGCACACTTCCATGTGGTACTTTGGCTTTGCTGTTCTAATGAATTCACAAAAACCTCAACAACCCCCCCAACCTATAAATGCATAATTGAAAGATCAAATTGAAAGATCAGGCTTTTTTATCATAGTTCAGTGATGTACTTTTCAGCTGACAGAGCCAGAGATCACTTTCCTGACCCTTATTATTTGCCCTAATTAATAAACTCTTGTTTTATAAAAAGTTGTATGCTGTAATCTTCTATGATACTAAAAAGGCTGTTCTGGAAAATTGTTCAAGGCAATGGCTAATTGCATTTAGTGTGACATGTTTAAAACAGAATATGTGTGTTACCAGTGTTTTGTTTAGACATTTCTGTTTTCAACTGTCACAGTAGATCTCTGTTAAATCACTCAAAATCCACCGTCCTTCCTAACAGTCCTTGAAAGAAATGCCAAAATCAAAACACTGATAGTTTACATCTCCGTACAAGTTAACTTAACTTGCTGCTGCTTTGCTTCTCAAAATCTTCCTCCTTCTCTTCCTACTTAATCACAGAATGCTTTGGGTTGGAAGGGACCTTCCAGTTCCATCTCCCCCTGCCACCAGTGTTTGAATGTCAGTCCCTGCATATTTTCAGTGTCTAAGGTGCAGACTCCTTGAATAAATTTGAGGGTTTTACTCTGCTGAAAAGCCACTTTACTGCCCAAAGCACTACACTATTGATGTTTAACAGTTACACCCTCTTAAGTTTTTTGATTAATTATGAAGGACAAGATTTTTGCTTGCATTACATGGAATCATTTGCAAATGATTTATAGGAATAGTAGAAAAAACCAAATTTCCAGTAATTGAATAGGATTCCGTACAATTTCTGTAGTGTGTTTAAAATGTGGCTTTGCCAGCTGTCTGTAGTAACATTAAAGAATCTCTGAATGCTCAAAGCCCTGTGAAATCCCTTTCCTTGACAGTGTTCCTATCAGTTCCCTTAGTTAATAATTTTTGAGTACCAGGAAAAATCTAGGTAAAAGTGTGCTCTAGAGCTCAAAATGCACATTAACAAATGTAAAAATTGTTAGCTAAATGAAAGGGAAATATGGGAGAATGTTTTTGCAAGCTTATAATTGCATAGCTTCTCATAACGTTGTATTTTGATGGTCAAGTGTGACCTCACACAATTCACTTATTTCAGTCTTACAGAACTTCAAGAACTCCAAAATGCTTTTACAAATAGGGCAAAAGTGAATTGAAACATCCCAACATGAGGATTCCCCCGTCTCTCAACAAGAAAGAAGCTGTGGAGAGATTTGTGACTTGCCAAAAGCCAGATTCAATGGTGAAATTTTATGAACAGGAACACCAATGCCACTGTTTTTCAAAGGGCAAGACTTCATTGTGTAGCATTGTCAGTGTACCCTCTTTATATTCCAAGATTTGGAGTGTTTTCATTATTACAAAGGCATTTACAGATTGAAAATCTCAGACCAATCTTCTGCATCTCAATCAACAGCACTGTACATTTTAGTATGTTGAAAACAATGAGATTCAGTGAAATGTTATATATTCATTTCAACCTTTAATCCCTTAATTTATATTATAAAGTGGATTGTAGGCACCAAATTGAAATATGATTTGCTGTTGTCAGCATTGACTCAATGAGGGGAAAAAGGGGGGTTTTGTTTCTTCTTAAAAAACTTAATTGTGTGTGTCTTAACTGTACAGCCACTGTCAAACAAGAAAACACCAGCCTGACATTTTCCTGTGAGACCGTCTGCAATGGCCCCCTGTGGTGGGGAGGTGAAGGGACACAAGTGGTGGTTAAAATTAATTAACTGTAGATATTTTGAATTAATAAAATTAATTAACTGTCTTGATACAGTGAACCAATAACTCCCTGAAGTTCTTGACTGTTGGTTATTGATCTAATAGGATGTTTCATTCTACTTAAAGGTATCATTTTGTCATCCCTGTAGTGCAAGACACACTTATCAAAGTGCTTCCGTGGGGTAGTTTGGGCTTTGATTTGAAAGTTAAACATCTCTCTCAACATTACAGTTTTTAAACTATGAAAGAAACATTAGCTGTGAAACCTGGGTAGTTTTTTAACAAGGGACAAATCTCTACGTGTTTGCTTAACATCCCACAGTACTCACTGTCTTTGACTTGGTATTTACTGTTGAACATCAAAACAATTTGATACAAGTATACTTTGTCTGAATTGTGTGCCATGTAACAAATGCTTCCTTTTGACGCAAAATTATGATCAAAAAATACAACAAATTGACCAGCAATGTCTAAAACATACCAGTGTAATCCAGTCGCATTACTATATATATATATATTTGAAAGATCAAATAATGAAATAATGAAATAATTTTCACACTCAAATCTCTTACAAGAATGAATAGAAAATTCACACAGCAACAAAGTGAATATATCAAACAACAAAGTAGACTTCTTATGGTGGTTTAAAGTACTAAGTCATAAAAAATGGGCAGTGTCAATATGAGCAATTAAAATACTGTTCTTTGTGAAGAGAAAATAGATGAAACTATTAATGGAACATCAATAGTTTGATGGGATGGCTCAAAGTGCATATGGAATAGGGCAGCAGTACAAGATTTGCTCTCTATGCCTTCCCTCCTCTTAGGACAATGACTTTGTGCAAAGAATAGTCCTGCAGCCTTTGCAACAGGTGACTTCTTTTCCCAAATGGGAACTTCACTTGTTCCTAGTTGTCCAAAAGATCTTTCACATTTTTGTAAATCATCTTGCAATATGCAAGGTAGCACACACTTTTTCAAAAGTATGTTAGGTCCCAGTGATTCCCCCTCACCCCAGAAGGCGGTTTGTGACTAGGGGCCAGGAAGGGACATGGACTTTGTAAACACCCGTGCATCTCTTGGGGGCCCTGGATAAGGGGGTGGGGGCACATTGTGTTGTCCATCTGAAATGACTGCTTGCTCATAAGTGGGTAGTCCTGAATCGTCAGTTCTGAGAGGAAGGGGGTTTAAAGAAAATTCTTCATGCCTTCTGAAGATGTTGGCTGAATTACGTCTTCTGCTTCTTACATAATCCAAGTACCTAAACAAAAGTAACAGCAGGTAAGTGGAAACTTCTGCTTTAAAGGGAAGCAAAAATAAAGTCTTAATCATAAAATAAACAAAAAACAAAATAACCCAAAAAACCCCACAAGAGAAAAAATCATGCCTTCAGTAATCAAAAAGACCAGAAGCCAAATACTCTCTCCAAACCACATGGTAAGAATAGCTCAGCAATGTGAAATTTATAGAGAAGAGAAAGCACAGAATCCTCTTATAATCCTTTCAAGTTTAAGACAAAGCAACGAGCAGGAGCAGAGAATTGGTAAAGAAGAATTTCCTCTAAACTACTTCATCAACTGCTACTACAACTACTTCACATCTGAGGTGGAGCACATGCCATGAAGAGCTTAGCCTAGTTTAAAGAGCCAACAGAACACGTCACTCTTCCCATTGCAGGCCCCAACCTACTAAAATTACCCCATCATTTTAGTAAGAATATTTTGGAACCAAGAACACACATATATGCACACAGTAAAAAAGAAGCAAACCCAAAAGTTTGGGTGTGCAGGTGTTTTATGTTTTTGTGTTATTAACTGCAGCATAACTACTTCTAGTGCTCACCTAACTTTGCTTCTAGGCAAGTAAGAACTAGAACTTCCACTGGATTCTCCGAGAATACAGTTAGACCAACCCACAGTGACTTTTAAATGCCACTCTTGAGCAAGAGTTTGTTTTGGTGTGTGTTTGGGTTTTTTTCAGCAGTGAAAATCCTTACCCCGGTGGTTGCCTTGATTTGCATCTGCTTTTGCAGCAGTAGAAGATAACCAGTGCAATTATAACCAACAGCACTCCAGCAGCAACCAGGCTGATGAGCAGTCCTGTGACATTAACCTTTTGTAGTGCCTCATCACCTGAAGAGAAAACATTGGTGATTTTCATTATGTCTGCACTTTACACTGTAAAATACTACTTTTGCTGTGCTATAAGGCTATTCCTTCCACAAATGCCTAACTTGCTGTGAGAAGCCATGAATTCGTGCAGCACAACCCAGAAGTCTCATTCAGTCAGCTTAAAGCAAAGGTGAGCAGATATCCCCTTTTCTCTACATAAAACTGTTGAGATGCCTGTCTTCTAAAGCCTTCCAAATATTCCTTGATGTACTTGTCACCTTGATCAGGCTGTAGATCTTTCCTCAAGTCCAACTGACCATTTTTTATTCAAACATCTGGCATCAGACTACTCTGAGCCTAAATCAGGCTGTTATGTTACTATTAAAGAAATGGGGAGGGGGGGAGGAAGAAAAAACAAAAAAAAAAACCACAGAGAGCAGTCACAGAATTACTGCAAAGTTTACCAATTGTGCAATAAAGAAACCATCAAGAAAATTATAGTTTTTACCTAGAGACCTGTAATGGATCCCACTTTGAGACACTTCAGTTTTATCATAGCAGATAATTAAATATACTTGTACAGTTCATGGTGATCTTCAGTAAAAAGATAATATCTGATTTCCTTAACTGAATGCATGATCTATTAAGAATGTACTATTATAACAACCAAAAAATACTGCAATATAAGCAAAAAGTAAGAAGATGACTTACCGATTTTTATTTTAGGGCCTTTAGTTGAATAGTCTTTCCAAAAATCCATCTATAAAACCCAAAAAGAATCAGATTTATATGAGATCCATATTTGGCAGGCCTACTGACTTATTTTTAATATTGTAACTTGTGCAAAATTTAACAATGGCATGAAACAGAAATAATTCCTGCTGAAGGATTTGTATTTGCTCATCCCATTATATTTTTCTTATACAACTTTATATTTTTAAGAAATATATATATTTCTTATATAATATTTTAATATATTAAAATTTCTCAAAGAAGAAAATGCTAGTTGGAATAAGAGAAAAGTGTATTTAACTGTCCAGTGTTACCTCATATTTCTGCCTGATTACGGTAGAAGTTAGGATATATTCTGACACCAAAAAAATCCTTACAATTGTTTTTTGTAAATCCCTATAAAAGAGTATTTATGAGGCAAAGTTAAGTTCTTAAGAATCTGACATTTGCACAAACAGTATTTGAATTCATGTCAGCTAGGAAAAATAATGGGATTCATATAAGAGAAAAACTTCTATGTTGTATGATCATCAGGCATTAAATGTGTTTAGTTGTAATTTTCACTTTTGCTACCTAGCAAAAGACTCCAGCAAGATTTCAATTTAACAATTTGACCTTTTTCTTAGGAAAATGGTAGCAATGGCAAAGTAACATTTCCACCTTTAGAACAGGAGTGCATTCCTTGCTCTTTCTGCAGCTTAGTGCAGAGCACACCTAGAATCACAAGGAGATTCTTGCTGCATGTGGCAATGAACAGTCTTCAGACAATCCTCACATTCCTTTATTGGGCTGAAAGCTTTCTTATTGTTTCTCTTTTTTATATACCAGGTTTCTTCTCAGCTATATCTAGGTAGGGAGTTAGAATATGGTGCTATAGGAATAGTCAGCAATAGCTGAACTGCAGATTTGCTCCATATTGGCCTCTTACAAAACACATCTTTGGCATGACACAAGGATGCAACCAGCCAATTAATACAGAGAGCATGTGCAACACAGTTAAATTGGATGCTGAGAAGTTACTAAAAAATCCAGAAGCTTGAAAACATAGGAATATCCACAAGTGGGACTTTTGGAGCTTCATTTCTATTTGCTTGCAGAATTAAAGTCCAGTTCTAAAGTCTTTAAGACAATACATATTCAAGTGCATTCAATGTGTATCTAAAGCAGGAACCCCATGTCATTGGGATATCTACTTTTAGAATAAAATAAGTAGTCATGTTTAAGTGCTGCATTAGAGGAGTTACAGTATTTGTGTACAATAATTTGTTACAATAATTTGTGTACAAAAATCAGGTTATTTAGTCAATAACCTCTCTCACTATATTAAATTCAGTTTGAACTGCTACCGTTTTATCAGGGTCTTCAAAAATTTCTCTTGCTTCTTCATAATTGCACAGTTCTTCATAGCATTCCCTTTCCAGGTTATCAGCTGTGAATGCTTCAAAATCAAATCTGTTGTTCAGAAGATGTCGTCCAATGAATAAATTGGCCTCCCTTGCAGATGTAAACACTAATTAAAAAAAAAAAATCAGGTTGATTTAAAACAAGTTCAGAAGGCTAAATTTAATATTTTAAAAGAATAGTTAATATCTTAAAGGAGCACATTGGGATAATTTCTTTCCCTAGCATCTCTCAGCTACATACAAGAAAAAGAAATGTCAAGGTCTTCTCCTAAAATGTTTTCTTCATTGCTATCTTTTCTAACTATGTAACATAAAATAAATGTATTTTCCTTTCTCATAGACCATCTCAGCGATTCCTTATCCTGGCCAAGAGAATGTGATTGTCATGAGAGCTGTTGGTCAAGTTTTGTTGTTATCCCTTCTGGGATGTGAGCATCAGTTTTTACTGGAGCTCTTAAGAGCAAAGTCGTAGTCACAAAAAGCAGAATTCAGTCAGAGCCAAAGTAAGCAACACCCTGACCTAGTGGGGGAAGGAGGCAAGGCAGGGGTCAGGGTGGGGGAAGGAAAAAACCAAATATACATTTATCAATATTCTGGTATCTGTGAGTATTAAATTTCATTTACAGAATTTGGTTTTTAAATCACATCAGCAGACTCCTATTCATTCTACAATTGTACACATTTCACAATCATGGCATCAAGCTTCATGTAAAGGTGCCATATTGCCAAGTTAATTTGTTTCAAATTTGTCCATGATATGAATTTTACTGACAAGAGGCATTTCTGAAGATATTTATTTAGTCTCTTCTTTTGTGTTCCATGAGGCCTCATGGAGTAAGTTGTGAAGTGAGATTCCAGAACAGTGGGTGAAATTATAGAAGGCTTTGGAATACAGGAATGTATTTCCTCACTAGGCATTTTCCATAGTCAAGTTTTAGCCTGCTCTTGCTACAGTTTCTTATTTAAAAAAAATTAAATAATTGTTATAGGACAAAACTGGCTTGGTTTTCAGTGAAAGCTTAATCTGTATCCAAGAACTTCAGGCTATTTGATTGACGAAAGTGACTAAAGGATTATTTTTGCAGAAATAGCATTGTTACATACCAAGCCGGATGGCTAAAAAAGGAGATGAGATTCAGGATAAAGTTATTCAGCTACAAATTAGCTTTGTGTTCTTGTTAGCCTGTTTGGCAAGATTATCACAGCACTCAGGAATTTTCACCCTAATCGTTACTGAGAGAACTTGCAGTGGTATTTCATAACAGTTTGCTCTCTGAAAACTGAGAAAACGGTGGCATAACTTACATATTGGTTGTTTATGTCTTTAATATTATAGTATATTTAAGGAATATTACAGCATGTATTTATATAATTTACATGCTCTTATAGTGTACACTGAGGCAGCTACACACGTGCATATGCATTTGTTATTCTAAAGTAATTGCAAGAAAATCTAAGCTCAAAATATTTATACTATACCTAAAGAGTAACCAGAGAAAAGAACTTAACAACAACAAAAAAAACAAAACCCAAAAGCAAAATCAAAACTCCCTCATACCCACAAGTGGAAAAGAATTGCTTGGAAAAAAAAAAAAATCAATATTCTTGGTTCAGTGCAAATTACAAAAGTAACTTCATTCTTCTGAAGCAGAGATCTTCAGTTTTGCTCAGTAGTGTTTCACTCTTTACCATGCAAGTAGTATTAACTGTCCTTCTGAATTAACTTAGAGAACGGATGCATTTTATTTAAAGTGGAATGCATAGGCAAGCTGCCTGGAGCCTAGAACCCTTAATTCCCAGAGATACATGGATACCTTTTTCTTTTCAAGATTTTTTTTATCCATATATCTGCACTTTTTTCACTTGGTCACATATCTCCGTATCTCCATCTCCAACTTACTTGCAATTTGGTGATTAAGACAGTACTTGAAGAATGAAACAGATGGATTTCAGTTCTCTGCTAAATGTAAGGGACCTGGCTGCAGTCCTACAGTCCTTGGTTTGATAAAATGATCCGTGCAGTTGTAGGATGCCCAGCATTTAATTACAAATGCAACCACACAATATGCTCAGTAAAGTAGCTCTGCTGCTAAAAGATGTTCAGAAAATACTGAAGGGGGGCCTCTCAATGCAGGTACCCCATATCTTTGGCAGCTGTTCTACTTGCTGAATTATTGGATGAAGGGTTTGGCCCATCTCTTTCCAGTTCTGTCTTTAAAGGAGGAGTGGTCTGGGCCTATTGTCAGGAGAGAGTTCTCACAGAACTCACAGGAAAGAGGCAGCCTGACGTTTTATGCCCAGAGCAAGATGGATTTTAACAAATCATCTGTCTCAAGCATTTCTCTGCTAGCCATGGTTTCTGCTCCACACACTGCCCTGAAGGAGCCTCCTGCTTGATATGATGACTCTTTAAAGTCTGTCTTAAGGTTTCAGCACTCCTTGTCCACTGAGAAGACTGGACAGCTAAGTTAGAAATTCCTTTTTGAAGCCCTGATGCTTAAAACGTTAAGCATCACATGGTAGTGCTTGAGTCCTTCTGGGGAACTTGTTTGTTTTTACATGAGTTCCTCTCCACTTCTCTCCCTCCAAAGTGCAGAACTGCAAATGCAGCACTATGTTTATCTTTCCAGGTGTTGTAAGGGGGTCTGGTATGAAATATAGAAAATACCAATTTCAAAAAACAACTAAATAAACCCTTTCAAATGCAAAGCAATTTCAGATATACAAATACAACTGTGATGCGCTCAAATAGTACCAAAACAATACTGTCTTAATATAGATTTTAAACTTTTTGAATTTTGATGTTACTTAAGGGATTCTGGTTGTATCAACCACAATAACCCCCAAGGCCTGGGAAAAGTTCAGTTGTCCCAATCTGCACTTATTACTAGACCTGATAAATACTTGATATTGACACCCAAGTCAATTATCATTCATTTCAGCAAAAGACATTAAAAGAATCTGAAATTAAGCATAAAACAGCTCAATTTTTAAAAAATATTAAAACACTTAACAAAACCACCAACCCCCCCCCAAAACAACAACCACCAAACAACAATTAAAGAAGCCAACAAAGCAAAGTTAGAAACAATTTTGGAAAGCATAAAGTCATGTTAAAACAAGATTACCATCTTTCCATTCAGGTTGCTTCAAGTTATTTAATCTCCCAGGGCAGTGAGGAAAGGCGAGCACCATCACATGCAGTTGACACAGCACTACCAAAACCGCAAACATGGCCGGGATCTGTCGGACAGAAACTAACGTGAGTTAACCCAGAATGACAGCGCAATCCTCTGAAGTGTCAGCGATGAACCCTGAGTGAATCCTGTCAATGAAGTCATCCAGCACAAGCAGCTACACGCACTCGAGGCTAATGGGTCCCTTGAAGAAAGACACCGATCCGAACTGGTCCTGCCTGTCTCTTGCGGAGTTCTCGTTGTGTAACATCCGCACATGTCACCGGAGTCGCTCTCGGCGCCTCCTGCTTCTCCTCTCCCGGCTAAATAGAGCGGCAGCCCCGTTCGCTGGCGAAATGACGCGGGGAGAGCCCCCGCAGGGTGCCCCAGGTACGCTCTGAAACTGTAGAGCCTTTGCTGCCGGAGCAGGTGATAAAAGCTCCCCGACGGGAACAGGCACAAAGCACGTTTTGTCAGGGGTATGAAATAAACCCGTAACTCCGCACGGAGTCACCCGACGCGGGTAAAAACACGGTCACCGCCCGAGGCGGGGACGTGCGACAGCCCCTCGGGGACACAGCGCTCTGCCACCCCCGCTGCCGCCTCGACCCGACCCGGCAGCTCCGGGGGAGCGGGAGGCGTTCCCGAGGAGCTCCCGCGGCCGGCCCGGCGGGGACAAAGAGCACCTCATCCCGGTCCCAGCCCTGCCCTACCTGTCCCGGAGGGACCCGGGCGGAACGGCTCACGGGGCAGCCTCTCCCGGGGCTGTGCGGTGGGATCCGAGAGCAGCGGGGAGGTGGCACAGCCCTTGCCGGGGTTCTTCGGCGGGATCCGAGCGGAGCAGGTGCCGGGACAGCCCTTCCCGGGGTTCTTCGGCAGGATCGGTGCTTCCTGGAAGGGGCGCGGCGCAGTCACGGGGCTGCACTTGGGCCGCCCCCGCCCGCGCTGCCCGAGCTGGGGCCGCCCTGGGGCGGGGGCAGGAACGCCCCTGGAGCCAGGTGAGAGGGGTCGTGGGGAGCGCTGGCGCCGCCGGAGAGGCAGCTGGGGCGGCAGTGCTGCTGCTCTCCCCTGGGCACTGCCCTGGGCTTTGTTTCCAGACACCTTCCTGACCTCTCAGCCCCCGCCCGCACCCCACTGCGGCGTAGGCAGCGGGTCCTTTCCCCTTCTGCAAACCCCTTCTACTGTTAAACCTGACTTTTTGTGCCCTGGGTTAATCGCGTTGCTGAACCCGGTTTGGGCTTTCTCCCGCGGAGGAGAGCGCAGGGTGCGCTGATGGCAGGCTGTCGGCGGAGCAGGAGCCGGGACAGGGTGTGCCTCCCCCGCCGGGCGAGGAGCCAGGGTGCTGCTGCTCCACCAAGCATTTACCCAACAGAGCCATAGTACTTACCCAACTGTCAAAGAGCCTTGTCTCCACCAAGCCTTCCGAGCCAAGCAGGGAAAGGACCAGCAGTAGTTTTACACACGTGAAAACAATTTTTTGTTGGTTTTTGTTTTGTTTTGTTTGTGGGCGGTTTGTGGGTTTTATTGTTTGTGGGTTGTTTGTTTGGTTTTTGTCGGTGAAGGTAAACCTTAACCTTACAGGTTGGAAAGTGGCAGAAGCATCTCCCTGAAATGCATGAGGCTGGTTTGCACCAGCACACACCTATTCCAGGAGCTCCCATCACTCTCCTTCCTAGAGAAGAGGAGCAGTCCAGCTCCGAGGCCAGGCTAAGCACATGGATCTGTGGCTCTTTTGGCTTCTCCAAAGGACAAGAGAGAAGCAATTAAGTGCTTTACATTTGCTGTAAGGATTTGTTTAATACTGCGTGCTGGGAACATTAAATATGTGAAAAATTTTGGGATAGGCTGGGTTGGGTTAAAAGCTGCACGTGAAAGAAACTCACGAGACACATGGGTGGAATGATTTTGCTACCAGGAAATCCAGGGACTGACAGTGATTTGTGTCTGTGCTTGCGCGTCTCCAGTAGTGACTCTGGATTGTATTCTTTATTTAAGTGCTGGAGTGACTTGTATATATAGAAACAGGAAAGAGTAAAAGAGGGGGTATTGGATAACACTAGTGGAAGTGATCAGAAATTCCCTGGAGAAAGCCAAAACTTCTGATGTGTGAAATAAGGAGAACTGTTTGGAGGAATGGTGACTGTAGTTAAATATTTACTTTATGACATCAACACACTGCAGTTAAGAGGTACTTGATGAATATGTAACTTACAAGCTGGGATAGCTCTAATGCTTTTTAGCTGGTGGAGATCTCAACAGAAAATTCTGTATTCTGATTGTGTATGTGCTCATAACACAATGGAGAACCAAGATAACAATATTTTAGAGGAAAACTGTACAGATTGTTTATTAACTAGATAATACTAAGGAGACAAGAATACTTAGCTACTTAGCTGTTGGAAGACAAGACGAACGACCATTACTTTGTAAAAGACCTTACAGCTTTGTCCCATGCCCCTCCACTCAACCCTCACCCTGAGTTCCTACCTGACTGTCTCAGAGAGGGTGGTGTCAGCTGTGAAATAGCTGCTGACAGCTCCAGTGCGAGGGCATGAATGTACCAAGGACTCTGTGGTGCATTTAAGTGTAAGTAAAATACCTGCATGTCAGTGTGGGAACTTCTTATGTGTTGTAACAACAACTTTGTATGAGGAAACTCTGCTGTACAAGTAGCAGGTAATCTCCATTGTGTTATGCCAGCATTGTGTATCACTGTTAATAGAGGGGGAAAAAGATTTTTGGAATTGCTTATGTATGCCTTCTGGGGAGTGGATGTGGATCCCATCCCCTGGCCCTGCCCATATCAGAGGAGAAGGCTCCAGGTGTGGACTGAGACTGATGGATCAGCCCCATCCAAACTCTCTGCTGGAATCACCTCTGCTCTGAAGATGGAGGAGCAATGCAGTAGAACTCTGATGGGAGAGGCCCTCAGAGCTTTAACACTCACCAATGGTTACTGAAATGTTTCTGACTGTGCAGCTTTTAGCAAAAAATTTGTGTCTTCTGTCTGTGTGTGCAGGGGTGCTTGTGCAGACATGGTGGAGGTTTTTTCAAAACCATGTGACACAAAACATAAACAGTATAGATTATTTATTCTTGAGACGTAACAAGAAAATATTAAGTTGTTATACATTGGGGAAACAGGACAGCGTATAACTTTTTCCTGTGTGACCTTTGAGCTCAGCCTGTGTTTCCAGCTCTGTGATCTTGAGGACTGTCAGTGAAAACCTCCCATACAGGTAAATGGATGTGTGAAAACTTATGCTATAGGTAATGACTAGAAGTGTGCTTGAGTTCTGGTTTGTTACGCAGATCACAGAAAAGGTAAAGATAAGTTAAAAAGGGTGCGGCAAGTGCTACAAGGATAAATAGAATATTTCCCATGTATATGCAGCTTTTAGCATTATGGAGCAATAAGTACCCCTTCCATGTAACTTTCCTACTTGTGAAGTATTTTTTCAGGTAAAATAGCTTTGCTTAGCAAGCTGTGTGATGAAGATGCTCAGAAGGATGGAACCATCAATTAATGTGTTACTTTCATCAACCTTTTAAGATAAATACCAGTATACAGCATAGTAGATACATAATTAAAAATATTCTGAGAGGTAGAAAGTAGGAAATTAATTTATATCACTTCCTTTTAACATTGGGTGAATATATAATTCATATTTCTAAAAATATCTCTAAATTATTTGCCATACTAGCTAGTACACTTAAAATCTAGCACACATAAAATCTGTGTTTTAGAACTTTGCTTGTTGCTGTGATGTTTGGTAAAATATTGTTGGAGAAATTAAAGACAGTGCTGTTGAATTGAACCAGAACTGTGTATCCCCTCACAAAAGGAAGATTATACCCATCTAGGATGTTTACGCACTGATCATTTGATTGTGAATGTACTGCTTATGTTGCTGCAAATAAATAGTGGTGTATTCATTTTTATTATTCAGGTATTCATTTCAGTATAGTAAAGAATAATATGCTTTATTGATTTTTGATTAGGAGGAATTTGGATCAGGAATGCATCTAATTCCTTGTAAGCTGTGTCCTATTCAGATCATGCTATTGAGGATTTTCTTTTGACTGTTGGATACAGAGTTATGAAAAGTAACACCCTCTAGCTCACCCCAATATGCAAATACCATAATTCAAGTAATAAATTTCTCACTGTTCAGTTTCTCATGCAGTATTTATCAGTGGATCTGATAATGAAATGACATAAATGTGTAATTGAGAATGACCTCTCTCATCAAGGATGCTTGGAGCTCTGTGTATCTGGTCTGTTCTTTGCAATGGTTTATTTGATATCCTGAATCATATGGTATAGATTTGTCCTTTACACAGAACTATTATGTTTGTTAACGAAATTTCTGGTGGGGTAGCTTCATTTAGGAGTAATGTTTTTTTACTAGAGGTAATTGAATGTAGCAGATTTTAATTATTGGTTTTGTACAGTTAACATCAAAGAGCTTTGACTTCATATTCAGCAATAAATATGTCAACAAGCAAGTGAACCATATCAGTATCTTAGAGAAACCTGGAATCACATTTCACACAGTACATGCAGGAGGGAAGGGTTTTTCTAGACCAAGCCATATTTGAAAAAGACAGTTTCTTTTTTGGGCACTTCCTGGTGTCCCTTAAACCTCCTGTAGTGCCTGGTTTTTCAGTTATATTGGCTGGTCTAATAAAAGACATAATAAATTATATTAAGTTGTTTGACAGATCTATCATCAAGGAAATCTTTACTTGGAATCAACATTACTATTTTAATGATGCTTTAGTAGTATTTTAAGTTTATTTTAAATGTGCCTTGATTTCAGATACACCACTTCATTTTTAGCTATCACTTCATCCCCAGAAGCAATGGTGGAGTCTTGTAAATGTTCATCATGAGATTCTTTACAATTAAAAAATTGAATTTAGCTGGTTATTTCTGGCTGAAGTTGTTGCTCTTCTCTTTCAGTAGGCCATTAGTGATTTTTCCAACTGAAAAAAAATGCTGGCACAAATATCCTATGGCAGTGTAGGGAGAAAAGCAAGAAACATGAAACAAATAGGGGTTTAGTAGCAAAATAACTAGGATTTTAGGGACAGATTGATAGATCAATGTCAGTTGTTAACTTTCAGAATGAGGCATTTAAAAAAAGCCTACACATAATTTAAATATTTTGGTATTAACCACTAAACTAAGATAATTTGTATTGGTCAGAAATAATCATAGACACTTGTAATAATACATAAACAACAAAAGTAATTATACATGCAATTAACAAAAGTTTGCTACTGTCAAAATATTCTAATCTTTATGAGAAAGTTATTCAACTAAAAATGCTTACAGGGGGGTCAGTAAAAACCTTGCAGGGCTTAGCTTCACATGCAGTTGCCTTTGTATTTATTTGAAAGGGAGTAGAAATGTCACCACTGCTGAAGGGGACACAAACACCTACTCTAATTTCAGTAATGGGCCCAGTGCTGTCAGCTCCCACTGCAGGCACTGAGAATCCTGTTTGTCTAATGGGATGAAAATTCTGCACTGTCGGTTGCTCAAAATTTTTTTAGATGCAGCAAGTTTAATAAGACCAAACTTTTTTTGTCATGGAAAAGGCTATTAAATTGTGAGACTTCTACATACATGAACTGATGCAAGCATTCCACAAAATGGTCTCTGGAAAACTGTCAGCATAAGCTGGTTCATTTGAAACTACGTGCTCCCAAATATACACAGGGCAAAAAAAAATCATGCCAAAACCTTCTAACGGCGTGTTGAAAACCTGTTTCTGGCTTTTCTTGGTACAGTTTTGCTGTGTTTTGGTGAGCTGCTTTTTGATCAGTTAAAGGAGCCTGTTTGGGTTTGGTATTTAAGGTCACTGGGCAAGGACAAAAGTTCTTGGCCTCAAGGGGTGAGACAGCCTCATCGATGAAGGGAGGATGTAAAGGAGCTGGAGCCAGGCTCTCTGCAGCGGTGCCCAGTGACGTGACCAGAGGCAACAGGTACCAAGTGAAACACAGGAGCTTGTGGCGGTGGCCCAGCCTGTGGCTGGAGCCCCAGAGGACCAACTTGAACAGCCAGCCCTGCCTGCCTTTTCCATGTGGATAAACGAAGATACTAACTGGACAAATTATTCCCCTCAGGACAGTGAGTCTGAGGGGGATGGGGAGGGCAGGACGGGGCAATATGCCTCCAAATATGCGTGCCACTCAAAGTTTCGGCAGGACGCCTGTTCCCTCACAAGTGTTAAATACTCATCAGTTAACTGGAAAGTTCTGTTGCCAAGGTTCTTTGATTGGTTAAAGTTAATGTATTCCTCCCCTTTGTTATACCCACTGGATGTTCTTCATGATGTACTGTTCCCCTATTGGTTTATCCTTTTTTTCCTCCCCTTGAACCGCCCCCTTTCTGCCACTTAAAAGCCCTTGCACATCACTGTTTTGTGCTCTTTGTCGGATTCCGTTACAGCTGTTAGTAGTTGTGGAATTGCTCCTACAAAGAGTCCTTCCCTCTCCTTCACCGCCATGCCACTACATAGTATCTACTGACCGCTGCCAGCTCCCTGGGCTGAGCTGTGCCTGCTTGAGCTGTCACCCGGAGACCGAAAGCTGCACAGCCTGACTGCTGCAGAGGTCCGGCTGAAAGCCAAGCACTAGGTCGCACTCAAGCCTCCAGGAGGCTTGAGGTCCGAACAGGCAGTGACAGCAGGTTCCTTCTGAATGTACGGAAACTCTTTTTTTTTTTTTGCTGAGGACGAGACTGAGCACTGGCACAGATTGCCCAAGCAGGTTGTGNCTTCTGAATAGACGTAAACTTTTTTTTTTTTTTTGCTGAGGACGAGACTGAGCACTGGCACAGATTGCCCAAGCAGGTTGTGGAGTCTCTGTTGATGGTGATGTGCAAAGCTGGCAGTAGTGTCCCTGCTCGGAGGTGGGATGGTGACTCAATGACTGACCTCCTCCCAGCCTCAGCCACCCTCTGATTCTGCGATGCTGTCTTCTAGCAGAGCCCAAGTCCTGATGTTTGCACTTCATCTCAACTTCCTGAGGTCTGGAGTTTCTATTTAGCTCCAGTTGCATTCCCTTGTTTGCCTCAGTAACCCATTTGCCTGTGGAGTTGAGATCTTGGAGTTAACCTCTTTCCTTTCCCGGCTCACACTAGAGGGAGCTCTGTAGTGGCCTCTCAGCTTTGTCCTGCAACTCTGTCATTTAGAATTTGGAATGTTCCTGCTGAAGATCTGTTATCAAAGCAGAGAAGACAAAGCTGTGTCTTGGAAAGGTTTCGTTTTCTAACAAAATCGAGCCTGTGAGTTGTTTGTGGGTGAAGTAATGTAGCAGCAGACTGACAGCTTTGGCTGTGTTTTAATCCTGCTCAGCTGCAGCAGCAATACAGGATTCTGACGTGCACTAATGCAAAAGATATTGATGTTTCTATTATGCTCGGCACTTCTTTTGATAGCTGTGAAGATATATTTATAAACTTTGTGTTTGTTGCTGTGATACAGGCAGTTTCTATTTGACATCTATTTGGCTGATCCACAAGGAACTTGTGATTGTGGGAGAGTTGTTTGAGAACTTAAGGTGAGAAAGAGATTTAAAGGTTTCTTTAGACATGTAATCTTAAAAATTCAACTTACTTGCAGTGGTGAGTAGAAGCTAACTTTAACTGAGAGAGATGCTTTTATCTAAGCAGATGTAATGGTTACTAGGGTTGATAATAGATCACATTTCTCCTGTTTTTCATGTTTTGACCTGTATTTTTTCCTGCATATTCTGCTGTTCTGTTTATATTGATTTATATTGATTACAGTTTTTGGAGAATGGCCAAGGACGTTACACCCATATAAAGAGCAAAGTGAATGTTGTTGATTTTGAGTAAGTAATCAAATGAAAGTTTTAGAGGTTGTAGTCCAAATGAGAGAATGCCACATGTGTGAGGTGAAGCCAGCACTGTTCTACTGAGGATGCAGTCATTCTGTGCTGCGGTGTAAAAACTGGTTCTAAAAACACTTGTAGACTAGATAAAAGTTCTTCTGAAAGATGTTATTAAGATCAGTGATGACAAGATGCCTATATTTGTCTCTCTGCTTAAGAAAATACGCAGAAAATTTAGTTAAACAGTCTCCCTACAAAGAGTCTTCCAATAAGGAGTAGTGGTACAAATTGTGTCTCTTTTTACTTTATGGACCCTTTGTTTCTGACAGAATAGTTTAGGTGACTGCATCTCAGGTGTATATACAATTCTTGACATTGCTATCAAAGGCAAAATACTTCACAGTGAATGCCAAGATCTAATGCTTAGTGAGAGGCCCTTCCTGGGGATATAATTTGTATTACTCTGGGCAGGTAAGAAAGCAATGAATTGACTTCTGCTTTAGGAGAGTCTCAGGTTGTCACATTCATGCAAAGATATTGGTGTGCATTGGAGAAGGTTACTGAGCCCTAGCTCAAGATGGCTTGAGGATGCTTTCTACAAAATTCTTTATTTCCTTTTTTTCTTTTTTTATCTGGAGATTGCAGAGTTGAATATGAAAAGTCTTCTGGAGTTTCCATGCTTCTGAATCTTGGGGAGTAATTTTGTTTTTAATTTAAAAAGATGTCTTGGGAGAAGGGAAATAATGTGGTGGGTTTTTCTGGGTGACAGAAGAAGTTTGTGCAACATGGATGATGGCAGGGTCTTCAACAGCCTCCTCTATAAATGCATGAGGCAATTAAAACAGCAATAAACAACTGGAAAAGGCTCCAATCTTTCACATTGTGAGGGGCTTCCAGAACAGAAGGAGCCCTTTTAATTATGGTGTGGATCATACATTTTCTTCTCTAAGGAGCAGGGGTTTTGGTGATACTTTCTTTGATTATTTCACCACAGACTCATTTCCTCAGGTAGCTGAGATCTCGTCTGCTACTTAATTTTTATCCAGACTTCTATTTTTTCTGCTTTTTCATGCTTCCCTAAAGAGGAGTTAGAGTTGAAACTTTTTTTGACATCTCTATGCATTAATACTAAATTGTTTTTCTGGACTAAGATGCAGCTTATTGCGTCTTTGGTTAACATATTAATATTAACAATTATGATTAACATATTAATGAAGATGCTCTGTGAACTCACTCAAATTCTTTTCTTAACAAGCTAATGATCAAGCAATAAATTATATAAACAAGTGAATAACTTGTTCTGCCTCTTCTTCTCAGGTGCATTTTGCAACTTTATGATTGGCAGTTTTGAAAGAGATGAGCTATTCTAGTGGCGTGGATTAAACAAGTGTGTTGAATCATGGTGTGGGAATGTTTTTGAGATCCTTGCTCTTGCTCAACATAAATCTTGCCTATTTAATCCCTATACTCTTTGTGCCTCTAAGTAAGATGTTTGTTTTACTAAACAAACAAGAACTTCCTATTAGCGTCTAGTAAGGAGATGAGCTGAATTTCCCCCCATTGTTTAATTATTTACTGTATCCTACTTTATCTTCTCTTACAATGAGTTTGGGTTTATAATAACTGTAGTGTAATTTCAGAAATAAAAATCTCCTGATCTATTTCTTAAATTTTTGTCCAAGAAAAGAATAATACAGTGACTCATGTGAAGATGATGGAAGTTGAAAAGTTGCCCATTTGAGTTTAAAAAAAAAAAGACATTTAAATAGCCTGTGTGTCTATTGATGCGGTTTGGGGCAAGTTTATTTATTTGTGTAGTGAAACAGAGGCTCCATGAAAGAGCAAGGACTTTTAATTGTCATTGAATGAGGGATGAGAAATTCTGTTCTCTGCTTAATGCATTTGAGGCACACAAGAAAAAAAATTGTAGGATTTTGTTATGAATCTGTTATGAATTTTCTTACTCTTTCGAGCCTCTAAGCCAAAAGTACATGAACGATGTGATGGTTTTAAAGGACTGGCAAATCTGATTTTTCTTTATAAGCTCTTGGATTCCACTGTGGTGGAATCACCATTGCCATCAGTAATTTGCTTTCTCCCCCAGTGCTGAAGTGTGTTAAGTTCTCTAGAAAAATGCTTATGATTTATTTTTTGGGTAAGAAAGGTGTTACAGAACTGATTATACCAGTTATGCAAGGGAAGGCTAAATAGAAATACTGCTGGCATAAGGTCACTTTGCGGTGGATGACTTTGCATAAGAGTACTAAAGAATAAAAATACAAGAATGTCATGATGCCATGGTGTGAGTACACCACATGAAATGCATTTACAATGCAAACAGATATAAAAACTGTGCAGGCATAGAAGTAAAGTGAGCAACTTTTGGATGCTTTGTAAATTCCTCCAACAACCAATGCACACAAGAGGATAGCCAGGCACCTCAAGGTACTTTGCCTCAACTTCAAGTTAGGTGGGGGATGTTTTTAAAAACTATAGTTTCTTGCAAGAGAAATCAAAAAACCATTTTTTTGTGCATATATCTATATGTGTGAAAGCATAGACTCTGAAGTGCACGATGAAATCTGCAAGAACATAGGTACAAAACTAATACAGAGTAGAAAGCAAGGAAGATTAAACAATATGCTATTTAATGCTACTAAAATTACCTTATAAAGACTCTTTTCAGATGCTTTTTTTCTATAAACATTTTTATTACATTAGGTGATCTGTTTTTTCAGGGTTTTGTATAACATCACAAAATGCAACAACAAAAAAAAAACAACGACGTGCTACCAAACGTCTGTTTAGGATTAATTTAGAGAATTCTTTGAACCAAAAAGTATGTGTATATATTTATCACTTTAATAAAGATATATTCAATTAATTTGAAAACCAGAGTAGAAAATTAATTTCCCTCCCACAGTCTTAATGAAGAAATAAAGAAACTAATTTCCCATTGCTGTTAGAGGGGTAATCCACTCCTTCACATATTAAGAAATTAATGTAACGCATCCAGTCAGCCAAAGAGTCTCTGATTCTTCCCCTCCCCCTAACCTCTTACACCAGCTTATTTTGTGCAACACAATTATGAAAAACAAAATTGGAAGAGACTTGGGTCTTTTTAAGTATTTCAGATTTCATTACGTGCTACTTTCAGATCTGTTGCTATTTCAAGTAATACCATCCATTGAATTTGATGGTGTTTGCTAGTTTTGATTTTCTTTTAAGAGCAAAAGAAGAAGTTTTATGTCTATAATGGCAATATCAATGCTATTGTTAGTATTAGTATTAGAATTACAATACAAAAACATCCCACAACAAAAAAAATGTTAAGGAAGAATTGTGACACACTTTTTATGCCTTTGTAGCATTTATGGAGTTTTATTAGATCAAGAAGTCATCCTTTTTATTTGAGCTAAATACAGAAAAATATTTTTTCTTACATTTATTTAATTTTTTAAAAATCTGATACCATTTTGTAATTCTAGGAACGCATGTGAGTAGAGTTTTATAACTGAAAAGCAGGTCAACACATTATTTTCAGGTATTGGACATGGGTAGTGATATTCAGAATTATGTTCTTAAGACAAACTTTTTGACCCACATAAGCAGCTTTATTTCTTTATTTATTAAATGACACTTCCTGCACAGGGAGGTAGAGGAGAGTGTGAGTGCAGTTTATGTCCTTAACGTAAGACAACCATGAGATTATATAAATGTTCCTTTAAGGAGGCAGTTTACACTAAAAAAACTTGTTTTGAAACTTGTCACTTGTAGCAGACATTTTGGGGGGTTAATCTTTTTTTGATGGTGAGTAGTATTCAGTGAAGTAGCTCATTGTGTACATAGCTTGTGAATAGCATCACTGATAGCAAAAAGTATACATTTAATTGATTTCTTGATCAGGAATGCTTCTGCAACAGGCAGAACAATGGAACTTTATTACCCATCACTGCTTGGTTGGTTGATATGAATGTGGCATAATCCAGAAAAGGGGGAGATGTCCAGAACAAGAAGCATTGAAAATACAGCTGCTCTAAGGAAATCTAACACATGAAGCTTTTTGGAAAGAACTGAGACCATAGAAACGGAAAGGATTTATAAATTAAAGATAGGAGTCCATAAACATTTTTTTGGTGTGCAGGGATGATGGAAAGAAATAAAATTCCCTTCTTTGCATTCCTTTCCCCACCCTTGGTTTGAGCAAAAGTAACAAAAGCAGTGTAGGAAGACCTAGAGACCCAATTAACATGGGAGGAAGAGATAAGTATTTATTCTCTCCATGAAGGGAATATTTTCTTTTACTTTTCTTCCATATCATGCAACACAAGGTCTCAGTAGTTATCTTTTATAATCTGTAAGAACCATTAATTACAAGAGGAGAAGAGCAGTGTGTCTTTCAGGGCTGTATTCCTGTTTTTTCTCTGTTATCATTTTGATATTTGTAGACAGCTGTATAAATTATTTTCAAAAATGAATCCCAGCGTTCAGGTCTTTTAATATTTCTGGTAGATCTCATTCACAGTATTTCAATTCATAAGTGTTTCAATATTTTCTTCTATAGATATATTTCTCGTAAACTCATCTTAGTCAAAAACCATCACAAAAAGGCTGATGCTGAATTAAGGAGCAAAAGTCTAAATACAGTAGTTAGTAATTTGGAAGAACATAGCAAAAATGTTTGGGGACAAGTGTTCTGCTGTGGTCCTGAGAGCTTGACACAAAAAAGGTGAAAGGCTGGAGAACAGTCCACTTCCTGTAGTCTATCTGTGATGGAATTTTCCTTCCAGATGCTTGGTCTGACCATATTAAAGAGATACAGAAAAATTATTATGAACGGCACAATAAAATGGAGTTTTGTAAACGCAAGCCAAATAGGAGAACTGTTCCCATTTTCTCTCTTGGACATCTTCACCACCTCTGAATTACTTGTATAACACATTAAGGCAAGCTCAGCATTAAATACCATCTCAGTACGGTTTTTTCTCAGTAGGGAAACTCCTATCAGAGCATAACTTTGAGAATGTGGAAATATTAATATATAAAGTTTGGAAGTGTATCTGGTTGTTACCCATTTTTAATCTTAAGAGTTATGGACATTTTCCTTTCACAGTGAACTTTTCAAATCAGTAAGGATGTCATCTTATTAGAAGAGCTGTTCAGACTGAGCTGAGTATATAACCCCTAAATCATCCTAGCCATATAATTAAAACTGGTGATGGACCAACCCCATTCTGTGCAGCATTGACATTATCACTGAAGTTTCAGACAAAAATTTCCCCTTAAAGGGTTGTTAGTGCCAATATGCCTTTTAAAATAAACAGATTTTTTCTCTTGCCACAGAGCACAAATACCCAGATTGTTACATATTGATTTACTATTCACTCGTACTATCTTTGTGAAAATACTCTTGGTTAGTGATCATTTTAATAGAAAAAATTTAAAAAAAGATGTATTTTCTGTAAGAATTTATGGTTACATTCTCTAATTTTAAAATAACTTAAAATGAAAATGCAAAGTTAATGTTTTCTTTGGTGTACTGTGTTCAAATTACCACAGAGGAATAAGGATAAGTTTGTACATATGGAACTTTAAAACAAACAAACAAGCAAACTCAATCAATGCAATATAAATTGATATAACTGCAAATATTACTTTCTAAAAATGGGATGTGATGGATGCAAAAATTGCTAAATAAATGTCACATTACTGTTGCATGAAATATCTCAAGTTAACAATGATACTGTCAGTTTTAAGTATGAATTAATTAAATGTGGGTTAAATTTAACAATAACATTTTGCCGAGAAAGAAAAGGCATTTATTGAAACATAGCATTTGGTTGGCATGTTTCACTATCAAGTATACATTGTGTTTAAAAAATGGGCACATGATCTAAAGCATGTATTTACATTAAAGATGGATGCAGATTTGAGATGACGTCTGAAGATTTTACAATCAACTTCTTTTTTCCTCAAAAAAGGGTTTTTTTCTTTTAAAGTATACATTTGCATGATTAACACTAGGAATTCCTGGTGAAAACCATTAGAGGGATGATGAAGGTTTGCTTGGTATGTTAATCTGCTTAGATTGCTGAGTGTATTTTGAAGATTGGAGTGCTGTGCTGAGTCACAAACATCACAATTCCCAGCAGCTGCTGGAGTGGAGCCAATAAGTGCTAATCTGTTTTCGTTTGTTTGTGACTTAGCCTGAGGGTCAGCCCTTTTCTTCAGTCGTTTCTGAGCTTCCAGCTGGGCCTTGGTAGGAATAAGTCTCATTTTACTGGTGACAGTCCAAATTATGTCCTGTCTAGGAGATCCAGATTACCTATTTAAAGACTTCTGCAGAGGAACGCTTTCCGACTTGTACTTCGGAAAATATTGCATTTCCAGGTATTGTTTCAAATTAATGTTTTCAGTTTTGCCAAGTGAATCATAGGATTTCAGTGGGAGAAAATGCAACTCATTCCACAGTGACTATATTATCTTTCCATAAGGTGTGATTTATGTGTAACATGAAATGTGCATACCTATTTGCTATGGATTTCAGTGTAAGACTCTGACAATATACAACTCATGGAAGTGATGCCATCATGGAAGTTCGTGCTGTTGCTGAAGACAGTCCAGGTGAAATGCAAACAAACTTGAGTAAACAACATAAAAATTTTTGTACATTTATATTTTAATTTTAGCACAGAGAGAAAAATAATTAAAAAGGTTTCTTATATTGCCTTCAAATTTGTGGTTTGTTTTCTTTAAAATAGGATATGTATTTCTGCAAGTCAGCTCTAGTCTCTATTGTCCAGGAAATGAAATATTTGCTGGAAACCTATTTATTTCTCATGATCTTTATCCCATTTATTTTTGCCTCTTTCAAGTTTGACCAAGCAAAATTAATGGATCCTAACAATTAGATGACTTCAGCTCGCATTCTATGTTAAATATAAACCCTTGATAAAAAAGTTCCTGCATATCTTTACATTATAGCACTCATTTTCACATTATACTTCTTGTATTATGCCTTGCCTGACTTGTATGACTTTGCATATCCCCTTTGTTCCTCCTGTGTCTGGGCCTTCTTCCATGCAGCATTGATTTATTAATGATATGTTGATAATTATAATAGTGAATGTTAAGTTTGGCAGAAAACTACGCAGTTGGTAAAGTCAAAAGGTGACACTATGGTTACTACATAAGTAACAACTAACAGCACACAATTTTGAAACTGTTCTCAATGAAACTTTAAAATGTTGTGATATTTCATTATATAGTGTTATTTTAAAAAAATGCTAGGTGTAATACCTTCAATTTTAATTCTCTTAGCATTTTTTATGAAAGTTGCAAAGCAGAGTTTGACGAACCATTCTGAGAATATTCCTTTGGGATTCTGAGTCGGTGATGCTGCCTAGCCAAGAAAACAAAGCTTTTGGCTAGAAATTATTTGGACTGAGTAGGAGTATAGGTCTGAGCATCATCATCATTCTGCTTATCATTTTAATAATGTTATTTCAGGTATCCCATTAAAAATATATCCTTTTTAACTTGAGTGCTTTGGAAATGTTGATTTTTGTTATGAAGCACGTTCCTTACCACATATGGTCCAGGAAAGTGGGGATGTGTACAGCCCAAAACTCAAATCACCTTCTCTTTAGTGTTGTGTGCATTTTAACCAGCCATAAAGTCAAACAATACTGTCATGGCTTAAACAAAGTCAAATATACAAATCTAATTTATTATGTCAAAAACCTGAAACCCAATCAAAACAAACACAAACAACAAAACTAGTGTCTGGGGAAAAGTAATACAAACTCGGGGCAAAGTGCTTGTCCACTCACAACTATACTGTGGGACATGTGAGATGGGGAAAACAGGGTGTAGTATATGTTGAAAAACAAATTGTCTTCTGGGTTCCGTGCACTTTAAAACGAATTTACATGGTGTCACCAGAAGGCAGAGTGAAGGGTTTGGGGTATATTAACTGCATTTCCGTACTTCGATGCTTTGTGAGCGTGCCCAGCCCCAAGCCCTCACGCTGCCCGCCCCGCCGCCGCTCTCCCTCGAGGCGCCAGGCCGTGAGGGCGGCTACCCCAGGGCCTGGGAGGGGGCGGGGGCTTGGAAATACGGCATTTTCCAGGGAGATTTGCACTTAGACGGGGCAGGGTGAGGCGTCCTGCTGTAATTATCCTGGAACAACGTGAAATTAGCTGTGTTACAGACATGGGCTGCCTGTGCCCGTGCCCCGCCGGGCCCTGAGGGGAGCGGGGCTCGCTGCCGGGGAGGATCGCGCTGCGGCCGCGGATGCTGCCCGGAGTGCGGGGCTCGGGCTCGGGCTCGGTGCTGAGAATAACCTGCCTCTGCACCGCTGGAATTGGGGAAAACAAGGTGTGTCTGCTTTTGGTTGTTTTTTTGGTTTTTTTTTTAATTTTTTTGCCTTTTTTTTTTTTTTTTTTCTTTTAAAAGGCAATTTTCCAACTGGGCCTGGGTGGCTGCATCGCTCTTAATAATTTGGGCCTGCCCCGAAGGGAGCAGTGCCTTTCCCTGTTTTTAATATGTAGGGCTCAGTGTTTTGCTTTTCATATGCATTGTTTATGCAGTGCCCCATCCAGAGTCTGGAAATACTAATTTAATTTAGCCATGCTGCTTGCCTCTGGACATATGAACAATTTTGTCCTGCCACTGGTCTGTGAGGAAAATACGTGAACACCCGGGACATCTCCTCTGTCAGTGCTGTGGCAATATAAGTTTTACCTAAAAAACCCCCGAACTAAATATGTAGACAACAGTAGAGTGCTTTGAGCAGCAAAACTAGGAAAGTTTAAATTTGTCATTCACTTAGGAATTAGAACACATAGATAAGATATCCACATTTACAAAGTATTTCTAGTAAGATCTCAGTTACATCTCTCATGTTCATGGAAAACATGATAAAGAGCCCTAAAAGTACCACGTTCAGTATATTTGTGTAATCTTAAAAGTCTTGCTGTTTTTTGGTTTCTTACATCTTTTACATTCAAGTTTTTATCACAATGTAACATAATTATGGTCTTCTAATGCATCTTTACAAAAAGCTCATGCATCCTGTCTTCTGTCCTGCAAAACTCCTGTACCTGTGGATCGTGTATTAGGCTGCGTACCCAAAGAGGGAGGAGAACTCCTGCTTGCTCTCTGCGGCCTCTGCTGTTCTGGGATTTTGGGGGTTCTATGGCATGGAGAGGACACATAAAACCTTGTGTTCTGGTGCAAGGCTGCTCCTTGCCTTCTCCTGCCACTCTTGGCCTGCTGTGGGAGCTGTTCTAAACCTGGTGCTGCAGAGACATCCTTACTCTAACCTAGAGTGAGATGAAGATGTAGAGGATTAGGAAATTTTTCCTACGATGAGAGTCAGGTTTTTGTCACTAATACTGACGTTATCTATGATGTTCAGGCAGCAAAGAAACTACTTTCATACATTATGCCCCACTGAGATAATAATATAGTTCCTATTGAAGCTTTACCATAGGGATACCAAATATTTAATAGCAATGTTAGTGTTAGCTGTGTTGAGGAATGATTTGTGAAGGAAAAAGCAATACTTGTCAGACACATTTAAAGGAAGAGAGAGGGGAAAAAAAAGGAAAGAAGAGAAATCAGCCTTCAGAGAAACCAGGTCTTTCTGAATATAAAATAGATGCTTCCAAAGTGTTGGAAAGAGGTTAAATATCAGTAGTGTCTGAAATTGCTGACACAGCATAAATCTATTTAATGTTCATGTTCTATTATTTTGGACTGATCCCTACTTGATGGTACTGAGTCTAATTATTTCCTTGGTTTGTGTAGGTATTTCACAACTGTAACTACAAACAAGCAGCAGCTGCCACCTGGGGATTCTTCCTGAACACAGACCCACTCTTCTTGCAGTGAGTGACATGTTGCAGATGAGCTCTGAGAGCTGCAGTTCTGCTTGCGTTGTGCCGGCAGGGCACTGCTGCTGGACAGGGAATTTAGATGGAACTCTCAGTGCTCCTAGTAACTTAGTTTTGCACTAAGGTTTTTTGGAAAACAGTTTGATTTTTACTCCGTGGCCGTAGCTGTCCGTGCAGTGCATCCAGTTCAGCTGGTTGTCGGCTAGGTGGCAGCATGGTGTTTGAAACGGACACAAACTGCTTTTCGGCTCGCTAAAACACCTCTCGTTGTTTTGGTCTGTGCCTGTAAAATTTGGAAAACCTCACTTCTGTTAATCCCTTCAGCATTTAGTATCTCTGTACTAATAGCTAAAAGGATGCTGACTAACTATTGAAAAATATCAGCATGGAAAGACTAGGGAGGAGAACATAATCCTACATACAAGAATGTTGAAAGTAGAAAACAGCTTTACAGTCTTAATCAGACTGCTACTGTTTGTATGGTTTCCTCCTTTAATTTGAGCTGAAATTAGTTAAGATGTCTTTTTCCAGTTTATCAGTAACGTTTTTACTTGTGGTTGAAAAAATCTTCAGTTATTATTTATGGTCTTACCACAGTATTGTCCTATAAAAGTCAAATACAGTATAATATGTAATTTTTTTTGATTACAGAAAGTAAGGATGCTGATAATATATACCTGTGTTAGCCCTACTAACCAACTTATATGATATGAAAATTTTAAATCACCCGTTTTTGAAACATGCTGGCTAGCTTGTGAAAGATTACTGAAAGAAACCTCTTGTAGTGGGGGGGAAAAAATGCAGATCCCAAGCAATGTAGTACTTGAGCAAGCAGCTCCAGTCTTTTAAATTTCACCCAGAATTCAACAGATAGCTAATACAGAATTTTGCCAGGAATAACTGGCAAAATGCTTTAAAACTTCACCCTTCAAGTTACATTTGCTATAGCTTTGTGTTTGATGGGAGTAATCTTTAGTGCATTATGATCTCAAAAGCTGATTTGGAGCAGTGCAATAATTGCTTGGAACCCCTGTTATCACATCAACATGAGGTATTGCAGGCTGGATAAAGAAGGGCTCTCAGAGGGACTTTCCCATATGCTTTCTGGGTCATCAGTTTGGTCTTCTCAGGAATGTGTTGTTCAGCTTTCCTTTTATTTTTTTTATTCACATGTTGAAACAGAGCTGGAAATGTGGAGAAAAAAAAGAAAAAAAAAAAAGCAAGAAATCCACTGAAAACCTTCTAGGAAATCGGGAAAAGCAAACCAACCAGCCAAGACCCATTCCTTCTTGACAAAGAAAATCTGAGGGTTCTAGCAGCTGAGAGTTCTTTATTTAATGCTTTTCCCACAATTCTATTAAAATCTGAAACTTTGGGAAGCATTATGTCATCAAGCGGATTGTTTCAGATTCCTGCTATCTAATGATGGTTTTGTCAGCAAAGACTCCAAGGCAGGTTTTTAAGGACAATTGTTTTGCTGTCTCATGGGGGTAATGTTGCTCTCCCACCCCAAAAGGACACGATACTTTCCTAGGCTTTGACAAAGGTAACTTTGGAACAAGTGTACAGCTTCCACACGTAAAATCTTTACACTTATCTAAAAGTTAAACAAAGGCCATTGATTTTAGGCCAGAAACTGCTAGTACCAGGCATAAGGACAGTTTGATGTGACTAGGACTGCTTTATCTTTGAAAAACAAGAAACACTAGCACGTTCACAAATCTTTTCCTTGGATAAGCTGTGCTGAGTTGTAGGATATCTATTATACAAAGTAAATCTCTTATTTTAAGTCTTCAGTTGCTAGAGAGGCAAAGAACATCATCTTTTCTTTCTTTACCAACAGGTTTTAGATTTTATACCCTGCCTGTTCAGAATTTCTGTCATGAGTCTTCTGAATTATTCTGTCCTGTGTTGTTAAGGTAAGCTAATAAAAATATAAACTCAAGATATGTGAAAGAGCATGGAAAAGAGTAGATAGAGCTACTTATTGAGAGTGGGTGCAGCAAAGTATTATTAATACACAGTAAAAGGTTGGAGAATGTTCTCCAGAAAAACCCTGAAGAAAGAGTCTGCTTCCAGCAGTCTCCAAACGTGTATTGTCCAAACATAAATTGCACACTGGTGGTAATGCTGTACTTGACTCTGACAGGACAAAAAGCAACACATGATCCTAATTTGTGCTCTGGCCTAATTAAGAAATCCTGTAGTTGTAATGTCAAGGAAGAGAATTACTGTTCACTTTAATTCAGTAGAAGAGAGTTTTAACTGGATTTTTGTTTGTTATTGATAAGACAGTGAGGTAGAAAGACATTTTACCTGACCTGGGACAGGTGTTCTTACATTGTGTATGCTTATATAATGTATGAATAAAAGAAGATTCTGCAGAACTTTAGTATAAAAAAACAATATTTATAATAAAATTAGTATAAAGCAGTCCTTTAAATGAAGTACTTTGCATTACAATGCTACCTGAAATGCTACCTGATTTACTGTAAAATTTTAAAAAATCATATCATCTTCTGCATTCAAAAACCACAAGTCTGCCTCATCCCCCTTCAAATGATTTTTTATTTGATATCATCTAACTACACAAATGCAAATGTTAAGATTTTTATTGTCTTCTAGTTTTGAGTCTTTTTAAAGAATCCACTTCTTGATGTTCTATTTTTAAGAAGACCATAATTGTTTGTAAATCAACACCAAAATATTGGTATATTGATCTTAGCTTTAAGAACAAATTGTCTTATAAGATTGACAACATATTTTTGAAAACTGAAAAGTTTGGGGATATTTTGAAAAGTGATTAACTTCTAAAGTTTTTGAGGACCGTGAAGGAAATATTTTTTTTTTTGCCTTGTATGATGTTATAATGATTTGTAGGTCATTGTAATTGCAGATGGCAATGAGTAAATACAGTGATATTTTTAATAAAACTGTAGAAGGGCATCTTTAAAATATAAGTTGCATGGTGAATCCCTTTTTAGGAAGGAAGAATTTTTGTTAAATTCTTTTAACATTCTGTTTCATACAGAGATGTAATTTCTGGAATTGCTGCATGTATCACTGCATTTCCCAGAACCTGCATCCTTGGGAAAGGTTTAGATTGTTTGCTTGCATTTGTATGTGTGAAAGGAGCCATTCTCAACTAAAAACCAAAACAATTTCCAAAAGACGCAACCTGAAAGGAAACAAACCAGAGAATTAACCCAGCACAGCTTGCTGATGAGAGTGTTCCACCCAGTGATCTGGGGTGTGTTCCTCATGACACCACGTTTACCCTCTGGATCCTGAAAGCAGCTCCCAACCTGGTAGCTCTTTCACAGCTCAAAAGAGTTCCACTTCTGGAGCTGTACAGATGGATTGTGGGTGGGCAAATCCAGTGTGTTGGGTTTGGGTGATGTCTGATGTACACAAATCACTGTTTTTCCTAACAAAGGTGGTATAATTCTTGTAGGAAGATGTGGGTTGGAGAAGAAAATAAAAAATAACATTCGTCTCTAAACCCCTAAACTGAAAAATTAAGCAAGGCAAGATCAAATATAACTGCATACAATATTTTTCAGCCTGTAAAAGTTTAAAGCTAAATAACCCTCCTTACAGAAAATCTCTGAACCAAAAGTAGAAAAAAAAGCACCAGTTGTGATAGGGAGAGTGTTGTCTTTAAAACTTATTATTGCTTTTTAAAATCAAATTGAGCCCAAGAAATTTAAGACCCA
>VZTJ01005676.1:46043-108543 GCA_013397795.1 Orthonyx spaldingii | reverse complement strand
GGTTTTTTCTACAGTATTGCACATTACTTTAAAATGAAAATATTGGTAATTGCACAGTGGTTATAAGCAGTAATTTTACTCTTTGCAAAAAGAGTCTGCTTCTGTACTTGCAGGTTTTGCAGTTTGAGTGTTCTTTTGCAGATAAACTTGAGAGGAAATGCCTGTCTTTATTTTGCAGAAAGAAGCTCAAAGAATGGATGAAGACTTTAAGGCACAGGCCCTTGACTCTACTCTTCCAAGTCCATCAGAGACTTTGCTTTCCATTCGATTGTTAGACTTTAAAACAAGTTTATTGGAGGCAATAGAAGAACTGCGTATAAGAAGGGTAAATTTGTTTACATTTGATTTAGTCTTTGTCTTATTTTTGCCTCTCTGTAGGTATTCATAGAAAATGCTGCATAAGTGGGGCTAAACCCCATGCTGTATTTTAAATGATTCACTGACCATGGTTTTGTTTAAAAATATAATGTATTTAGTTATTGTGTGTATCACAAATTTCCCTGTAGACAGCACAAAGGCAACAGGGTTGTATGGGAATGAATTTGGTTTTTCTGTAACAATGTAAGGAATTGCTAGAATTGATAATCAGGCTATTGAGAAAATATCTGCATTAAATTATTGTCTTTTATTATAGTTCTTCTCTTTAAAAACAGCCTTTGAAGCAAAAAGAAAAGAAAGAATCCAAGTATTTGCCATGTTCCTAAGTCTCATTTCGTAATTGATTTGCCATTTGCCAGAAAAGTAGTGATTTTGTCTATTTACTTGTACCTTCCGGAATTACCTGTGAGGGCAAACAGCTACAGTGATAACCAAATACACTTTATTTCACAATTTTTACATTGCTAAACTATTAAGCTAGAGCCCTGCAATAATTGTGTATTGAGTATTGGCGGTGGGGTGTTTTGTTTTTGAAATGAGTTGAACCATCTTGTAGTAGTACAAAGGTAAAATTGGTTCTGTGCTGGGAAAGGTAGCTCTTTTTTCCTGTGGTTAATTTTTCACTGGTATTTTTCTCCGATTACATTTTCAGTTGTGTGTATGTAAACATTTTTTTTTAATTTCTCCACTTAGTGTTTCTGAACTGTGTATGTTGAAAGACTTGAAGTGTATTTTCCTTCATCTGATGAATTTGACCTGTTCAAAAGATGTGTGTTATTACTTTTGAAATATTAGTATTGATGACATGCTTGATTGATGCTTTTTTTGATCTAAGTGAAATGCTATAATCCTCTCTTTAAAAGCCATAAACAAAAGAATGACTGCCATTAAAAAGGAAGAAAAAAGGGAGAGAAAAAGGCTGCATGATGGTACTTTCTTTGCAGTATTGTTAAAGCCCCATGGTGTGATCCCAGACCTGTGTTACAATGGCAGTGTTTAGTCTAACTACAATAGTCAAGCTATTTTAGTATTAAAAGTAAAGACTGAATAATTTAGCTTTTATTATAATAATCAGAGTATACTTTTCTTTATAAGATTGCTTAGCTGAATTTACATTGTTAAGTTAATGTTGCACCTTTAATGCACTTCGTCAGAGCCTAAAGTGTTTATAGAGTGCCATGGAGTTTAATCTTCTGGGATTTTTCTTCGGGTTTTTATGCCTGTTTTGTTTCTGCTGTACTACAAGAGTTTGTGACTGTGATTTTATAAAAGTTGCCTCAGGAAAGTGAGTAGTTTTTTGCCTTAAAGCTATTTTCAGTGTCAAAATTGATGCAAATGCTAAGAGACAATTTCACAGTTAAGACATGGTCCTAAGTTTCTAAAACAGCTGCACTTTCATTTACCCTAAAAATACATATACATGTATATATATATTTACCTGTTTATTTAGAAATCTAGGTAAAAAAAATAAACATTTTACAGACAGCCAATTGAAATCTTAAAGTATCCTTGAATTTTTTATTTGTTTTGATTTATCTATCAGTTCAGGGCTGCTTGCTTAGTGTGTTTGAAGTTTGGAATATAAAACATTCATATTTTGAAGAAGCAAGGGTTGTGTAATATGGCTTAGGCCTAGTGCCATTCATTCCTATCTTTCTAAGTGGAACTTTGTATGGACATTTTTGCTTTAAAACATCCCTAAAAAACCTTCTCCCGATTTTAGCTGTGAATTTCTTACAAATTCAATCACATGAGGTTATTCTGTAAATTTTTAATCAGCCCTGAGAGAAAGGTAGTGCATACAGGGATAGCTTAGAGAATTACGGTGCTTCTCTTGCACCATGCTAATTTTTCCATGGACAGGAATGAAACACACAAACTGTGTCATCTGCTCCATAAGAAAGTGGAGTAAAAGTGAAAATTCTGCAGGTTTCTTCCTACTCTTCCCACTTCCTTTCTAGGCTGCTTGTGAGGTTCAGTAGACTGATAGCCTGAGGGAGGCACTAGAGCCAGTATAGTGGATTTTACTCTCAGTTTTGTCTTTGACCTCTGGCTTGACCTCAGATGAGATTATTTTAGCTCTGTTTGCTTCTGTTTTTCTTTCTGTTCTTGGTCTTGCTTGTCACTTCAACAGGAGACTCTTCAGGACAGGCCCTATTGTATTTTGAGTTAATAAACTGCCTGGAATGGTTGGTTAAGCTGCAGTATAAATTCAGATTAATAAAAATAAATTTGTGGATGAAATTATCTGGGTGAAGCTAGACAGATAAAAGTCAGACTCTTAAATATGAAAATATTTTGAGAAACTTGATGCAATCCTTTCTTAATGTCATCATATTGTAGTTAAGCTTTCAAAAATAGTTTAGAGGAGTTGCTCCTAGTAAGTGACTGTTCATCTGTTTCATCTTCCAGATGAAATCTCAGTCCTTGATAGCTATGCATGTTTGTTCTAAATGATTATACTTGATACAGCTTCACTTTATTCCTTTGGAACACAGGGTCTCTGTTCTCCATAGGAATTGACATATTATGAATATCTAAGTAATTAAAATCTACAAAAAATTATATTTCTCTTTCCCCTGCCCCATAGGGATTACTTCTCAATAGTTAGAGTGCCTTCTGTTTTTTCCAGTTTAGCTTTCCCACTCATCAGGCACTGACCAGACCAGTGATTCTTTTGTGCTGGATATCCCCTTCACTTAGTTCCATGTCTGTCAGTCTTGCTCTGCAGTCAACTGAGTGCATTTCCTTCCTAACTGGAGTTTATACCTAAGTGTAAATTAGGGATTTTTAAAAGCACAATGCCAGAAACAAGGACAGCTGAGTATTGGGAAAAAAAGTAAGTATGTGGATATATGAGAATAAACAGCACTGAAGTTTACACATCTCATGCCTGTGACATACTGTGATATTGTTGTTCAAGTCAGCAAGAGTGTTAGATGGTAATTTCTGGGTTAGTAAATAATGTGTCTTTTGATTAGGAACTGATTACTTGCAGTTGGAGAGGAGAGTGTTGTAAGTATCAATGCAAGCATTTCTAGGAATATATTTTGATAGAAGAGATTTATTTAAATATAGAACAGTTGTAGCCTATGCAGTGGAGTCAAGGACAGAGCTGTGAAAAATTTCCAAAGGAAAAACGGTGGTTGGTACAAATTTCTGTGTCTTTGAAAGGAAAGGTTTTGAGAACAGATTCCAAATATATGGTTGCTACAGTTTCTTGTTAACTGTTTAAACCATTAATAGCCAAAAATTTTTTAATCAGGACTGAAGTTAAAATTATGCTACTATAAAATTCTTCTCTCCCTTTAACATTTGTCCTGGAAACAAAGCTTAAGAACAATATCCATGAGGTCTACTAAAAGTTGTACTGGTCTGTTTAGTTCATGAAAGAATTTCTAATTATAGTATGAAACAATCAGAAAGTGTAGTTTCTATGAGTACTATTTGACCTGCATGAGAATTGGATGTGCAATTTTGTAGGAGGGAGATTGTAAGTTCAAAAAAGATAATAAAAGTACCTAGCAGCAGTTTTGGCTGCTTGGACATGAGCCAGCTGTACTCTGTTCCTAAATCTGTTCAGGGTCAAGAATCGAGGGGGCTTGACCAATCCACAGCCCATCTTGTAAAACTACAGCCTGAAGCAAACACTTTAAAGAAGGCTTGACACTTTCTAAAGGTTATAACGAGTAAATAAACCATCAAATTACTCCTCTTTTATTGTTATGGTAGTCTTTTTTTAAAAAAACACTTAAATCCATGTAGTCCTAAGGCATCTAATAAAAAATGAACACTTTTCAGGTTTTGTGGGTTTTTGATCCCTCATCAGAGTTATATACAATATTGTTCTCCTAAGTATAACAAAAATGTTTTTGTCTTATTAAACAACTGATAGAACTTCTAAAAAAAATGTGTTTCACACAAGTTTTAAAGGCTTTCAATTCAAAATGGGTAAACGATAAATGTCCTTTGAAAGATGTAAAAATGATGGATAAGGCTTATAACTGTTAGTGATTTCACATGAGAACATTTTTATCATGTAATTGTCATTCTCAGTTTAAGTATTTATGATGTTTATTTTTTCAACAGTAGTTACATACATACACATTTTTGATAGCTTCCAGATACACCTTTATAATTTGGGAGTAAGTTGGAGGAGTGTTGTTCTCGTAGAACTTTGGTTCTTGTCCTCTTAAGTATTCACAGCAAGAGGCTTGCTTAAAATGGAATTTAATGCCTTTTTCTTACAATTTTGAGCAAGATTTGAGCTAATAATATGTAATTTTCATAGCATTTGTTGCTTAATGGTAGAAATGGTTGAAGATTACACCTTTTTAAAAAGCTCTAAGCCAATATCATTTGGTTTTATCACTCCAGAGAAATTAGGGGGATGTATTTTCCTTCAGTACTTATAGAACAGGATCATAAAAAATTATCATTGCAACTCTGCAGTACTATTTCTTAAAACAGATCTGGGAAGCAATGATAATCTTATAAGTTCTCTTATTTATTTTTTTTACCCTAAGTCATATGAAATCTTTAAGTCTCTTCTCCATTAATATTTCACTGGTACTTATCAGAGAGGCAAAATCTAAAGAGCTTTTCTCTAGTTCTCTGTGAGTCACATTTTAATTTTAAATGTATATTCAGTATTTTATATATAAAAGTCACATGAGTGTTGAGACATGTACTTAGAACCTGCAAGAATCTCCTGAAATACTTTGGAGTAGGCTCCTGTGGAAAGAAGTGTGCTTCTCTCCACACATGTACTGTAAACTGTCTGCTAATCAAGGGAGTCAGTTTTGACCCTAAAACCCTATAAAAGATGTCAATGTCAAAAAACTGTTCAAAATCACTTGGGACATATTTTGCTCTTTTATTTCTATTGATAAATAGTGGGACTATGAATCAAACATTGTACTAAGTGAGAAAGGGTTGCAAAATCTTCAAAGCTGTTTTGCAACAATTGCCGAAGTGTTGTAAATATCCTTCAATCAACAACTTGGAACCCTTATCATATCGGGCTTCAGAAGGAATTGCATTTCTTAAAGATGCAGTATATTTTATAGCCAAAAAATTTGTGTTACCTTCTTCACTTGGGAAGAAGAAAGAGCCTCCATGTGTTCTCTCAGTGTGTCTGGAAAGGTGTTGCTTCATCCAGAGGTGATATCTTTTTTGTCTCATGGCAAGTAATAGTTGTTCAAGGTATTGCAATTCAGTAGACTTTTACTTAAACCCCAGTATTAAGAGAATAATCCTTTTAAGCCCTTCTTTTATTTCTTATTAGAGAGATCCATGGCCTTTTTTTCCCAAGTTGTGACTGTTTCCTTAAGATTCTAACCAATTTTTGAGATGTGAGTCACTTCAAGAGTGGTTGAATTTTTGCAACAATTAAGATTGCAGGATTTAAACTATAGTGAAGTTGAATTTAAAAGGGCATAAATTTACACATAATGTATCAAAATGCACAGTTCAAATATTGGGAGTATTCTTGTACCCTTACACAGTCAGTTTGGCTCTTGTTGGAGTGTGTCCAACACAAGAGCTCAGTAAATGTTATTAGTGCAACAATTCATCAAAGAGAAGTCAGGCTTTACCTTAATGTGGTCACTTTTTCAAGCTGGCCATCAGTGTGCAGAGCAAAGGCAAGAAAGCAGCCTTTTGAAGCTCAGTGACACATTAGTGCAGCTCTCCAGGTCTTGGAAGGATATTCATTATTTTGACTATGTGCAATAAAAGGAGAGTTGCTTATAACATGCATCAAAAGCCTGAATGCTGTTCTTGCAAGGAGTCTTGACTGTTCATGGGGGAACCTGTTGTTCTTCCTTTTTTTGAGTATTGGATTTATAAAGGAAGGCAAGTGCTCATAAAAATTGGACTCAAGAGGGAAGCTGATTCCTGTTGGGAAAACTTAGATACCAGAATGTTTCAGGAAAACTCTCACAATTTTTTAACAACTATGAATATCAGGAGATATTTCTCATTTATTATCACAAGTAATAGTTTGATGTTTGACAAAGTGCTTCTGCAAGAACAGGAGATGTAACACTCCTTCCTGCTATTAGTACGTCTTCTGCATTTTGAAGAAAACTTCAGACCTTAGTAATGGTCTTCTCAGATTTTCTGGTAGCTCATCGTATCAAAAATATGTGTTGATTATCCATGATTCTGTTCTAATTTCTTTTATTTTGTAGGTCAGCGGCTTCTTGGCGCTGAAGATAATGATAAATATTTCACTTTTCCCATAATAACAGAAATAATTGCTGACACCAGCTTTTCAGTTGTCCTAGGAGATATCAAAAAGAATAAAGATTCAAATGCTTTGAGCTGAATATTTAAGATGTCCCAAAGATTCTGAGTCATTAGCTATGATTATCTGTATCACTGAAAACAATGGATTCTTGAAGCACTCTTGCATCTTGCTGAATTTCTCTTCATCTCAGTGTTTTGACATTTGCTTTTTAATGTTTGTTTTTAACTAGGAAACAGAGACTAATTATGAAGACCAAATAAATAAAATTGTTATAGAAAAACAGGAACTTGAATGGCAGAAGGTAACTTTCCTACATACTTTTAGTGCTGTACCTACTAAAATTTAATATTTTCTTATATGTATATATAAGTATATAATTTATATTATAAATTGTGATTTGTTACAATTCCTCCTTTTAGAGCTATTTTTATTTCTAGCAGTAGAATGTGCTAGCCAGTAGCTTATTGTTTAGACACAAACATCTGTAGCATTTATTTTGATTTGGATTGTGCCCAGCCTAGAAATGTGTTTAACAAGAGAGTATTATAGCACTTGGCATGACTTGGCAATCTTCAGTCAAAAGAGATGGAAATATTGAAGCAATAAGACATTTAACTGAACATGAGGTATGTTGTCACATCAGTGTGGTGGAAGCTGAGGAGCAGCTTTTCTGTATTATGCTTGGCTTTGGCAAGTGCAAATATCAGGGCAGCAAGCAACTTCTCTGGCAATCTTTTGGAAGTGTCATTTTTTCCAAAAAGTTATTTTAAACATCAACTTGTATGTTGTCCATACTCAGAAGTAGTTTGTCAGCTGTTAAATGTTGAGGATGAAGTGTTCAGTAACATAAGTCTAACATTCTTTTCAGAGTTAGGGCTCCTGAGGTTATGCTTTCCTAGGAAATGCATTCCCCTCTTTAATACAATCAAACCTACGACCCCTGTCACTAGGTCACAAGATAAAAGGCTTCACTCTGTATATTTTACGATCACAGAAAAAACAATAATTTCAACTCTATCCTTGATCTTGGGATATTTAACGTCTTAGTTGTAAAGGAAGGCTATTTCATCTTGGAGTTCATCCTAACCATCTTAAATTAATAATCCTAACTTTGTGCTTTTCTTTCTTGAAAGATATATATGTGCACAGAGAAACAGGAAACATTTTATATTTGTAAAAGCAAGAATGCTTTCAATTTGTAACCCTTCTTTGCTTTTCTTAACCTAGCACTGCAGTTCTTAATATTCTGGGTTCAAAAGGGAGGATTTTGACCCATTCCAAGACCTTAACAGCAATTTAATTTACCACTTATAAAAGGATGGGACTTACAGGTAGTCAGGTGAACTCTATTCCTGTACTTTGCACTTAACATTGTCACATGGCAAAGCTGATGTAAACAATGAGTGGTAGATTTTGGGCATTTCATGTGAGCAAATAGTCTGGAACTTCAAAGGAACAAGCTAATACAAATTTCCAGTCCTGGAGACTCTAGTAAGATGAAAATTCTAACTATGACATTTAAATTGAATTTGTGACCTGATTGTTTCTGAATGCAGAATCATAGTGACCACAGTAGTAGCTCAATAAGTAGACATCTTCCTCTGGTTTATCAAAGGTTCTGTTTTGCCATTTCCTTCATCGATTTCCCTTTCAGTCAGCATTTCTGTCATTCATTTTATTTTACTTTAAATTTAACAAACTAGTTTGAAATAAAGACATTACTTCAGCTAAGTCATACTACAAGATTACAATTTGTTTACATTTTATAAATACACTGCTGCTGCTCTTGAAAAAATACACTCAAGCAGGGAAAACGGAATAATGGGAGAATATATTCCTTTAAATCTAGTGAATATACTCATTATACTTGAATAACATCACAATATCAAAGCTGATTTTGTTCATATTAAAAGAGAACCCCACTTTTTTATTCAGTCTCCCTGTACCACACATACATGGCATATATGGAAAATTTCTTCCAAGCCTGAATTTCTGACAGAGATAATATTTTATGTGATAGCGTTGTTTGTGAAGCTTGTTAGAAAATGAATATTTGTAGACACTCCCCCATCTTTCTAAAAATAAAATACCTCACTTGAATGTAGAGCATAAGAAAGTGATAAGTTATAAAGACTTCAGCACTGGGGTTTTCCCCATTACATCTATGATAAAATTGTATAAAGACTGACTGTTTTATGAAACCAGACTGATACCTACATATTTATTCTATGATACTTGCTTGAATTCC
The DNA here is from genome assembly GCA_013397795.1 of Orthonyx spaldingii. NCBI lineage: Eukaryota > Metazoa > Chordata > Aves > Passeriformes > Orthonychidae > Orthonyx > Orthonyx spaldingii. The sequence continues at coordinate 99,664 of VZTJ01005676.1, read as the reverse complement.
TGTATTTTAAAGTAGTACTATCTTAACTTGGCAGTACTGTGGATATAAAATTTTATTGCTGTGGTGAGCAGGAATACTCACTGGGAATAGTTGATTTGCTGTCCCTGCAGTGCTGCCTCTGCCTCTCTAGTGTGCTTCACAGGCCTGTCAGCCACTGGAGAACCTGTCCTTGAACACAGTGCTAAGGAACAACCCGAGGAAAACCTTTTCCAAGACTTTTATGTGCTTCTGAATATTCATTTATGTAGTGTGTATTGTTTGTTACACACAAATCAAAATTTTCCCTACTTATCTTACAATGACTTAGGAAGTAAATGAATATAGAACACCTTGCCTCCATGGATGCTTTTCATGTGAAAGCAACACCAACCTGCTGGAGAAAACAGCAATTTTGGAATGGACTTTATATTTTTAAAACTCTCACTTTCTCAGTAAGGCAGGAGAAGAAATTAGACACCCTATGTGTGAAACAAATTTTCAATTCATTTTCTCCCATTCATTCTTTTTAATAGTCTCAATTTATTTTTGTGCAGTCACTACTGAATGGTTTCCTACTTCACACTGGTATTTCTTAGCTAAACAATCACTTTTTTTTTGAGATAGCTGTTCAAGGACAGAGCTTCTTGACTGCCTTTACCTAATATATTTTAGTATTTAGAATTTAAAACTGGTCTTCCACAAGTGTCTTCCCTGGTAAAGGTGAAGCATCTTATAGAGAAGCATGATGCTTGAAGATGTTTGAGATTTCCAATTTGCAGAGTGTAGTGTTAGTCTCTGAGATAATGATATGAAATAATAACACAAAAAAGTACATCTTCACTATTCTCTTGTTTTTATGGATGAGAGAAAAGCCAGACAGGAGGATGGTAAAAATCTTACATGATTACCCTACACCTAATCTCTTCTGCCCTCCTTCAGCTCTTTCAGGTAGCTTGTTAAATGACTAAAATTTTACTATAAACAGAATAACATATTGTTATTTTTAAATGGGATTATATTTTAATGGGTATTAAAGTTAAAATTCTGTTATAAGTACCTGTAACAATGTCCAGGTGCTGTCTTAAGATGGCAGTGGATGTGGATTGCTCCTGCAGGTTGATGGGATGGGTCAGAGTTGCTTACAGAAGTCCTGGCAACAGGTCTATATTCCAGAGCTGAGAATTGTTGCTTGTTAAGAATTAAAGAGAAGCTACTACCAGTTAACAAATGCTTCTTTTTAGTGTTCAGGGTTTTTTAGTCAGTTGTGTCTTTCTAAAAATGTTTAACAAGTCAGCTTTTTTCTTTAAATGCTTTATATATGATTTCCTATAATACTTAACTCACACTGTTGTTTTTTCACATGAGCAGGAAACTCTGCAGCATCAGACTGACACATTGCAACAACAAAACAAAGAAGCTATGGCAGCTTTTAAAAAACAGGTAACACAATAGAGCCTTTAGCTTTGACTGTGATATTTTAAAATATGGTGGTATCATAGCAAGTTATCAGTTGGTATGAAAATGTTTTTCTGTTGCATATAAAATGTTAGAATATACAGCTCCAAAAAAAAAATCATGTCCTTTCTTCTGGCCACAGTATAATTCTTGTGTTTTGAAAGTTCTTCCCAGTAAGCTGTTCTGCCTGGCATTTTTAATTTTTATTTTTCAAAATCCTCCTAGAGAAGATAATGTTTCCTTTAATACTTTCTTTATTCTGTTTTGCTTTGTTTTCTTGTGTCCCTCTAAGTTAGCATGAGCTCTGCAAGGGCAGATTCATAAACCATGGTAAAACATCAGCCACACAATTTACCCTGCTCAACATTTTAAAGTGTGTTTCACTCTTGTGTTTTATTCTCCATTTAATAATGAGCAAATGCAAGTGGTGAGAGACCTTGCAGAGAACTTTCATAGCAACTGAAGCTGTTGCCCATGGTGATGAAGAATTTGTCATTAAAGCTGCATCACAATCATGTCACACAGAAAAGAAATTGACAAGCAATTAAGGTTCTTCCTTGAAAAAATAATTTGAGATTTGAAAGTTTCTCCTTGTGACTCTATGGTTCCTATAGTTTAAAAAAGCAGGCAGTGCACTATGCAGGGTAATATAATGATATTGTCTTGTTAAATTACATGAATAAAATTAATGCCATGTGCTATTCTGATTTGTTTTGTTTTGTTTTTTTAATGTAACTAACAACCAAGCTACAGGCAAGGATGTTTGCCATGGAAGAAGAGAAGGTACTCTACAATTATTTGTTACTTATCATCCAAAGAAGAGCATAAGCAAAGGATAATGACATAAAACTTACCAAATGTGTCCTAAGTATAAATCAAGCCTATTACAATTAAATTATGTTTCATGTTATGGCCTTTGCAAAACAAATGTCTTTGTAACTTTGCTATTTCTGGTTTTTTGTTCATAGACTATAGAACTTTCCTTGTTAAGTGTCACTGTTTATGCTAAAAATCACTTGGGGAAAGAGGGTTCTTTGGTAGTTCCATATTGCAGCTATACAAAATTTACTTTATTCTTGGGGGTTGGGGTAAATTGGGATAATTGGCCTTTCCAAGTACTAGTGAAAAATAACATTTCTAATTGCCTTAGTGAAATCAGATTTTAATAGGGATTTTATTGATTTAGCTGACCTGGTTTCCTAAGGTACTTGCCCTAAACTGAAATAAGATAAATTTTTACCTGAATTTATGTGGATTTTGTTAGCTCCATAAGTTCTTATACCAAGCTGAATGCCCACTTCCTCCTCTGAATGAAGGATTTACCTTTGGTATACAATGAACCTGTTTCAAAAAGTGAAGTCAGAGAATGTCTGCATGTGGCCTCTGTTGTTTCATTTAAATTGCCCAGTGGTTTAGAGCAGATGAATATGCTGGATGTGGCATAAGAACTGGCATAGAAATTTGCAAACTTGTTAAATGGCTTGAAAGTATATCAAAGTAAACTTTATTATTTGCTGCATTGATATTTATTTTATATTTTCTGGTTGAGTAATTTTCTCAATTGTATTTGGAATTTTTTCTTGTTAAGACATTCTGTTTGTCCACACATACCCACTTATTAGTCTGATTTGTATTTTCAATGACAGCTTCAGAATTAAATTGTATGCTGATTAATTTTTCCTTCTAATTGCATTGCATTGACTGGTACAAGTAGTACTTTACACCAAAGTAACTGAAAGAATAAATTAACCTCAAGACAGAAAGACCAATTTTTGCTGCAATTTAGGTTATATGTGCTGTAACTGATCAAGGTGGTTTTGAAAGATTGCATTGCCAGCACTATGTTGGAAATGACTGGAACCTGCAGGGGTGGTTGAATGGGTGCATTTGTGTTCTCTGGCATATTCTCTGATATTTAGATCCTGGTCTGCACTGGTTTGGCTGTAGCCACAGATTCTTACCGGATTTAATTCCACTGAAGTCCTTTGACTTTCTCATGTGCAAATTCTATGTGTGTGTCTATATATGCATACACACACACACATATATGCATGTATATATATAAATATAAAATGTGCTTGCATGTATTTAGAGATTCTAGCAATAGCAGAGTACAGTTAAGGCTTTGTGGACTGGGAAAGCTGAGCAAGTTGTTTCTATGAAGACCCTGCTACAGCAGATAAGAAAATGGATTTACCTGATACTTTTCTTTTGCTAAATTTAGTATCTTTGTTCTAAACTAAAATAGTGTATGAATTCTGCCTTTGTCAGGCTTGGTCTCTCCCAGAACAAGCAATTTTAAGACTTGATGAATAGAGTCACAATTGGTGAAAATATGCTATTGTGTTTTCACTTTTTATAGCAATATATACCTACATTTTAAAATTATTTAGCTGAGTTTTTCACCAATGAATTGTTCTGTCATACCAGAGTAACACTTTAATTTTGTCATATTCTTTTGGATAAATTCTTATTGTAAATGCATTTATTCTGCAAATCCTGAAGTACAGCTTTTGTTGAAAGGGAAAATACCAACTTGCTGTAGAAACAAAAGAAAAAGAAATTGATGGACTGAAAGAAACATTAAAAGCATTACAGGTAAACTATTGTTTTTGTAAAATAACTTTTCTTGGAATGCAAATGTTTTGGTTTTAGTTTTTTTACTAGTAAAATAGTTGTTTTTAAGAGGATCTTTTAAGGCCTTCTTATTTAATCTTTCTAGGACATGTACACCTCACTTTCTAACACTGAGTTTCTGTTCCAGTCTTCAGTGTCAAGACTACTTTAAATTAACCTTCCAGCTAATGTTCTTTTCCCCCAGAAGCAGACCCAAAACCCCAAACAGTGTGTGAAATGTGCTTTCTTTTCATTTCCACAGCCTTTCTCTTTTTTCCCATTCTTGTCTTCTTACTTCTCACATCTCTGGAATCTCTGGCTTTGGACCCCTCAACAGAAATAAATATTCACACTACGTCTCCAACTCACAATGCTACCTGCATTTTTCAGGGTTTTCCTCTGTTTCACTGGGAGGTTTCTGTATTTATACTCCATCCCTGGCTTAAGACCAAGGCAGATATATTGAAAATGGATTACTAGCATTGTAATGCATTGCCAGATTTCAGGTATTACCAGGAACTAATTATTTTTCTACCCAGAACTCACTGGGATAATAATTCTGCTGAAAACAAAATGGTTATAATGGATTATTACTATGATTTTGCAACTTGTGTTGATTCTTACTAACATTCTCTTATAATGGAATGCATTTACTTGGTATCAGACTGTTTGTTTCATCACTTAGTTAACACTGAATGTGTTTTAGGAGCAAAAGAAAGTAATTTCCATGGCTGCCCCCTGTGCAATGACTGCAAGGGTTTTGTTGCCTTGCTCAAACCTTGGCACAGCACAGGTAGTGTAGAATATCCATCCCTCCATCCTCTGCTGAATGTAATATGTGGACAGCAAGAGTAGTGAAAGATTCCACTGGCCTTTCTTTTGTAAGATAAACCACAAATTTAAAAAAATTATCTTAAATGTTTAATATTCACAAATCAAGCATTTGTGTTGCAATACAGTTCAGATGTAGGAAATTCTGCTGTGGCTTGAGGAAGCAGGAGGTCACAACGGACAGGTGGTCCAGGGAAATGGTTTGGAAGTGAGCCTAATATAAGTGAAGAATTTTTAATTCAATTCTTTGTTCTTCTCCACAGAGTCAGAATCCTACCTTAAAATGATTGTTCTCTAGGTTTCTCCTAGAAATGCTATTTTCTGTATAAGATTTGTACACTCTGGGTTCTTTGACATTATTCTTTTTTTTCCTGTTATACTTAAGAATTATGCAAATCAAAATACTCTGTCAAAGGTGTATTAAAATAGTGTTAATATCTTCTAATGTCAGCGTTATATTATTAGCACATGTGAGACTGACACATTATATCTTTATATGCTACCATTTAGAATATCTAATGAGATGTTTTTGGTTTGGTTTTTTTTCCAATAGGGAACACACTTCTTTTCCTGTAGGAGTTGAGGGAATACCTTCATTTCTGTATTTGTTTTCTTCTCTGTTTACTTCTAAGGGTCTGTTTACAGACTGTGGTCCATTTGCACCTTATTTTAATGATGCCTGTCAGAAAACACAAGGTTTTATGCATTTTTGCAAAACTCCTCTAGTAACAAATCAGTGTTTGTGTAAAGTGATTTTACATAATTTAAATATTGAAGTGATATTATGAAGTAGAGTGAATTTAATAATAAATGAAATTGTGCCATCATTAATTCAAAACCAGTATTACTGTATTGGATGGATTAATAACAAATGCCATTAAATCCTAGGTATAACAATACTTAATTATGCAGTTTGTTGTCAGAACAAATGTAAGTACCATTTAATGAATAACTCTCTGTTGTTTTACAGATTTCAAAATACACTTTACAAAAGAAACTGAATGAAATGGTAAGAAAATAATAAAAGTAAAAAAACAAGGAAGAGCTTTAATGAAGAAAGTATTCTTAGGGCATAATGTGCTACTAACTAACTTGAATATTTAAGTGATATATGGTAATTATTACAAATAACACAAAGAGTATCAGCTTCAAATCTGAAAACCTTACAAATGCAGTGTTTTCAGGTTTTTATAGTGTGATAGCTACTGTTCAGTGTCTGGTATTTTTCTCACTGAATTAAAGCAGAATTGTTACATTTGTTCTCTTTATAGATGAAAATTTTTGTAAAAATTATAGACTGATTTGAATAATGTAATGATATTACTCTAACAGGATCTAGCATAATAATCTCAAAAAGTAATAGAGATTTCCTAGCAGTTCTTAGTTTTAAGAAAAACTGATGGTTTTCCTCTTATGTTTTTTACTCCTCAGAATTACTTCTTAACATCAGTTTCCCTGAACAGTTTAGATTTCATGCAGTGCAGCTTACTCCCTTTGACACAGGGAATAAATTTAGCCAGAGTGACAGCATAGTGGCTCTGAACCCTGTTGTCTGTTTTAGGAAGTGAAAGAGTGAGCCACAGAAACATTGCTAGGCTTGATTGAATAAATGCTGTGAAAATTCTGCTGCTGCTCAACTGGAAAGAATAAAGATAATATTGTCAGACCATTACAAACTGTGATTTTAATTAAGAAGCTCAAAAAACTAGAGTCCAGTTTAGCTTTAAGTACCATGACATTTGTACTGAAAGTCATCTTCAACGCTACAGTGGTTTTACACAAAATATGGTGAAATTGAATAATGTGCCCTCTGACCTGGGAGATAAGGCTACAAGTTAAAGATCAAAGGCAACATAAAATGTGTTTTGTCTTACTTCACTTTTAACTTGTATTTACTCCTAAAATGTAGCTGATCTAAAAATGTGTTGAAAATATACAAAATTATCAGACTTACGTTTAGGTAATTTCACTTATTGTCTTTCATAACTTACAAGCTCAGTCTTCCATGTGAATGAGAATATTTGAAGGACAATGCCTTTTCTGTAAGCTGGAAATGCATCCATGCTACTTCAACAAATATATTTCTTATGTTCATAAACTTTTCATTAATTGATTATTTGAATATTCCAAAAACATTGGGGTACTGTGCCTTTGATACAGAGTATGGTAATTAAAAATGCTATTGAATGGGGACAAGATGCTGGAAATCCTCTTTTGCATTTAGCACTAAACAGAACATGTTTCGTTTGGGACTATTTTATGAAAAATGCTCTGATATGAAATGATGAGAACAAAAAAAACCCACAAGGTAAACAAAAGTGAATTCTTTCCTATAACCTTTTGCAGTAGTGGGCTAATACAATTTTAGACTGGGTCAAAGTCTACCAACTTTACTCCCTGAGTGGTTGCACTGAAATACGTGGTACGTTCAAGGCATCAGAGTAGGTAGTAGCCCATGAAGACTCTTGGTCATCACCAAGTGAAAGTGTTTAAAGCAAAATGGATGAAATTCTGAACCAATCATTTCTCTGAGACCCATTTTTATTTCAATTTTGTTAAAGACAGATTAGATAGCTCTCTGGTGTGTGTTCTGGGAGTAAGCAGATGTGCTATTTAGTTTATATCTGACACCTTAGAAACCCTGCCAGTCAGTGAAGGAACTTCTGTATGTGCTGGGTACTGAGTGTGCCTTGCTGATGTAGCATTTTATTCTGGTTTTTTTCCTTTAATTCTGTTCTTTTAGAGTAGTAAAAGCTATGCTAATACTTGCCATAAACACCATGTTTTAATATGCTGTCCAGTTAAGTTTGTGCCAAAATTGTAGTGCTGATATAATTCTTACTATATATTCTATAATTTCGAAATAGTGGAAGGTTTTGTTTCATATTGAAAGACAGTAGCGAGACAAAGAAAGGATTTATTTGTCTTTTATTGTTTATTTGTCTTTATGATTGTCTGTTTTTCCCTCACAATAACAATGTCAATTATTGCATGTGGTGCAGTCGTTTTGCACCTCGCTGCGTGTGGACAGCAGCACTCATGCAGTCAGGAGGCTACAAGGGAATTACTACAAAGCCAGGTCACTTGATAGAATACACTTGAGTGTGGGCTCTGTATTGTATTTGTTTTCCTGCTGCTGAAATAAGGAAATAACTGGAGGGAAATGGTCAGGTGTTGTTCTCCTGACAGATGACAGACTGGGGAACGCCAGAACTCTCTGTGTGTAGCATCTGTTCTTCCCTTGCTGTTTTTTTTTGGGAAACTAAATGTATGTGAAACCATTTAGTGAAGCTGCAGTCAAATGGTCCAGGTTGGTTAAACCCTAAAACTCACCAGAAAAGAGGGAATTTGGATCCAAATAACCCACATTGTTCCCAGCAGAGAGTTGCCTGAACTGTGCCCAGAAACTGCTCACATGAGTTCTGCTTGGCACTGGCCAAAGGGTGTCAAGGATATTTTAACAGCAGTACAGGCATTTTCTGAGAACTTCCTTGCCACCAGTTAGTTTTCTAATACTGGTGTAGTTGCCAAATGAACAAAAAAGTCATTACTGAAAAATGTTAAATAAATGAGGCTTCAAAAGTTGGTTTGTTCTTAATAATCTAAGATAGGAATGTTGTTTTTATTTCCTTTCTGCATTTTTGAGGAGTTTGCCTGTAATCATACTATGTTGTTTAAAAACACAATGAGGAGGCAGTGATACAACATAAATTAAGCCCAATTATTTTTAAGTAGAAAAATGGTGAGAACTGGAGGAACTGTTGTGAAAAAAAATCCTATTTCGAAGATTTACAGTTGGCAGTCTTTGCATAATTTTCATGTGATCTTGCCTTAGGTCTCCATGCCTTTACATCTCCTTTGTTTCTCTGACACTTTCACCTCCCAGTTACCACCTTCTGCTTCACTGAGTATCTCTGACTTGTGACTCAATTTCCAGAATATCTTTGAGATATGAGCAATTCCCTCCTAGTGTTCCTCCAGTCACCTACTTGACCCTGAGCTATTTCTCTGCTCTAGTTCCACCAAGAAATCATTGTGCCTCAACGAGCCATATGGCCACAATCAATTCCACTCCCCATCCCAGCTTATCTTTATTACTGGTGGAGGGCAGGGCAATAATTCCTGTTCTTGCAGTATCGGATGTAAGGAAGAAGAACCAAGATTCTGTGGGTCTCACTCCAACTCCAGGGTCGCACACTCCCTATCCTGCAGTGTCTCCTGGTGTTTCTTGATTGTCTTCTATGGAAGAATGTTTTACAACCTTTTCACTGTGAGGAGACGAATCACATACTCAGGCTTTTATTTCTCTGTGCATTAAGCATGGAGAGCAGCTTGCCATCAAAAATCATATTTAGGCAAGTATTAAGCTCTTAATAAAACTCTTGCAGATAGAGCAGGCCAGTTCCTTTTTTTCCCCTGGAAAGAGCCTTGTGAAGTAGCAAAGCATATTTCAACTTTTTGAGAGAGGAGGAGGAACTAACACTATCTTGCTGACTAAAGAAGGGAATTGGGATAACACTAAGAAAAAATCCATATTAAAAACTGCAAAACCCCTCAGATCTTGTTCAAGTCTCAAACGAGGGCTGTCTCCCTGCTCATCCATCTCTTAGAAGAAATATACCTGAGGGAACTACCAGGAAAAACAAAGAAATCTTTCCTGTTAAAGTTTTTGTTATAAAATTCCCCTCCTACCATTAGTTAAGCACAGATCTTCAACAGTTAATTTATGATTAGGAAAAAGATAAAGTATAAGAACATTTTCAACCTACATTCCTTGCAGTGATTTCTGTAAGTGGTGGTGTTTCTTTACCAGTGCTTCCATTATGACTTTCCATTTGCTGTAGTGTGTTTAATTTCATACCTTATAAAACATGAGAAATTTGTATTGTATATTCTGTTTTGCTAGTCTTATGGTGGTCATTTCTTTTGATTACTATCAGCTTTTATTATCCTCTGATGCCTGGACATGTATTGCATTTGTTACTGTGTGGAAATGGAGCCTTGCCTAAGCCAAACGGGCTGGGCCAGATGCATCCTTGTGTAACTTGAATTTACACACAGGAATGAATTTGGCCCAGTTCCTTTTAATTGCTGTGTTGCTCTACTGTAGATTAGATATCTAAAAAAAAATGGTTATCCTTTCTGAGGAATTAATTTAACCCGTTCTCTTCAGAGAAAATTAATTTTAAAAATCACTAAATAGTACCTACAAAACTTAACAAAAAATACAGTATAAAGAAGAACACAAAAAAACTTAATGTTACAAGGATAACAAATAGCTTTAAAAATCAGTAGCATGTGTCACTGAATAGTTTCCACAAAATGAGAGAAATTGGTAAAATTCATTGTACTTAACTATTATGTGGGTTTCTTTGTGGTATTACTTAGACCAACACGTGAATAGAAGTAAAATAAAGTGTTAGATGCTTACAAAAGTAGTTAGAAACTTCCCCTACAGATACACAAAGTAATTTCATTATATTTCAAGATACTATAAATGCTAATTGATGCTGAGGAATTAAGAATTACTCATTGAAAGGCTGTTTATATTTTTCTGGGAAACATGGGCTATCATTCTGCATTAGTTTCACTTATTTAAGTCAAAGTCACCACTACTCTAGAAGTAGTTGATGCACTTCTGATTTTAGCACATGTGTTGAAATTCCTTTATTTAGGGGTGTCAAATACACAAACTCTCTCCTAATTGCCCTTGGCTGTGTCCTTTTTTACAATCCCAGGAGTGGAAATGATGAGGCTGTCAAGCAGGGAGGTGGAGTCAGTGGCACAGAGCCACGTCCATCGGTTTTCAGTATCTCCATGGATAGATTCTGTAGCCTGCCTGTGCAACCTGTTCCAGTGTTTGACCACCCTCACAATAAATTCCTTTCCCCTCAAGTTTAAGTGAAATTTCCTGTCTTTCACTTTGTGTTGGTGAGCACCACTGAAAGGAGTCTGGTTGTGATTTCTTTATTCCTTTCACACACACACTTCCCCTGGTAAATACAAATTTATCAGATCCCCCTTGAGTCACCTCCTCTCCAGGCTGAACAGTCACAGCCTCTCCTCAGCCTCTCTTCAAATGTCAGGTGCTCAAATCCTTTGATTACCATGGTGACTCTGTCTATATTCCTGCTATCTGGAAATTGGAAAACACCATTAGAAATGAAATAGACAGCTGAGAGATGATTTTGCATTTATGCTATTATATTCAAAAGCACTTGGAGAGCTACTTACTGTCATTAAATGGGTGCTTCGTTTATGTTCCTAACAGGATCAAAAATTGCAGATGCACTTAACAGCAAAAGAGGAGCATTATAAGAAACTGAATGAAGTTGAGAGGTGTTATGCTACTATTGCATCTCAGTTTGGAATTGTAAAAGGTGTCCATGGAAAACTGGAACACAGTGGTATGTATATCTTAAATGTTCTTCAGCATTTGATTTTGCTGTGCTTTGACAACACTGAGTTGAAGACACCTCAAAACACTTGAACACTCAGAAAAATAGCAGCTACCCCATGCCAAGCATCAAATACCTTGGTAGGTTCCTTAGTGCTCTTTGCTGATCCATTGCTACAGTTATGTGTGTGACCATACAGGAAATTATATTGAGGAACTGATCAAACAGAAAAAAACCAAACCCAAACCACCAAAAAACCTTTTCAGTTACTGAATCTTACTAAACTTTTTGTTTGTCTGAAACAAAAATATTTTTTTCAAATCTAGTTTGAATAAACTGGTAACATATTCTATGTATATTTTTGGTATTTCTGTACCTCGAGTTACTTGTATTCAGTTTTTAAAATTTTAAATCCAGAACATTACTGCTTAACCAATATCCTGCTGAGAGTACTTCAAAGCTAGAGAGCAAGCACATGACTTTTGCTGAAAGATGGAGAGTTTTGGCCTGTTAGTTTTTCTGGGGGCTGTTCTAAGTTGAATCAGAAGATAGCTGTTACATTCCTCAGTATTTGATTTTCTTAAGCACATATTCTTATTCAAAACTGCAAAATTGCTTATTGTACTGTAAGGCGGTTGTCCATCATTCCCTGTGATGGACCATCTCTAGCAGAAAAGGAAAGGAGTTTATGGGTGTGGTGGAGTGTCTGCAGTTCTTGTATTCAAGTGTGATGCCAGAAGCCTGTTGAGGAAAATAAAGAAAAAAGATCAGGGTTGAATGAAGAGGAGTCAGAAAATAGAAAAGGATGGAGGGGAACCTCAGAGGAACAAAATACAAGGATTGAGTAGAGCTGTCTGAAAAACTGCAGGAACCAGTCAATATCTTCAGCTTTTCATTGTGGAATTTCAAGCAATTTCCCAGTGATATCTTCACCTGTATAAAGTTTAATAGAAAATTCCCTTCCTTTTCAGCAGGAATAGAAGTTATTCTTAGAATTTTCTGCTGTGCTATCCTCTGCTGTTTGGTGTCTTCCATGGCCTATATGCACATAACTCTGTACATCTGTTAACTCAATTATTTGCTGGTTCTGTGGCCCAGTATGTTCTGTGTTTGTCTGAAAATAATTAAACTCATCAGAAAATTACAAGCAAAGCCTTGGTTAAAAAATAAAACCAAGATTAAAAGTCCTAATAAAATGACATCATAAGACACTAGAAATTAAATTACAGTTAGAAAAGGCAAGCCAGAAAAGTCTGAACTCATTGTTTAAGATATAGAACAACTGGTAACACCTGGTGTAATGATCCAGTGTGGTATCAAACTACACAAAAGAAGTAGTTGAATCATGTTTGCAGTTTTATGAAGATTTTAAAAAATAAAGTATATGCATATATATTGCAGTTATAAATCAAATATTCATTCAAATATGAAATTATTTATCTACATGCTTTAACTTTTGTTTAAAGTGCAGGAAGCCATACAGCACAATAAGAAACTAGCATCAGTGAATAAAAGACAAGAGACTGAAATAAGTAATCTGAAGGAAGTAAGTACAGTGCACATTTCTGAATGGAGAATAATCCTTGTGGGTCCCTTCCAACTCAGAATATTCTGTGTTTCTGTGATTCTTTGGGCCTTCCAAAAGCTGCTGACTTATTAATAGAAGTAGTGGACAGGCAGCAGAACTGTTTTTCGTTCTATGACTTATGGCTAATTGGTCTTATGCTTCCACAAATACTTCACTTAAAACTGGAGCAGCTCTGAGAATTTTCTGTAACCTGTGAATTTTTATTTACCTCTACAGCGTCCTCCTTATTTCTTGCTAATTATTAGTAACCTCTCTTCTTCCTGTGCTCTGCTGTCATCACTTCTCTCTCTGATATGGACGGCTGGCAGCTTGAACATAGGATAAAATGTGTCACTGAGCCCCTGTCAGAAGTGGAGAGCTTTGTGACAAGGCAGCTGAGACATCAGATTATAGTGATTCTATTTACAAACAAGTTGCCACCAAGCTCTTTTCTCCTGCCTCTAGTCAGAAACTACTCTTTGCCAAGTACATTTTTGAGTTGCATTCTTGACCATAGGTAATAGTGGGAAGAATAGCATTCTTTTCCCTTTGAGCTGTTTCTGAAGAGCTGGCAAGAGAAAAACAAAAGGACCTTCTTAAGTCAGAATTGTTCTGTAAACTCAGTGTATTTTCACACCACATCTTTTTTTCCATGTTCTTATGTTTCTGTTTTTCTCCTTTTTTTTCTTTTTTTTTTTTTTTTAAATTTTCAGTTCTCCTTTAGATTCTGTAATAATTTGATGTAGGGATCAAATGCATGATTGTCTCAGCTTCTTTGTGTGATGTTACTCCCCAGTTTCCAGATGAATGCTTTGAATTACCATGGAATTTTTGCAAAGTTCGTGAATTTTTTGAAAACAACAACAAAAAAAAAAGCAGGGAGAGAAGATAATTTGTACACGAGGAAAAGGAACTATGACCATTTTATAGTGGGGTTATATTGATCAAAAATGGATGTTTACCTGTCATAACCATTCTTTGCCTGAAAAATGGGATTTGAAGGTACAAAAGTACTTGAAAATTCTCCCTGAATCTACTGTTGGTTTTTTTCTTCTTAAGAGCATGTAGCCTCTTATTGTTAAGGTTCTTTGGAGTATGATGCCCTTAAAGGCCTGACTCAAAATTTAATTTTATCTTGAAATATAGACAGTTTGATATTTTTTCTTTTGTTTCATTCTTACCTTCTTTAGTGCTTTTAAAATCTAAAATTAAAAAAAAAAAATCATATTTATTAAATGGAGATATTCTAGCCACAGTAAAGATTAATCAGGAGTTCAATCTGGATTTTTAAGTTATATACTAGAATATAACATGCCAAATCCCAGTGTCAAAAAGATCAAGTTTTGAAGTGATACAAGATTTCAGAACTCTTACCATCATAAAGGCAGACTGAAACCCACAGTAACAGTAAAGCAGAACACTGGAAAAATTATCAAATTAATGTCTATATCATAATTAGGTCTTCAAAATTAGGTATTTTAAAATGTTTACTTAGCTACATAATTCAAATCAAAGGTTATATATAAAAACTATATATAGTTATCTGGAATATTTGGTGGATGGAAGAGAAACAGAAAAATGTTGGAAGGTGTCAGTGGTGATAACTTTTCTCTGTAGGAAAGCCATGTTTATTAAGATGCTGATATCATCATAACTATGGAGGTCTGAGAACAACTTTGTGCATTGTGTACACTCCAATTGTGCAATTCCTTTAAAAAAAGGTAAATAATTTGCATGTGACAGAAACAGGAGCATTCATCTAAGATGCAGCATATCTTTATTGTAGTATATTGTAAATTAAAAAATTAGGAGTTTTAGAAATATTTAAGCATCACAGTAAATTGGATTTGTTGCTTTTGGTGAGAAACCAAGAATAATTGATTACTTGGCATTCTCTGAGGGTAAGTAGTTTGAGAGCTAAGAAAACAGAAATGTTTAAAAAAATTTTACATAGTGAAATGTGTGAGTAACATAGGTGTGAGAGAGAAGCTGAGATTTATGTACTCCAGCAATCAAACATATTGCTTGAGCCACTCTTTTTTTATGCTGTACTCTCGATTCTTAAGGTCATGAAGGGTTATGAATTTTAAATAAAATACTGTTAGATAAGCAGAAAGAGGGGCCGACTGAAACTTGATCTGGCTTCCTCAGTTCAGCAGGAAATACCTACATTGTATCTATTTCTGAATTTCTTATTGGTTTTTCGTACTTGACCATCCTATTCTGAACAATCTGAACTGGGATATTTAGAGGAGTTTTGAAAAGGGATTACCAGGTTGTTTTCACTTGCTATATAGCTGAAAGAAGTCATGATATCTACAGCACAAGTTGAGACAACTTCTAAAGCTGGTTTTATCTGCCTTGGAGACTTGACTGACCTCTAACAGCTCTGACAACTTATGGGTTCAAACTTCTTTCCTCTGTAGCCTCAGTGCTGGAGTGGGAATGACTATCCATGGTACTAAAATCTTAATTTGGTTGTCAGCTCTTATCACAGCCATTACTTTGACTCAGATCTGGATGATCTCACACATTTGTTCTTAATTGGAATGTGAAGTTAGTGAATGCTGTTTAACATTTATGGATAAAATAAACTAATCTCCAATTTTAATGAAATTGCAAGTATGTTATGAGGGTGTTATATATGTACAACAGTAAACTTGAGTGAAATTGAGGTCTATTCTGCACAGGCTTACTCTTTTGGGGTTTCAGGAAAGAAATATTATTTAGAGAGGTTGTAATTTTCTCTTGACATTGCCTGCTTCAAGTCCAGTTCCTGAACTGTAACATAATGGACTGTGGTAAAATTTCCTTTTGGTAACATTTGTTTTAGGATTTGAACTTTTTGATATTCAGTGTGGTAGGATTCTTTTCAACCACTGTGAAAATACTTGCATTGATATCTGGCCAAGAAAAACATCTCTTTCATTCCAATGCTTAAAAAACAACTCTGCTCAAGACCCAAAAGAGTACAAGAGGGTTGCACAAATCTAGGAAGAGAGCAAACAGATAGAGGTGTAATTTTGAATACAGGTAAAGTTTTCCTAGGGTATCAGTCTCTCTATCTGTGCTGGATGCTTTTCCAGTCCCACACCACTTCTTCATGCTGGAACATGTATTTGTGTGGCCTCAAGGGAGAGTAGAATTAAAATTTTGTATTGACCAAAACTGTATTTTACAAAAAAAAAGAAAAAAAAAAAAAAGGTGGAAATTTTAGCTTAGATCAACTCAGAGCAGGAAAGCAGGTTTAAGGAGCAGGACTGGGATTTTGTGACACTCTTGACTTACACTGGCATGAAGTGTTTTTGAAGCCATGTCCCTAAGCATTGGCTGCTAGCAGCAGATCAAGGGAATGGGTGTAAAGCTTTATCATTCTCTCTCAGCACACCCTCGAACTGATAAAATTATTTTCCATGTTCAATTTAATTTATAGGTTTTTGAATAGTACTTGTGATTTAAATAATGAGAGAAAGCTACTAGAAAAAAGCAAAAACTCTGGGGTGACATTTTGATTAATTTCAGAGTATAAGAAAATATATGTATACGAAAATAGATGTATACATGTATAAAATTATTTTTTATTATTTTTACAGCTACATAGCTTGTAATTTCACTCACCATGGAAAACTTTGCCATTATTTTTGGTGGTCTCATTTGTGTTGTTTGTTTGGGAGTTTGTGTTGGGTTCTGGTTGTTTGTTAGTTTTGGTTTTTCCTGCCTACAGCTTTGTATTAACAGATCTGGGGTTGGTTCCAGATGGATTGTACACATCCACCTGCCATTACAAAGAAGAAAATACAGTCAGCTTTTCTGTCTCAAGGACATGATTTACTTAGTCTGACTTGTTCTTTCCCCATGACAAAATAAGCAGTAAGGTTTTTGCAGACTATAGTCTGAATTTTGGAAAGTACCTGGTATCAGCTCCATGGCACCTGCTTGTGTGGCACCCAGCCCGTCAGTTGTGCTCTCTGTCCCATTAATCTGCTTCTCTGGCACTGTGCACTTCTTCACTTTTACAAAGTTAGGGCTGCCTGCACCTTCTGCCACTTAACAGCAGGAACTGCATCCTTCATTACAGAGCCTTCTAGCAAAAACAGTACAACTGATATATGTCTTTATTGCAAAACATTGGAAAAACCTAACTAGCTTACAGAACATAATAATTGTGAAGCATTGCTGTCCTTCAGCTCTGTAATTGATTCTGCAATTACACTTAGTACTTACTAGATCATTCTAGATTTATTTATGGCTAAAATACACGAGAAATAAAGCCTCTAGCAAAAAGAATGATTTATTTAAAAGTACTACCTATACTTGTGTTTTCCATAAAACTTTGTGAATTTCAGCTACAACGTAATCTTTCCTTCTTCTTTTGTACTGTTCTATGATTTTGTCCAGAACAGTTAAACCACTGGCCTGTGATAATTCTGTCTGTGATAACTGAAATTCCAGTTTTGTGAAGAAAAGTTAAACAGACCAAACTTAGTTGTTAGATAAAACTATTACCATTCTGAATGCTTGGTTCACCACTATGGCATCACGGAGAATTCTTGATCCTATCTGTGAACAGCATTCATAACCTCTGCTGTTTGTCTGAGTAAACGTCAGAGCGCTCAAGGAGAGAGAGATATTAAACAGACTACCTTGCACCAGGATGGGAGGGGAGGGGGAGAACAGGGCACAATATTTATGACTCCAGGAACTATAAGTTGTAATTTAATGAGATCAAAGCATTTGCTGTTTATTTGCTGCACTAGGAGCTCTGAATAAACTGGTTACAAAACAGATACCAAAAAAAAAAAAAAAAGCTGCAGGATATTTAAAAGAGGGTAAGGGCTATAAAATCAAAGACATCATGTTGTAGAAACCTTCTAATATAAAATTAATTTAGCATTCTCTTGAGATTAAGTAATTAATGTTTCAGGAAAAGCAAAGATCCTCCAAATTTATAGCCAGTTCCTGTTTTTACCAGATAATCACTGTTTTCCCTTTTTTTCTTCCTCATTCCCAAGAACATACATAATAGTTCAATAGTAATTCCTATGGTATATCTGGGTGAAGAAGATTTTACCAACACAATTTTAACAAACCTCTTGGAAGAGAAAATAACAAAATGATTAAGTAAATACTTCAAACCGAGTAAAATTAACTCAATAACATTTTACCTGTGAAAATAAACTTTTAGTCACGTGTGGCAAGGTTAAAGTTTAATAAGTCAGTCTTACACATTTCAGTACCTCTAATTTATTCTGTTGTTTCCATACATTATTTCAAAGTAGGGCATGACCAGGATAGTTTAAAAGATTTGTCTCTGTTTTGAATTGCAATGCCTATACTGGATGAACTATTTATACATATTTCCTGTGTTAAGGAACTGAAGAAAGTAACTACAGACTTGATAAGGTCCAAGGTCACATCTCAGTACAGGGTGGGAGAAGAAAACATCAATCTTGCAGTGAAGGAAAAACAGTTTCAAGAGCTGCAACAGAAAATCAGAATGGTATTTTAGAATTTAAGCAAATTAAAGTTTTGGTGAATATTTTCTATTCTTCATTCAGCAAATCTCCTGGCAATGATCTTTGATGCATACAGATTAGTGATTCCTTTCTACCAACTGCATATACAATATAATTAGACTCTTTCTACTATAACCTTTTCTAGGGAAATAAAAGTGCTATGAATATTAGTATCATAGTAAAAAAAATGGGTAAGAAGACTTTTAAAAATAATTCAATTTCTTTAAGTAGCCTCATGATGATTCACTATATAACATTAATACAATATTAATATTGTTAAAGAAAATAAGCAGTAATTTTAAATGCCTTTTACTCTTCTTCATGCACTTTTTTTTTAAGGAGACGGCAGTCAGTAAAAAAGTTCAAGAAGAAAACACTCACATTAAAGAAGAAAAGCTGGTGAGTTGTTAACAGCTTTGCTATTTAAAAATCAGTTAAGAATAGAGGTGCTATATTTCATACTTAGGTTTCTTAAGTTATTATGCTAAGCTACAAAAACTAAATTCACTTGTTTACACTTCAGAAATATTTGAATATTAGCGTAAGTGGTATCTTACTGCTCAGCTTTTAGAACAAGTATTACCAGAACAAAGTCCATTGTTTGACACTTTATTCCAAGTGTTACATTTTGTCTTTGAATTCAGATGGAAGAAATTTGGCATTCCCATGAAACAGTTGCCTACCTGTGGCTTCAGTAGAAATAAGCAGTAAGGTTGGCATAACATGCTGGCTGTTCTGCTGTCTGGTTGCCAACAGTTTATTCCAATATTGCTGGTATTGAAACCAGGTAGAATGGGAATAATGTGTCAGAGGTATACAAAGAAAATAATGTTCCATTCATACAGAACATAAACATTTAGACTATTAAGCAACACCTTTACATCCCTGAACAGAGTTAGGACTGTCTTCCTGCTAACTCAGGTATGTTCCAGAAAAAAATCCTGATGTTTAAACAAAGGTTATGGAGTCAAGTATCAAATGTAGCAAAAAAAAATTTGTTCCCTGTAATAACAACATAATACACTGCTTTGCAGAACATTATGCCTGAAAAGGGTGATTGGTTTCTTTTCCTTTTCTTGAACTGTTTCAAAATTTTCACTCTGCAGTTCAGAAAAGGGAACAGGTCAGAGAAGTGTATCATTCTTCGTGCCAGGGAGGGACAAAAGCAGTATCTTGCTGGCATGCCCAGAGAGCACTCATCCAGCAGCACTCTTCCAATTCATAAAAGCCTGTTTGCATTTTGAGCTTGCTTTAAAAAAATTGCCAATAAACACATGGAAAAAAATGAGAGGCATATTCAGGCCTCATTAGTTTCCCAGCCCTGAATGCACTAAAAGCATTGGTGTGGAGATGCGTGGAGCATAATCCCTATGCATATTTGATATGTATTATCTAAGAGAAGGATTCTGGTTTGTGTCTCTCTTGTTCTGTGTGAATTGCTAGGGTTGGTTTGGAAGGTTTGTTTTAACATATGGAGTGGTTTCATATAGTATGGGGAGGACTCTAATGTAGAGATGAACTTCATGTTTCCTCCAAGTGCTTGGGTTAGAAGTTATGGATTCCTGTGTTACAGAGCACTAATAATTCACCATCTCGATTAACTGAAATGTTGGCTTCAGTGGTTCTTGGATTTAGGCTAGAAATACCATCTAAATTACAGCTGATTTGTACTAAACTGTATCAGAAAAGCAGTCTGGTCTATTTGAGAGAAAACTTTACTAGATTTAAAAGTCATGGCCTACTCTGCTACTGACCTGTCAGATGACACTGGCCAAGCCATTCCACAGCTGTGCATTTCAGTTTTCTAGATGTAAAATTGAACTAAACATAAATTAAGCTTCAGTGCAAAAATATTATTTATATATGCATGAAAAGGAATGAGAGTACACTAAAATATTGATTTTATTTTTAGTAGATAGCTGTATCTGTGTATCCAGTAGAACCAAAACTAGAATAATTTGAAAACACTTTACAAGTATGTCAAAGTACTTTGTTTTAATAACATGTTCATCTCAACATATTTTGAAGCAACTGAACACATTTAAGACTCTTCTTTGGCTGCAGCTCAGTTTTTTTTCTGTGTAGGTCTTCTTTTAGTAACTGCTATAAGTGGTCTTGAGGGAGTAGAGATTGGCTTGTCTGGGTCATTCAGTCTGTCTTTGAAACTTTGGAAATGTGTTTTATAGTGTTTAATAGAAAATGGCTCAGTTTCCAGCAAGCTGCAACACACTTCATGGCAGCACCTATGGGGTTTGTAAATCCATGGCACCTTCATCAGTTCAAATCAGCTCAGTTTGGGTGGCTCTTTTTTACAACTTCCTCTTCATGAAGTAACAGTACAGTCTTGAGGAAGGTACCACAAAAGTTCAGACACCAGCAGCAAAATCCGATATATTTGCACCATATGATGCAGAGCTAATGGGTGGTAGTTCACATCTATTAGAATTTAATTCAGGAGATACAGAATAATTTCATGTAAGAGCGATCCATTAATGGAGTAATTGCTCTAGGATTTTCCATATTTTTCAGAACTGTGATATGGTAACATCAAGTCATTCTGGTTGTCCTGAGTTGAAGTCACAGTGGGGTTGGATTTGATATATTTTATCCAGGTTTGCACTGAAGAATGTACAAAGATTGGGTGGATTTCATTCTAACTATGGCAAAATTCTCTGAAAAAGAATGAGTTATAGTTATTTATAATAACGTTATCTTCTCCAAGGTAAAAGGCCAGAAAAAATGGATGTTGTTCTGATTTCTCCCTACAAATTTTCCCCCATGTTGGAGTACCTTTTTTTACATGCATGATTTTGTAAACACTGACAGAATAAAAAAATAATTATATTAATATAAAAGACATAAATGATCCAATGGTCCAATGTGAGCAAGAAAAAATCTTGCTCAACATATTCTCTTCTGTTTGTACTCATCAGGAAATTCTCAGCTCTCTACAGTGTGTGCAGGAGCTGCTTCAGCGAATAACCCAAGTGAATGTTAGACTGGAAAGTGAATTAAAAGCACTGAAAGAGGACTATCAGGTCAGATTTTTCTCGATTAGACAAGCTGTTACTATCTGTTATGTATTTTTTAAGTCCAGGGCTGTTAAAGACATCTGTGTGCCTTTCAGAACTTTTGACCTCACTTCCATTGCTCCCTCAGCTCCTTAACTGTCAGCACAAACCTTGAAGTGCAGGCTGTGCTTTCCCTCTTGTACTTCTCTCCCTAAAGTAAATCATGGTTGCCATTCTTAGCAGCCATTTCTAGAGGGCAAAACCAGAACAGAGTTGCTTTCAAATATGGAAATCAAATTATTTTATGCCTTTTGTTTCTTGTAATTTTCATATAGGTATACTTTTCTGGACAACATTTCAAATTTCACATCTTCATTCATAGCTCAAGCTTGTCCTCAGTTTTATTAAAGCACAAGACCTAAGAAAGAACATTATCTTTAGCCCTTTCTTGCTGTGTTTTCTGGTGTCATATTTATGCTAGAGGCGGGAAGTAGTTACTGTGGAGAGTGTGGAGTTGGAGCACTCCTTAGTTCCTCTTTCAGCACATAAAAGCAGCTCAGAACAGTTTAGATTCCACGTTTCACTAGCAATCAGATTGACCCACAGTGCACTGAAGATTAAGGTCATATCTGTTCCCATCAGATGTGCCATGCAGAGTTCAGGTACAACCACTCACTGGACTATTAAAAATTATTATCTACTATTTGCCCAGACATAACCACAACTATACCACTCTTTGAAGCTAAGATTTTGAACTAGGAGTTCAGTTAATTTCAAATTAAATTTTCAGTGTGCATGTATACTTTTGTTTCTAAATAAATGCTTCTATGCTAATTTGAAATTGTTCACTTCCCATAAGCCTCTACTCTTAACAGGTGTAGGTAGTTTGCTTTCTGTCACAATATAAATATAGGACTTCTGCATTTTGATGAAACAAGTAAGGTTGAAGGTGAGCTATGTCCTCCATTAGAAACTGGCTAAAATCTCCCTAGGAGTCAAAGAATCTGCAACATTTTTACAAAGATTAAGTGAACAACCCTTTGACTGTAGAATTGCCTAAAGTAGCTTGATTTTCTGTAGCTTCTATTATTTATAGTTTGGGTCCAGTGAAGCAGCTGGATTACTTGCTATTCATGCAATACTGTTTTTTGTTAAAGTAAGAAGGTAATGTGCTTTTTATTTTTTGAGATGTTTGAAATTGATTCGTAGATTAAAACAGAAGCTTGAGATAATTCATATATAACCTTACTGATGATGACTTTCATAATACAGGAACCCTTTAGGATCTTTGTGTCAGGGCTGTTGAATAGCAAATGTATTTCAAAGTGCTTTTTTCTGATAGTATTTTTGAGCTATTGTTTCCCATCTAGATAAAGTTTATAGTATGCCTTAAAGCTCCAGCTAAAACAGTAAATGGTATCTCTGAATCTTCTCTTTGAAGACTGCACATAAATGTCTACAAACACAGCTTGTTTTCTTCTTGTTAAAGTATGAATTGAGTACAAGTCTCTGTTTTGCAGCCTGTGCAGGCCAAAAATTGATTTCTAGTTGCAATTATGCCAATTCTGACGAGAGCCTGCTCTGACTTGGGTCTGTTCATGTTAGACATTGGGAAGGTATTACTGTTTTCTATTGTTCTAACTACAGCACAAACCACTGCTACTCATCAAAGCTTCAGTTCACTCCTCAAAGGTAACTTCTGGCAGGCGTAAATACTTTAGATGAAATGGGTGTTACAAGGCAGGGATAACCAATAAGGCACTCTTGGTTCAATATTCTCTACTTAATTTGTTGGGAACAGACCTTTTTCAGTTTGATACAATTTCCAGGATAGTCCAGGGAATGAGACAATGATAGCTTCTTATTTTGCGTTTTTGTGTTTTTTAAAAACATCAAGTGGAATTTATACAATAGGGAGCTGAATATGTAACTTGAAGGGTCTACCCACCTTTCTTTCAATTTGAGAGCTATTGCTTTCATCTTTATTGATTCTAGAATCTCAATGTAACAAATGGGATCTAAAGGTTATGTGTTATTCTTATGCCCTGTCCTCCATCCCTGTTGAATTTGTGGGCCTTGCTCATGAAGCCAAAAAGTTTCTTCAGAATAACAGGAAAATGAAAGGAATGATTGGTCAGTCCCATGGAAATATTTCTATTCTTATACTCACAAAAAATTACTTATTTTTAGGCTTGACATGACAGAATACTTGTAAGATAACATTCAAGAAGAATCCCTTCTCATTCTTTGTAGGCATGCTTAGTGCTAGGATACCAATATCATTATGACTTAAAAAAAAATAAAATTAATTCTTTAACAGATGACAGAATACTTGAGAATGCAAGGAATTCAGGTATTCCCCTGTCTGTACAATTGGCTTTAACACATGATCAGTTCCATACATCTGTTACTTGTGATATTTTGCCCTAAGAGCTATGCTGTGAATAACTGTTATAATCCATCACCGAGGAGGTTGCATTTGAGATGCAAGTAAAAGCATCCTTGGAGTTAAGAGCAGGTTCATCAGAGAGAGGAGGTCTTCCACTCCTGCTTTATACAACTGGATGAAAGATGCTACATCAGAGTGTGATTATTCAGAAAATGTATTGCTGAATTGTCTCATCTTTTAAAAATATAATCTGTGAAAGAAGATCCATTATAGCCGTGTGCACAACTTTCCCCATGTGTACAAAAGTGCAAGGTGGTTTGAATTTTCCTACTGTTAGTACCTGTAAAATATCATTTTATTCATAGTGTAGCTAAATTAACACAGGCATTTTGAAATTGATGCTAAGTGAATCAAAAAGTAGACTCATTTTTAGTTAGAAGATTTAGCAAAAATGAATTGGTTTGGAGTATTGCCTCCGTAACATTTTTCAAGTAGACTTTCAGCTACATGCATTAAAGCTATGCTTACATTATCAAATATATTTGTGTCATCTATGTAGCAGGTAATGGAATGCAGTGAGTCTTTTACCTTCCATATTGTTTGCTATAAAAATGTGATAGGGTAAAAATTCCAAGAGTACATGTGTTAAGTTACTGTTGATTTACACAAGACTCCTTTAATTTAGCACAGTAAAGCTGAAAGAGTTAACCCAAAAATATTTCAAGTACTGTTATGGTAGTATAAAACTTAATATTACTGTTCTTTCAATGCACTCCTATTTCAGTGACCTAATAAAAATAAATTAAAGCATAATCAGATATATACTTCATGTTCCAGTAGATATGTTTTAGAATGGAAAAATTATATAGTTTATGAGAGAGGTTAATAAACAACTTAAGACAGAAAAACTAATTTGAAAAATAGGGTTTTTTTCTTTCAGTATACAGTAGTTTTTTCTTTAAGTACAGTGGGTCTGGATTATGCTACATTTCATATTTCTCATCTCTGGACTTTATATTACTTTTTCAGCACATTAAAACTTATGCAGTGAAACTGAATAATGGCAAGTGTTTTTATACCCTTTTATAGCCATTTCTTTTTTCATAACCTCCCCCTGTTTCCTGTTAGCTAAACTATAAGCACCTTTCTGTTAATTTATGAAAATTATTGTTGAGATAGCACATTATCACTGATCTGTATGGCACTTGCAGCATGTTAGAAGCAAAGGTCCAAGCAACATAAAACACATCAAAATTCATTAATGTGGTATTGATTATTTTTTGGATAATTAATTTTATTGCAGGCCCTTGAAAGAGATAATGAGCTGCAAAGGGAGAAGGCAAAGCAAAATGAAGAAAAGTTCCTTAATCTTCAGAATGAGCACGAGAAGGCACTAAGAACTTGGAAAAATGATGTAGGTTTATTAAATTAAATGTTTTAGTATTAACAGTTTTTTGGAATAGTCATCAAGCATTTCAGGTAATTCCTAAAAGCCAAGAAAATATTGCAGAAACAATACAATAAAAACAACCCATTTCTTCTCCAGTAATAGAGACACTTCTAGAAATGAATATTTTTAAAGGTAGATTTAGGTTGACTTCTGTGCTCTAAAAGGTCAGTGCTCCTCGTGAAGTTCTGATTTGAAAGGAATTCTTCAGTGTGGACTGAAGGTGAAAGGGGATAAAAGGTGTATGTCTGGTATGTCCCCCAGTGAATTCACCTCTGTGGACACCTAAACAGTAGTTTGTCTTCTATATTTGACATTCTTTCTGTTACCTCATTACTTTTAAAGAATACTTCAGTAATTATTTAATTAAAACAATTAGCAAAGCATTGTAGCTGTAAAAATTGTCTGCAATAATAAATGTTTAGACATAGGAAAGATTAATACCACTTCAAGAAGACAAGATCTGCTTAATTTGTGGAAACTAGACTCTAAGCAGCATTTGTTTAATAGTCTGTCTTTTTTATTTCTGTGGACTTGGCACCTACTGTCAGAAAGGTTCTGATTTTGGTGATTTCCAGGGAAGCTGTGGGGAAATACTGTGAAGTTGTCCTTGTAATCCCGTTGTCTAAGGCTCACTCCTTCGAGTGCAGTCACTATGGGGATGACTGCAACCATAAGGCCACAAAATAGCTGAACTGTTCTGATGCTCAGTTTCCTGAGAAGATTTGATCTCCCTGATTCCTTGGAGAATTTTATACCATAATTTCCTCGATTGACATGGGAATTTGCCCTGCCTATTTCTCAGGAATGTTTGCATCTATTCCTTGCAGTAAATGGGGAAAAAAACCCCCCAAACCAATTAATCAGAAGTATCATCTATATTAGAAATATGGTTAAAATTTTGGTTTGAATGAAAAATCTCAATTACTAGGTAAAAGGCCAGTCCTTTGCACAAAGAAATTCCTTTGCATCTATACTTTTTTTTTTTAAGGATTTAGTTTAGTTTGCTAAACTGTTGATACCCTTGTGAAATGCTGGTGTACCTATCTGAACATGCAGTAAAGTGTTTGTGTGCTCTGTGTACTTGCAATTATTACAGGAGGAAAACATGAAAAGAGAAATACACACTGTTAAAAATGAGCTGAATTCCCTTAAAGGACTTCATAGACATCTTGAAGATTGTCATCCTCCTCAGGGAAATCAGCATTCTGAGCAAGTGGAAAATCTGCAGGTAAGTGTCTCTGCTAGCTGCAGTGTGTCTTGTGAAAATATTAGAGAACAAGAGATATGACAGTTTGTCTAACATTGTCTGTCATGTCCACTGATCTTCCT
The DNA here is from genome assembly GCA_013397795.1 of Orthonyx spaldingii. NCBI lineage: Eukaryota > Metazoa > Chordata > Aves > Passeriformes > Orthonychidae > Orthonyx > Orthonyx spaldingii. The sequence goes on along the minus strand of VZTJ01005676.1, from coordinate 73,123 downwards.
TTGACATTGCTCAACCTAGAAATTTATCTGACAATGATCCAAAATACTATTAAAACTTACTGCACCCAGTGAGTATTCCTCTTTCATCCAGAGGGGTGCTTAAATCACAGAAACTTGAGATGTTACTTCATTAATAAATTTATACCTAACAGATTGCAACTTAAACTTATTTTGCATGGATGTTTCTCAAATACTGGGCAGACCCAATTGACTTACATACATATGAAGTTCCCTGAAAGTGTGAAAGTAAGTCCACTTCTACTCAGAGGAACTAATTTCAGCTTCTGTAACGTGGGACAGATCAGAAGATTGTTTTTATCAATACACAGATTATCTAAGTTCTTCAGTTTTAGTTTAGGAAACACCAACCTTTATGTCACAGAGCATCTTTAAGAGTCATCAAAGCCACAGCAAGCTTAACAGGTGATGAATGTAGGAGGTAAAAGACTTTTATGCAGTGCAGGTTGAACCGGAATTGAGCTTGGATTGTTGGGTGAACCAAATCCATGTTCAGCTCTAGATGCAGGGCACATAAGGGAAGTCAACAAGTGGTTAAGGCCATGAAGATGGTCTTTTGGAGCAAAAGGAAGAACACGTAGCCCTGCAGCTCTGTGTTATCCCATGATTAAATGGGATTATTGCAAATTTGTATTCCAGTCTTTCATAAGATTGAAAAAATTGGGCAGAGTCAGAAGACATAAGAAACTTTCTCTGTGCATTGAGTGTATTCTGTTGTTCTTTTGAGTATTTGGTTATGTCCATTTTCCATTAACTTTTACACCCAAAAAATGATCTATCCTTCAAAGAAGGGAAAACTCATTTTCATGCATATAATTTTGATTTCTGTGTCAGGAAAATGGGAAGACACTAGGACTGTAAAGGCAGGTAACTATTTTAGAACTAGTCTATGAATTGTCAGTAAAATGACAAACAGTACAAATATTGTAGAATTTGGAAGAACTTATAATCAATTTCTTCACAATGCATATACATGTGTATGTTTATAGCTCATACACATGCATAGCTGCTGGTATGTGCTTAACAATGCAAGGGAAGTTAGACTTGAAATGATTACTGATGATGCCAAAGCTGTATGAACTCTACAACGTATAATGGAAATTGTGTATATTTTAAAACCATTGTTTCCTTGAATGGAAATGTAATACCAATTATTTTTAGGATGCAGAATCAAAGTGATCAGGCATTCATGATAAACAGTATTTGTGCTTGCTAAGATAACCCTATGGGTTTGAAAGCAGAAAAGCTTAAAGCACATGCTCATAAATGCAAAAGAAGTCAGATGTCTTCCAAACATACATCTTACACTACCTTATGGCAAATTGCCACACCACGTTGTGTTGCACAATCATTAGATTTCCAAAGCTAGGCAGGTTGGACTGAGTGGAACACTGCCAAGAAACTGGAGCTGCAGCAGATCATATTGGTTATTCTGATTTGTGGAATTTCACCTTGTATCACTAATGCGTCAGTGTGTAGTGAAACGTAAAAGGGAAAGGTGTTGGCTTGGATTTAGATCTTGACTATGGTTCCAAGTGTTGCAAAGAAATATGCTTATACTTATTTTTACACCTAGTGCAATCTGAAATCCCGTGGTTATTTGTGGGGCATGAAATTCAGAGTGTACATAAACTTCTTTATATTGATCACCTCTGGAATAGGAATTTAAAAAAAGACCTTTGAAAAATAAAGGTACAATGTCAGACCTCATTACAGACTTGGATTGCGATTTAGTTTAACCTTACCATGCTTCACATTTAGTTTAATACAATTTGTAATACAGCTGTGTACCATTAGAGAATAGGGTTACACCCAGCAATGGCTTGCTGTAATTCTTTTGTGTGTGTATGTACAGGGAGATCTGCTTTTGAGAAGGGTTTGAATTTCTGTTTTCTATGAAATAGCCTTTTGAGGGAAAGGATATTTAGGGATATATGTGTTTCTTAGTTAGATTTTACTAAATCACAGGCAAAAAATTAAAACCCAAGTTTAAAACTTTTGTTATTTAGGTATTTTAGTTTGTCCATCTTGGATCTACTTTTAAGGGCTGAACAGCCCTTTGAATTTATTGAAAAGTAGGTTTCTTCAACCCATCTGAAAATCTGGAAAAGAATCATGTAACCTTTCTGCCTTTCTATGAACATTTCATCCTGTTTGTTTCAGATGCAGACACCAGCTCAGCCCATACCAACAAACGTGGTAATTTCCTTATAACTGTATGAAAGAGTAACATACACAGTTATAGTGTGGTGTTTGGAGGTTTTGGCTGAAGAAAGAGCTCCTAGAAACAAAAGATTAGAAAATAGTCACAGCTTTCATGAAAGAAAAAGGAAATTTCTACTATTTGCATTCAAAAAGCTTGAAAATGTGATACCAGGGCTATATAGAGCAAAGAAGCAAAATTAATTCAAAACCTAGAAAAGAAAAAGATGTAATATGTACAATTTCCAAATCAGAATGACAGGAAAGATGATGATAAAACATGAGGACAAAAGAAAGAAATTTCAACTGACACTTCCAGTTGAGGGTGGAGTATTTGGCAGAGGAAAACGATTTTAGGACCCTCCTCCATTCACCATGACTCCTCCCTCCCCCAAATCAGCAAAGCTGGGAGCATCAGAATGTTTCTGTGACCTGTAGAAAACTGTTTCTGGCAGATTTGTGTTCTACATCCCCTACTCTGCCAGCATTGCAACAGCCCCATTTTTTAGCAGTGCTGTCTGCGTGCCTCCCTCCATTCTGCAATATTCTCTGTCCTCCCCAACATCCAGTGCCCAAGCACAGCTCTTGTAACTCCCTCCCACATCCCAGCCTTCCTTCTGCAACACCTCCAGTCACCCAAGTATCTTCAGCTTTTTCCCACATCTTTTATGGACTAAGCTCCCTCCCACATCTGCCTATTTTTATATCCTATCTTTAGGGCAAGAGCCAGCACGTGCTCCTGTCTTCAGCTGCCAAACAGTTGATGATGATAAAGGATAGATCTCCTTTTCCTTTTATTTTGGTAGGATTTTATTAGGCTGTTTCTTCACTATTCAGGCCTCAGTTTTCACAGAACTTTCTTGACTGCAGCTTTCAAAACTAAACACAAATACAGATGCAGTAGCAGACCAGTGATTTAGACTTTAAGTAGACACATCTTTCAGGCTTCTACTCTTGTTGAATTTGACTCAAATTCATGTTAAAAAGCTGTTTGGGAGAGAATGAGGAACTGAATGACAGGGATTGCAAATTCATAAGCCTTATTTCTCTGTGAAATGAAGTTAAAAGTCCTGGGCAGTTTGTTAGAAAAAAAATGTTGTTAATATGTGTATGTGTGCACATGTATTTGGGTGTAAACAGCAATCATGCAAGATTTTTCCACATGTAATTACTGAGCAGGTCACTGGTTTGGCCAGCAGAGAGAGGGAGTGATCCAGTCACCACATGCACAACACATATTCCTTCCACTGAGGAATTCTGTCACTCTGTATAACTTTGTGGACTGTAATATAGCAGGACCTAATTTCTTTCCTATTCTTCTAGGGTATTAGATTGCTTTTTTCTTTTCCTCTGTTTACATTAACTTTTTATACTTCAGGTAAGTGGTCCTTGTTTTCCATCAGAATTGTAAAATTAATCTTAAAACTCAGTCCTGAACTTTTTATCTACCCAGTGACTAGAGTAAATTATTAAAATACCTGTAATCTTTTGTTCCTTCTTATGCTAGAGTGGTCAAGAACACTCAAAAGACAGTGAAATACAGGCTATTCAGAAAGAAAATGAGTTTATGCAGTCTGTAATAAGAAAATATGGTAATTGTGGAAATGAACAAGAAACTGAAGTAAAACCCACAAGGAACCAGTCTTCAAGCACTGAGGAAATAAAGATACAACAAAGTAATAACCCTCCATGGATAGTAGAGATAAGTAGTATTGTTGAAGAAAGGATGAATGTGTGCAGATATAGTATATGACAAGAGAGGGCTTAAATCCTGAATTAAATGGTCATATCTAAAATCCACAGAATGTTAATATATTTTCTACTCGATCAGTTTATAAATATTTTGCAAGTTACCATAGTGCAATACTTACCTTCAGTAACTTTTTGTTAGGCTTGTGTGTGTAATATAAGATACCAGTATCAATACCAATCTTGAGTCCATCTCTTTGGCAATTATAAACTGTAAAAATAAAGCATTACATAACCCCTGGGTTATCAGTCACTAACTAGAGAATACACTCACTTTACAGATTTACAAGTTCTTGAAAACAGTTTTAAGGATGAAATTAATGTTGCTAGCCCTTATGAAGTAAAGGCAAGGGAGGCTCCTCCCAGGAATACTCTCTGCACAGATACTGATTTAATTACCCAAGGACACATCTCGGAAATGCATGTCACTGGATGCAAAGAGGCAGAAGATCCAGGAGCAACACACAGAATGTTACTAGATGAAAACAATGCAAATGTAGATCAAAAGTCACAGGACAGCACAGAACCTTTGGCAGCACAACACACACAAACAAGAAGTGTCTTTTCAGGCCGTACTGAGACTGCAGCGGCTGACAGGAAAAATCAGGAGACCAACACTAGCAAGGAAGAACGGTGCAATACTACAGTGGAATCAACTTGTGCCAAGGCAGATGCAAACTCAGACACCAGACAACACAACAAAAGTGTCCTTATGCCTGGAGCACCCAAATCTGAGTCTCAAGCTGTTCTTTGCACTGAGAGGAGTGCTCTGCATGAGAGAAGTACAGACAACCACCAAGCTAACGAGTTAAGTTTTGGCATCCTACCTTATACTAAAGAGAATTCTCAAACAGAATACCAAAAACATAGCTTGCTGAACAGTGACAATTATGTAGGCAATGGATTGCATAAAACAGAAAAAACCTTAAATCTGAGTGGTTTATATAGAGATAAACTTCCTCTGGAACAGACACATGCAGATGCTGAAGGCAGAAATGATGACAATGCCAGAAACATGAACAGCAGTGGTGTTCTGGCAACTGATGCTCAAAATTCACCAACTGCTTGTTGTGATAATGCAAGTGGTGATGCTGCTGCTGCAAAAGAACACAGAGACAATAAGTCTCTCTTAGGTACTTTCAATTTATGCCCCCCAAAAACTGAGAGAGGAATAAATGCAGATGACATGCACAGCAAGCAACCTGAACAAGACAGTGCTAAACAAATAGGGAAGACTACAAATATATGTACTTCAAGTGCTGAAGCCAAATCTCCAGTAAAGGCTGATGGTCTTGAAATTGCTCATAAAAAACCCCCAACAGATAGAGCAAGTACAGATAAACTAATTCCATGTAAAAATGTTAACAATGATACTCAGATACACTCCATCAAAACTGGACATTCCCTGGAGATTAATACTTCAACAAATAACACATTGTTAAAAGAGAAAAAAGACTCACTGAATAGTACAGTTCCAGGAAGGAAGTTTGCTGAGGGTCACCTGAAAGAATCATGCTCTTTACCCATGAGAACATCTGGAAATTTAGTAAACATAAGTGTAAGGTCATCCTTTGATCTTTCAGCCTCAGATAAGAAAGCTGAGAAAACTCCACCATACTTGAATTTTTTAGCTCTCAGTTCTTGTTCAAGAGTAAATCAAATGAGAAGTCAAGCTCCATGGACTTCAGCTTCCAAGGAACCTTCCCTTTTGAAAGAAAAACTACCATGCTTAGTGGAAAACACAAACATTATTTCAAATACATCGAGTCAAAATCTCAGTGAAAATGTGGACAGTGGGGAAACAGGACAAGGTAAGAAAATATAAGCATTAATGTTCCATGAACCATGTAGTGCTTAGAAACATTATCAAAATGTGAAATTTCTGTATCTAAGCTTAGTGTAGAAAAATGTAAACCTGACATTTTAGTTATATGGCAAAAAAAAAAAAAAGTGAGATTGCTCTATTTGTTATAAATGCAATTAAACAGCTTTTATTAGCTTATCAATCAGTTGATTAAATATTTTTTCTCATATCTCCCTTTGTGAAATAGCAACAGTGCAATGACAAACTGAATTTTGATAGGCATTTCTAACCTTAGTGTGGAGCATATTCTGCATGGATCTGAAAAGCACTGAGCAGCTTTTGGAAATTATTCAGTGCTCTCATTTTGCATCAAAATTAGGGTAGATTTTGAACCAGCACATGCTTCTTGGAATGGGGCTTACAGAAGTTTACTTTTTATTTTATTGTACATCTATAATTTAGATGGACACTTAAAATCATCTGAATGTGTTGAATGTGTGAAAGGACTTTATATTTCAACTTTTGGAAAACACATGGAGTTTTAAGTGCTGAAGGAGCTTTTCATCTCCTACTATTGACACTTGGTTATTATTGGTTGAGCAATATTTTGCATATGCAAAATAGTAAATATGAACTTTATTCCATGGGTTGCTAAATCATTACTGAAATGTGGAAAAATTGTATTTTAGATTTGTTTTGCAATAAAATCAACAGCTAGACTACCCCCAAACTGAAGCCCTGGGTGCTTAGATGTTTTCCAAAGGGCAGGATCTACAGGACAGGATGTTTGTGTCTATTTGAGTTTTTATTGGTGCAGTGTTTTCACCTTTGCTCCTTGAACATACAAAGAGCAGAGTGGACTCCCTTAGTTTTGCAGCCAGTGGCAGTGAGACAGGGGTCTGGTTTCTTTACACTGTTCTGTTGTTATGAATTTAGCTCTATAGGTAATTTTGTTTCTGTATTTGGCCTCCTGAACAAAAATGGATATTTGTGTTCAGATGCACCATTTTTTGAAGTTCAGTTTCAGAAATGCCTTTGTCCCTAAAACCACAGTGCTGGTAGCAAGGTAGCAGAACCCTGATCTCAGATGGCACATTATTTAATAATGTGAATTTTGGTACCTGTTTTTTTTTTTTTTTTACTGACTGAAGAACAAACCATTTAGCCATATGGGAGACCTAGGGGTGAAGAGAATTGGTGAAAGCATTTAGTAGACCTCTCTGAGGGAATTCCTTCTACTGCTTAGCCACAGTGCAATTTACTACTTATACTCTGGTTCCCAGAGACCAGACACTCCACATCAGTAAATGGAGGAACGAACTGGCAACTGGAAAGATCTTCCTGGCAGATGATTACAAAAGAAAACAAGCACATACCCATTTTCCTCTTCCTCCCAAGAGAAAATGTCAGTATTCTTGAATAACTGTTACATAACCATGAGGTTAACATGTATTTTCATAGCAGAACAAAGATTTTACTCTCGATGCAGTGATCCACAGGCATCTGTGCAGTGACAAAACAGTTCCTGTTTGCATTGTGAGTAATTGTGAAAGCGTGCTTGTATTTTCATCTTGCAAGGAATTTGATACTATTTTCAACAGAATCTACTGGTGCTGCATAAAGCCTCTGAAGGACTGGAGGCTTATACTTAGCTATGATTAATCTACTCACCTTCCTTTCCTACCTTCAGTAGATGGCTATTGCCTGACCACCTGAAACATGAGACATAACCATTAACAAAAAGACTCCTTACTTAAAATGTATTTTGATTGTCTGAAAAGCTTTGTATTAATGTCTTCTTTCATTACAAGTCATCCTGGACTATCATATTATAATGGCATTAATTATGCATTTTATTATTGTTAACAAAAGGTGAGTTTAAAGTAATAATGTTTGAAAAAATATAGTCAGAATATTTAGAATACATACACTTTCTATAAACCACTTTTCCGTCATGTCAAATGAGAGAAAACAGTATTAGTCAAAGTAGAAACATAAAACATACCTCATCTTTAGAGAAAAAATAGATTAAGCATGTGAGAGAAAAAAAAAGAAGAGCAAAAGCCTACAACAATGATCCAGTGACTGAAAACAAAAATATTTGATTTTTTTAAGATCAGAGGTAAACCAGTTTAGTTACTTCACAATTAGTGCCTGGAGGCTAAATTGCAGTTGTTACCTTTGTCAATCAAGTTGTTTCCTTTTTGTCAATCAGGTTCTAGCAGTTTGAACAGAGCTGCCAACACTTCCAATACCTCTAGTATCCACCGAGGCCCCCAGGGAGACCCTAGTGAAGAATGGAATGCTACAGCAAAGGCTTTTTATGATGCTTCTTTTCCCACAGAACATGTAAGTCAATTAAAAATATTGCAGACTAGACCTCAGTGAGCTAATTCCACAGATATTTGTACAACTGTACCCATCTGGATACTTTAAGGCTGAGTCGATCTCCAAAATAATATCAAAAGGGCAACAAGACACCATTTTTCACAATTAAGGTTGATAGAAAGCAGCAGGAAAAAGTCACAGCATATGAATCAAACAGATGCTAACCCGTCTGTTTGGGAGGGGAGGAAGAGGGTAGTGCATTGTGTTCCCTAATAAAAATCATCACCTACAGTAAAAGTAGGAGTTAAAAAGAAAAAAAAAAAGGAAAATAGTAGTGTGTAAAAGCATAAAAACATGGCTTCCTTTATTACTTGATAGAACCATGTTAATTAAAAGAATCCATGAAAGAATAAAAACTCAGCACATCTATGAATCAGAGCCTATCTATTTACCTTATGCTATAGTTATGTGATGGCCTATTTAGAGTTATCTTATTATTTTGTAGGGTAACATTACACAAACGTGAAAACAGAGAATAGGAACCTGTTGTTTCCCTGTAAGATGACTCGATTCAGGATAGCACTAAGCAATGGCTCATCACTGCATTTTCACATCTAGGTTGGACTCTGGAGCTCAAACAGCTCTAACTGCTGTATTAGGATTTGACCCAGTGCTAAATGTATCATTCAAAAGTGATACAGTAATTTACAGCTACAACTGACCTTTCCTTTTTAGAAGAGGTTCTAGAGGTATTTCTCAGGTGGTTAGGGCCATCTCTGGATGAGGTGTACAGTGGTTTCAAGTGACACTGTTGGCTGACTTCAGCAGATAATCAGCTCTTGATGCCATCAGCATCCACATTCCCTGAAATTCACAAGACCAATGTTTTGAATAACTCGACTTTCCCAACCTGACTATGCTTGTGAATGACACTGAGGTGGCTTTGTCACCACAGTGATGGTATTTACTGTGTGTCTTGCTTTTTCTCAGAGGTGGAGCCAGGAGCTGAGTGAACTACACTGTGTAACCGACAGCTAAAGCAAAGCTGTATTTCATGATCTGGTTGTGGTTATGTCTACTTTGTCACCTCCAGACTAAAGCTCCTGATGAGCTAGCTAAGTAAAAGCAGAGATGGACAAGAACAGTGCCTTGCTGGTTTCATCCTACTTAGATTTTCCCAAATACTTAATCTACGAAATCTCAGCCTGCAATAATGCAGAGCACTCCCTCCTTTCCATGTTGGTGTCATTCTAATACCTTCTGTTCTCAACTTTGTCCTTTTCATGACCAATATAAACAAGCTGTTGAGAGATTAAAAATGGGCTCAACACTCTTTTTTGCTGCTTGGTTTGTTTGGACTAACAAACATGCATGATGGTAACTAGAGCAGACTTAAGCCTCCTACAATTTGGGTAATCTCATTCAACCACAGTACAGTACTCTAAAAAGGGATAAAAATGATAAACAAATGCTACAGGTGCACTAGTAAAAATATTAAGAACTGTTTTAAACATTAGTCTGTCCATGCCTGAGTGCCAAAGTAAGGATGAATAAGCACCCCCAGCTCAGTTTAAAGATGCAATTTTTTGTACAGGACAGATTCAGCCCCACATGCCATCCCACAGAGATTTTGACTAGTGGCTTGCAGTGAAGTATGATCTGTTTCTTGCTGAGGCCTTGGGAAAAAGCATGGGAGAATGAACAGGTTGAAACTTTTACTGCTCAAATGGAGAAGTACTTCCTCATTGAAAGGGAGATGCCAGGCATTATTGACCTGCAATATCAGTTCCTTCAGCTGCATGGCAGTAACACTGTTACAAATGCAATCATGAACCATTTGCATGAATTTTATTGTTCATATTTCAAACTTCAAGAAATGCTTGTGCACTAGGGAAAGTAAGTTTTGGCAGAGGGGGAAGGTCTCATCTTGTGATCCTTGCAAGAGAAGTCCCCTAGCACAGAAGCAGAGTCTGAGAGGTCACCTTGTAGATCCTCTGCAGCTCTGGCTCTGTGCTGCACCTTGCTCAGGCAGGTGGCTGCTGCTGTGTGCTGGCCCCCCCCAAGAGCCATACAATCCCAGATTACAAGTGGAGAAATCATTCAAATGCAAGGTTTTTGCTCATCAGGCAAAAAAACCCTGTTTCCCTACTGTGTTGCCATCTGTCTTTGATTTGGATAGATATGAAGTATCTAACAGTAATATATCAAAGAGTAATTAAAACTATTAAAAGAACAAAAAGATCTTTAACATAAAAAAGCCAACCTATTACAGACCTTGCATTAATGATGTTTGCTTTCTAATCTATACAGTGAAGTGGAGAGGGAGTTAACACTATAAACCTCACGATTTTGGGTTTCGCTAATCAAATGCTTACACCGCAATAGAAATGCCAATTGCAACATTAAACTCTTTAATTAAGCTATTTATTTTGCTAATCTGCATTCTAATACAAGCTTGTCTTTTTAAAATCACACTTTTGTACCACGTCTTCTGTTAAGGTTTGGTTTACAAAAGTGTGTCATTATCAAGTTTTCTAAATTAAATATGAAGCAAGCACTTCAAATTAAACATACTTTCCCCAACTGATTTATTTTCCTGTCAACATTTCCTTGCTTGATGTTCAGCAAAATCCAACAATCTGAAGTGTTGTATGTGAATTTCACTGAGTTATCAACTGCTACATTTGTATTCTGTCAGGTTAAAGAAGGATTTGCTGCTTTACAGAACAAGCAAAAGACTTCTCACATCACTGTCCCTCCAGCAAGAAGTGAAAAAGCACTTAAGGATGAGGACAGCTGTTCTCTTCATAACTCCATTATACAAAACCAAATAGAAGAAACTGAGAAATTACTCAATTTGGAGAGACTTCAATCAGCAAGAAAAAGAAAATACGAAGAAGGCCAATGAAGATGAATGCCAGAAGTTAAGCATTCTTTTAGGCACAGACAGATCACTTACCTAAACCAGATTTGTAGAGGTATTCCTACAGAATATGGTATATATGTGTAGTTCCATGTTTAATATAACATGTTAACATTTCTTACATTCAAAAATGTATACCATTCCTGCTCCTAATATTAGTTCTATTTCTGCAATCAAATTCAAGTTGCTACTGGCTTTGCCCAAAGTTAAAAAGTTTGTAAGTTAATGTTTTTATATATGTTTCATAAAATTAAATGATTACTTAACTGTACCCTTCTGCTCTTCAGAAGTTTTGGCTGAAATAGTTCATTTTCTCTGACAGACTGCTCACTCAGTGTTCAGGCAAAATCACCGCCAAACTGCTTCAGAATGCAATGGTTTCTGCAAGCATTTACAACTACTTCTAGCAGTTCTAAGCGGCAGAAGAACAGAAAAATCTTCTGCTTACCTTTACTGCCAAATTATTTACATGTATCTGTTATAGTTGATCCTGTATCAGTAAGGTCTCTTTCAACATTCAAGTATCAGGTTTGATTACAGAGATAAGGCAGCAGATCGGGCTTTATGAAGCTTCACTTCTATTGGGGCACATTTCTCCTCCCTTGGGTCTAAGGGACATCTTCTCTTACTTTAAATATACTTGCACTATCATTTTTCTGACCTCCCTCTCTTCCTTCCCACACCTCTTGCAAAGAAAGGTCCTCATATCATAAAATGAACAAAAGGAGCACAACAAATATTGACAGTTTGTTGTTGATTACGTAAAAAAATCAACAGAAGACGTTTTTCCATGTTAGTTTTATTGCCTTTTTTTTTTTTTTTTGGTGTGGCAATTTAGAATATTTATCTTCTTTAAACCAATTGCATAAATTTTTTGCAAAAATTCTTAAATGGTCAAAGCTTTGAATAAAATTCATCTATAGCAATATTCCTAGGTCAAAAAAAATTCTTAGGTGTCTGAGAGACTGAGGAGACTGTTTTTCACTTGATTCAAATTTTGTTTCCAGGTGTTTAGAGTGTCATACAACTGCTGCCACTGCTGCTTTCCAAAAGTCCGATGTGTGCTGTGACTGGAGAAGTAAAACAAAATTGGAAGAAGATTACTAGAGATGTCACACTCACCTAATCATTCTTCTATAGCATTACTTTACTCTCATGAGCAAATAGGAAAATTCTGATTTTCTCTCTAGAAAGGACTACACTTTACCAGTTAAGAGAATTCTGTAGCCTTCCCAAATATTTAAAGCAACAACAGTCATTAGTATTCTTGTCACTAGTAGGTCATTAAATGAAATGTCCTGGAAAGTAGGACTCTTTCATTAAATAAGCTAATCACATTCAGTGTGAGCTTTAATAAAATTATGATAAATAGCAACTACTTAACTACCAGCAACTGATAGGAACAATACCTTGCTTCTAGTTAAAATATTCTACAAATCTAAGTGAAATAATTAGAACACACTAAGTTCTGCAAAATGCCATGAAGAATTGTCTTACCTGACAACGACTTTCCTCTGTGTCTGATCTATTTTGCAGTACACCATCTTTGTCTTTACAGCTGCAAAAAAAAAAAAGCTGTTTTGAGCAACATTTTCATGATAGTGCAAAGGTATTAAACTGCATAAAAACAGTTAAAATTAGATCAATACAAACATAAGAACACAGCAGTCCATTTAATCTGTTTTGCTGTTGGTTTTAATGGCCTAGTAGGCAGAAAAGCAAAATGATGTAACAAGATGAAGGTCATGCACAAATCCTATTGTTTGGTGCCAATCTATTAAAGCAATATCCTGTACAGTTTTTATGAACTTCTCTCCCCTACAAACACATCCTGTTTTAATGACAGCAAACAAAGCCAGATGACAAATTAAACCTGCAAACAATTTATTAGTTTTGTAAAGAATTACATGAGATACAGTTCCTGTCACTGAGAAGGAAAGCACTGGTTAAAACACAACAGTTGGGCCAGTCTTTAAGCACAAAGTTGTGCAGCTTTATTTTGTAAAAAGCACAGAAACTAAAAACTAATATTGTTTTTAATATTCAACATTAGCCTAGAAGACTATAAAGGTCTTGTTCATGAGCACTGTGTGCAGAGTGGTTCCACAGTCCTTACCGTCAATAACAAATGCTTCTACATCATCAGCCCCGATCTGGAGTTCCTGCTGCATTGTGTCAAATGAGATTTCTTTATTCTCCACAGCCATTCCCATGAAAGTAAGGAGCCTCATCTTTGCCATATTGTGTTCATGCAACAAGCCTGAGTACAAGTGTTGATAGTTTAATTGACAATTTAATTATAATTCATACCAATAATTCACTTTTCATGTTATTTTTACTATATATGCTTCCAATATTTTAAGATTTATTTCATATTAAAATATATTCCACTTTTCCTTATCAACAGTTTTTCTGAGGTAAAATATCAAATCCTGCATCTGTCTTGTCTTTTGCTAGAACAGCGAGTTTCATTGTGAATTCATCAAGACTCAGTTGTTTTTAGTAAAAATGTATTACCTACAAAAGTTTTCTTTTTTGAGCAGTAAAAACATCACCTGAACAGGATTTTAAGTGGTGAGGGTGCAAGTGAATTTTTCAGTTGTATCACCTAGAAGAAGAGCAATGCAACAAAATGGAAAATCCATGGCTGGTAATGCCAAAAGCTTTCTTACAGCCTCAGCACTCACTCTCCTGCAGCTTCTGGAAAATAAACCTCTCACAGTGATGGTTCCACAACATAACACTGTGGTGCCAGAAGAACACATTTTGGTACTGAATTTGTTTGTCCACAGCAAAAAGGAATCATGAGTCCCAGGCAAGCATCCAGTGTGGCCAAGAAAAGTGTTCAAAATCAGTGGAAGTGATACTGAGGTCAGGTTACATCTTTTACATGATTGCATAAAGGAACTGAGCCAAGGCCTTGCATGTCTAAATCAGAGACTATTTTCCTGCAAAAACATCTAGGTCAACCAAGTTAAGCCACTGAGATGAAACAAGGCATTTCTTAATCCCAAGGTCCATGAGGTACCAACTAAGATCCAGTGGAAGTTTCTTAAAAATGAGTGTCCATCATTCTGTTCTAGAATGACATTATAAACATTCCCATTGCTCCAGTAAATATGTAAGTTTGGAATTTATAACACCCACACACTAGCAGGGAAGCACATTAGTGCAGGACATCATGTTGTGTTAATTAGCTGTAATTATGATGCAGGTTCCCTATTTGGCACCGATTCAACAAAACTGCGATCACCATAATTCATACGAATGAGGAGCACCAGCAACTATACCTAACTGGGTTTAATGGAACTCTACAAGCATCAAAAAAATCAATTAGCACACATTAACCCTAATTAACAAATGCAAATGAGATGCTGATTAACTTTGGGAAAAAGACTGCTGATAATACCAGATTAACTGTGGCCATGTTAGGGCGATGCAGGTGACACAGATAATGCTACTGCTGGCCTGAATTGTCAGCATTAATAAAACAACAAATTGTAACAAACTGATGCCACCTGTAGGAGCCTTGGCTGCACAGCTTTCCTGAGCCACTTCTAACTGGTCCTGGTCCAGGAAAGGTTACAACTACAGCCCATGCTCTACTGCCACTGAAATCCTATTGCTAATACGATAGCTTTAAAACAAAGGTATCTCGGAAAGTTGTTTTTAAAAAAATCTCTAAAGCATGGTTAAAAATCTCATTGCCTTTGGGAACAGATCATTTTTGAGTGCTAATAACTCTGTTGTTATCTATACCAAACTGCCCATGTTTTCAAAGCCATGGCTGAACCACTCAGTTCCCAGCATTTCCATCTGTGCTGCCTCCAAGTCTCTGCTTGTCCACTGCTCAGACACACCGAATTTCTGAGTATACCATAGAGCAGGTGAGAAATCAACATAAGTGGAAGTTAAGACTGGCTTTACACAGATATTTAAGGATTTTACTATGATTAGGTGAATCCTAGATATATTGAAAATTCACATACTGAGTTAATTCATGGAAGGAAGCACAACTATTCATGTAAGGAAGACACGCAAAAGAAACCACAACTATTGTGTACTATACCTTAATGCTACACAGATGTGTAATTAATCTTCCATAAACTTATTCAAATGTTGGTTTAACAACAATTTCACCAAATACTGCTGTGGACAAATAACTAACAGACAAACCCCCTTTCCCCTGAGAAAGAAAAGCATGAGATGTCTGCACAACTAATGTTCAAATACACGTGACAAAAGATAGACTTATCCTATTACACATTTATAAGCTACCAAAAACTTGCTGCTAATTTTATCCACCAAAAAAGTCCCACTGGTATTTCTATCAGTTGAATACTCAACGTACCACCATTTTGAAGCTTTGAGGGCAATTATTCTCAGAATTGTATCACACTCCATTAAACAAAATAATGCATGTGTTAAAAGGCTGCACTAAACTCTGTTTTAGCAAAACTATGGCTTTCCTCAAATGCATCCAAGGCAGTGTTCAAGTGTCATTTCAAAATCAAAGTTATAAAAAAAAAAATTGTATTTTTATGGAAACATTTATTCATTACCAATATGTCAAAACCTTAATGCAGTAATAAAAAAATCTGCATCATTGAGCAATTTCTGCATTGTCACTGACCCCTGTCCTAAAAAGCTGGAATATAAAAAACGTAATTTTAATGCATGCAATAGCTTATGAACCAGTGCTCCTTTGAAACAGTCAATTACACATCAACGGGGGAGTGTCAAAGTGTTAATTACTACTCCTTTTTTCCACAGTGTGTAAATAAAGAGGGTGCTGACATTAACATTCCATCACATTGCTTCATGTGATGAAACAAATTAACTGGGACAGACTGCGGCTTGCTGGGTCTAATGCATCAGCACACACAGACACACACACTATTTGCCTGCTTCATCTTACTGCTCACAGGTATTTGCTGTTACAAAGTTATTCATCATAAAAAAAATAGGAGATTTATACAAGCTGGTGGTTTATTCAATGAAGTTGTGATCTCTGGCCTAGCCTAGAGTATGAATGCGTTAAACCTTTCAGGAGGGGAGTTCTAAGAGAAAAAAACCAGTGGGTAAAACAACAGTTCTCTTCCAAACCCATAAGCCAGCTTGTTTACAAAGAACAAACCACAGTTAGATGGCCCACTCACAATCTAGCTGAGGTTATAATCCACAAACTCTAATCTGTTCTTATGAAATTTCCTTGCTTCAATACATGGATTCAAACTCAAGCACTCTGTGGCTTCCACACGTTAAATCACGTAAATAGTCAGAAATGTAATGATCTGAAAACTTACCCAGGGAGTCAATGAAGTCTTTGTTGTTCTGATAAAACTTGACATAGGATGCTAGTTTAGCACTTACAAAAATTGTCAAAAGCTAGAAGATGGAAAACAAATATGAGAACAGTTTAAATATTATCTTGCAGGCTGGACAGATATAAATTATGGGTATTGAACAGAATGTTAAGAGTTAAAATTCTGTCTTCTGTCCATAGCTGTGGCCAGTCTGTGCCGAGCTTACTTCGTTTTCCCAGACTTAAGATTTGCTACAGAACTCACATGAGGGCAGGACTTGTAACTGAGTTTCTGAAACTTTGAAAGGGAAACATTGCACATGCAATTTTAATTTTAAAGACTGTAAAAGAAATAGCACTTTGCAGCTCAGGATTACTAACACAGATAACTATTCTAATGGATTTCAAAAGACACATTAAAACAAAGCAGTCTACTGCTATCAAACCATCTTGCTAAAAACCAAGTTACTTACATCATGGATAAGTTCTCCTTCCAAAAATTTGACTGGTTTTAAGGCAAGAAGATGATCAAAGAGAAAGGTATTTGGATCCTTCAATGCTCGTACAATACATCTAATGAGAAAAGGAAAATGCTTACTTTCAAAGCATCTTTATGACTAAGGGCAACTCAATTTGTTCTTCCTTGCTTTCCAGGAAACACACAAGGGTTTTCAATTATTATTAAAGGTAAGGTGTATCACATTCCAATTTTAATCTTCATTTTACAGATGGAAAAACCAAGGAACAGAAAGCATTAAGTAATTTGTCCAGTATCCCAAATGAAATGTGCCAGGTGGTAAAACCACAGATCACCCTACAGTTTCCATCTATTAGTTTATTTCCAGTACAGCCTTCATTCCTAGAGATATTTTTACTGTCTTCCTAAAATTTCATAGAATTGTTTTGGAAGATTTAATTATACTTGAATATGTGACACAAACCAGAGAAAAGCCCAACACCAAACAGTGCGAGGCCCAGGATTTATCAGTTGCAGGTCCAGACCAGAAACGGAAACTCCAGATGAAAGCTTTTCTCAGCAGCACATCAGAAGCCTTGGCTTGCTCTGCCACACCAGGACATCAGGAGAACCAAAGTTCTGCACAGACACAGGCCTGGGCACATGAGCTCTCTCAGAGGGAACACGTTGCAGGTTGCTGTAGTGAAGTTTCCACTTATGCACAGACACTCATTTTCCAAAGAAGTCATCCTGATTTCCCTCCATAGTTAAGTATAAACAACTCCCTTGAGAACTACTGGTAGTGCACATCTGGCAGAACTTAAATAACTAATTCCTAAGAAAAATCATGATAGCTAGAACATCAAAATACAGGCATTTACTCATTTTGGCCAGTGGGGAAGATGCACTGTTATGAATCAATTTAGTCCCAGCTTGTCCAAGAGGTAAGTTTATTTCTGTGCAGTTCACATTCTTTGTACTTGCTCACAGAGGAGACAGCAACAATGTCTTTTCAAGAGAAAGTGCTATTTGAAAAGAATGCTCAAGGTTAGATAATAAAACAGGCAAAAAGTAAAAAAATTTGAAATAAAGGATTCCAGTTCAGATTTTGAGTGCACAATTGATGTAAAGGAAGTCCCTACCCAAGGCTGATCTCTCTCAGCAGTGACCAGGAACACTCCTGTGCACTTGCACACTGCAATAAACCTGGCTGTGCCTAAAAACAACCAGACCTACTGCAGACTGCAGAGACAAACTCCTGATTAACTCAGCAATGCTACAGAAGAGGCTGTGGCAGGGCCCTTGGACTGCCAGGCCATTCAATACTCTTTAATAAGTCAGGTGGCCAAAATAATGTGGCAATTGAGGAAAAGTTACTTTTAAGGAAACTGGGAAGTCAGTATTACCTGTGTGCATCAACTCTAGCCTGGGAAGCATTGTCCTCTGTATAACTTCCCAATAGCTCCACCATTACTTTTGCTGCAGTGTCACTATAGAAAAAAAACAAAGTTACCTCAGGATTGCTGAAAAAACAGTTCAAACAAGACACTCAAATATTTCAATAATTCCATTATGATGTTATAGGTCAAATTAAATTGCACTTGAAAAAGATGTAGATGATCCATTTTAATTCTAGTGGAGAGAACAAATTAACTGGATGTATTCTTTCAATTCTTGTTCTACAAAATGTTTATCTTCACCCTTCATTTCATTCTCTCAAACTGATAAATTACCTGCTGGTTATGGAAAAAGCTTTCTGAGCTAGGAACAGCTTTATGTGGTTCACTAGAATGCTCCTCTTATGCACATCTGGATTTAATCATTGCGCAATAAGTAGCGCTGCAAAGTTTATTTCAAATGTAAAATGGCATCTCTTAAAGAATATTTATGGTCAGGAAAATGACTGTATAAAAGCTGCTCTCTTCTTTCACAGATTCTCTCTTGAAGTATTCAGAGTGAGAGCTGCTCGTTTTGTTGATGAAATTACACAGCCAGAAATCAGACTGGTTGTGAAGCAAACAGCTTCCAGCACTGCTCCAACAGCCAGCTTTTAGAAAAATAACTTCTCAGAAAGCTGAGCAAACCTACTGCCTTGACTACCCAGATTATCTTGTAAACAATATCAATACTACTGCAAACCAGCTCTGACATAGCTACTGTGTCATTTTAACAGATTTGGATTTATTTTCACTTAACAGTTTTACCACCAACAAGGTCAGCAACCACTGATGCTTTTTGCAAAATTTACAACAAATTATCCCACGTGGTCTAAAAGCACACTCAATTTTCCTTAAAACAAAACACTGCAAGAATAAAGTTTCAATTTGCATTAATGACTTAGGCCAATGGCATAAACTGCCCAGGGAAGAACAAACCAACACAACATGCCCTATGCTCTGTGCTGTGACAGAAGTTTAACTTGCACAGCAGCACAGGTCTGAACAGTTTTCGTAGTGCAGTAACACTGTCTTTCTGTGGGTATTTTTTTGAAATCTCACCGTGCCGCTGTCTGACAGTCACTCTATATGGTGAAGTCTGTTCTCAGAGAATTTACCAGATCTGAGAGAAGTGCAGCACAAATATTAAGACATCACGGGCAACAAGCAATATCATATGTAATCTGGATGTACATTGAATGACGGCAGTTTGTCCTAAGGCAGGGGCATTTTCTATAGATCCCAGAACATTCCAGAACCATGTTTAGGGATGTAAGCTTTAATGAAACATTTGTTTTAAAACTCCAGCATTAAAGAGGTCAGCATGTTTTTCCCTGTAGCCAATACTGATGTAGATGAACTGACAGTTCTGTACCAGTGAAAAAAAATTAACTTAGGCAGCCTTATATATGAGAGAAGCATTTGCATGTAAATCAGTCTATGACTGACCATGATTTTAGCACTGGTGAAATCTTACCAACACTAGATGTTCTAGGAGACAAAGGACCAGTTTAATACAGGAACAGCACTATATATATTCAACCACAGAGCTCAGCTCATGTGCTATTCAAATTAAGAATATACAACTCCTTATTTAATAAAAGCTTTTCAGCAGTTTGTTCTTGTACACTTCAGAGCTGTGTTACAGTTTCCTGGCACTTTTCCTCTAATCTTTCCCTTAGGAGTAAAAATTGAAAACTATCACTTAACTAATTTCAAATAGTATTTTCAATTCCCCACCTTTTTTTTTTTTAAGTGGGGAAGAGGGGAATTTTCCACTTGTATTTCTAGGAAACAACAGAATGCTACAAGGCAATTACTCCCAAACTTTCAGTGCTAAATTCATGTGAACCTCAGCAAACACAGCAGGCCTTTAATCTTATATTCTATTCAGTGTCAGATTACGACTGTAAATTGGGATGTTTAAAGCACTAATACAGATCACTGTTTTACCAAAACTCATTGCTAAATGTGTCTCACCCAAGGTGCAAATGTGAGCATTTTTTCTAGCAAAACAGCCTGAACAAGCTCTTGGCTCCACTTGCCAGTGTAGATGCATAACTTGACAAAAAGCCAGTGAGAGCTGAAGAGTGATGGTAGATAAAAGGAAGGAAAAAACCCACAACAGAGCGTTCAGAGACTCAGTGAGATGTTGGAATCGAATCCCTTTACATTACATGATATTAAACTGAACTCAAATTAAATGAAACAATTACTCCACAGGTGCCTGACATGCTGAGCTTTTTGCTACAAGTATTAATAACCAGACTTGCCAGACCTGTTTGAATTTAACTTGGGCAGGACTAAAGCTGCTGAATCCTGCCAGCAGAGACCAGCTTTAAACTGCATCAAGGTGGCTGGAAAAGGTTTGATAAAACAAACTTCCACTTGTTACTGTAGGAAAAAGGACACCACACAACCTCTGCATCATCCACTTTTTAGGAGCTACCATCTATTAACTACCAACTTATCCAGCAGCAGAAAGTCTATTAGCTACGGAAAACCATCTCTTCTGCCACACTGAGCAAATTTAAACCGTAAATCAAGCAAACAAAATAATTCAATTGTCTTCAACAATGTAGTTCTTTTTCCTTGATCATAAATCAACAATGATAACTGAGGTATGATTTTTATCACTTATTTTTCAGTTCCCACTTATCTTCCCATACTGCTAGATGGAGCAACATTCCTGAGTGCTACAGCTGGAATGCTGCTGTGAGTTTCCCATACTACTGCAAACGCTGCCCACTGATCCAGGAGAGTGAACCAGGTCAAAGGTGCCAGGGTCACTTCTTGTTTTCTTTTCTGGAGAGAAGTGCGAGCACTCTGAAACATTGCTGTGCTGAGTGCACAGCTTGCTGCAACCCATGGTAAGGACACTGAGTGCAGGAGTCATTTCTTACAGGGTCTGTTGAAGGTTTTATTTGCTATATTAAAAATATCACCTATGCTTAGTAAGCAAAAAACATGTAGTAGTAAGGTTACTGGTAGCAGTGGAAACGAAACTAAGAAGTTTAATTCACTGATTTGATAGCAAGACTAGCTAAAAATAGCTGGCTATTAAGTTTGGGAATGAAACTAGTTAAAACCTCACAATAAATCAACAGGATGAGAAGTGCTTAAAAGAGTAGGAGTGTTATCAGTGTAGTGTTTCTGCAACAAGGTAAGCACTAAGCCATGGAAAAGATCTGTGATTAACATTTCTGAATTTATTTTGACCATCTGAAATCTGCCATACAGCACTATCGATGCAAAAGCATTTGAGTGTTATAAACAGGAATTCCCAGTAATGTAGCTCAGAGTAACTACTGCGTGAGGATTAATCATCCCTAAATTGAGGTTAGTTAAAAATGATCCTGCTATGCTGATGCAGCATTTCCAGGCTACAATTCCAGCAGGGCAAAAAAAGCCAACTGTCCTGACAGAAGGAACTCTTCTCCACCTGTGACAGCTTCACACTTGCCTTTTTAAACCCCCAACAAAGTCACGGCCCCAGTCCAACACCCTGTGCAGTCACACAAATGCTCACACCAGCACACTCAGGTACTGGCAGCTGGAGGGGACAGGCAGGGACAGAGGGTACAGGACAGAACCCCCTTCTGCAGCAGTACAAGGTTATGCAAAGGTGGAAAATGCAAGTGCAGTTCTGGTACTGCTGTGAGTCAGCAGTGGAGGGGTCCTGATGCTGCCTCACCATGAAAATAAAAAAAAAAAAACCTTGGAAAAGTAACTCAGAAAACAGAGCAGAAGGGAAGAGTAGGGGGAAGCAACACACACACCCCCATCCCCATCCCAAACTACAGGGGCAATTTAGATAGGTTTGAGTTGCTGTGGAACTACACCCTGACCCACTGGACAGCAGCCCATCTCTGCAGCCCTGGCCAGGGCAGTCAATCCACTGCATCACATCTGTAAGATAAACTGATGACAGCTCTCAGTTGAGACCTGCATTAATTTACAGGCACCATACACACAGGATTACTCTACATGCCAGAAGACAGTGGTTTGCCAAGTTTGTTAGATTAAAGATGCTTCTTATGATCCAGGATAATAATTCCAAATGACCAAGCAGGTATTCTGTGGACATTAATTTCCATGACTAGTGGAAAGCTCTGTCCTAAAGGTAATGTTTACATAAAAAGACTGATTCTGTTAACTGTGATGGATAAGCCTTACCACATCATTAAGTAAGAGACAGCACTACCATGCACTAAAATGTCAAAAGTGCAATTAAATAATAAACTTGGCATAATGCTACAGTGCTCTAAGATGAGTATTTATAGAAAGAAATAGTGTCATTTTGGGAGTCTGTGGTTTGCAGCTAATTCACCACTAACTTTCATATTATTGGGAACACTAGCTTAATACAAGAGTGCTTAAAAACATTTTTAAAAAACCCCACAAGAATATCTGGATTATCAGTACAAATTAATTTTACAAGTGCTGCAAAAAATACTTTGCCTACAGATCACTTATAGTACATCAACTTAAAATACAGAGTTATCTAGTATGTATGACTTGTCTTTTATACCTTTTCTTGCAGTCTACGAGGACATCATAGAGCAGTCTCAGGAGAGTGTGCTTTTTCTCTGTGGCCAGATTCCAGTCAGAAATCCATTTTCGGACCTAGGTACAACACAAGTGAAAAAGAAGCATTCAGGAAAAGACTGAATAACACTATAAATATTTTTCATTTTCTCCCAAGCAGAAAAAGATTAAAAATATCTTGCACAGAGATTTCTCTTTTAGGTCCTCTGACTTGCAGGTTCTCCATGCAGTACCTGAAGTTTTTCCACAGGAAGCCAGAAGTCTCTGCTCTCCACGTCACTTCCTAACTAAGGATGAGTGACTCTCGTATACTGATTCCAGAGCAAGAGACAAGAACTTGACTCCTCAGTCTTGATCAAAGCTTCTCCCTTTGATTTCCACCACAGGCATCAAATACACATGTAACTATTATCACCATCAGAAATTAAAAAGAAACAGCAACTTCACTTAGATTCTGTGACAGGCCTTTAAAAGACAAAGTCTGTATTCTGCATTTCTTATTTAGAATCACAGCATGGTTTGGGTTGGAAAGAACCTTAAAGGTCATCTAGTTTCAAGGCCCCTGCCATGGGCAGGGATGCCACCCACTAGATGAAGTTGCTCAGAGCCCCATCCTCCTGGGCCTTGAACACTTGCAGGGATGGGGCATCCACGGCTTTTCTGGGCAACCTGCTCAGTGATTCATCACCCTCACAGTCAAGAACTTCTTAACATCTAAAATAGAAATCTCTCCTCTTTTTGTTTAAAACCATTACCCCTCGTCCTACCACTGTTTGCCCTTGTCAAAAGTTGCTCTCCCTGTTCAATGAGCCCCCTTTGAAGTACTGGCAGGCTGCAAAAAGGGCTCCTTGGAGCCTTCTCTTCTCCAGGCAGAGCAATCCCAATGCTCTCAGCCTTCCCCCATAGCAGAGGTGTTGCACCTCCCTAACCAGCTTCATGGCAATTTCTCTAGGCTCTGGCAATTTGTAACAGAGAAGTCTGTATCAGCTCCGAGTAACATTTGCCGAGGTGCACCATGGTTCATACAAAGGCTGCAGCTTGAAGGGTCCCTTAATTACCTGATCTAGTTCAGTTGGAATGTACTGGATGGCACCACACGAGGAGGCCACTTTCAGAAGGCTGCAGTACACTGTGTACCTCACAGGAGTGTTCTTGTCCATGCCATGGAAGAGGTTGCTCAGGCTAAACCACAAACAACCAACAACAGAGACAAAGAGGTTTCAAAAAACATTTCTGGAGTGCATGCAAATGTTTTGTTAAGACACTTGCTAGTACAAAGCATCTTGCAAGCCCTTACATCCATGAATTGTAACAGCTTCCAGTTTTGTAATTGTTTTGAGCAAAGCTGAAAACTATGCATATTATTTTGTAATAGCCAGGGGAAAAAAAATATTGGTACCTCTATTTTATGACAATGAAAAGAAGGTAAAAAAGAGTGCTTCCTGCAACACCCCACACTTTGGGGTGATTTAAAGACATACAAGATACTCCTTTCTCTTCAGAGGCACAATTACTTTGCACAGTCCACCACTGACTCACTTTGCTCTGTACAATACTTACAGCTGCAGTCTCAGAGATGGGCGCTCTCCTTCCCGAAATTTTACTAACTTCTCACACAGGTTTTCAATCAGTGCTTCTTGTTTGTCAGGTTCCAGAATAAGAAGCAGAGAGACAACGCTGTTCATCACGCTCTCCACATCTGCATAAACCAAAACAAAACAGCTGTTTGAAACTGCAGGCAGCAACCAGTAGCTACCTTGTGCTGAAAAGTTACTTTTGATATGAATTACCACTTTGCATGAGCAAGAACTGCAAAAGAAAGGAAATGCCAAGATACCAACCTGGATATTCATCAGAATGTACCAGAGACTTGGCTCAGGTGGGCTTACACCAACACATCTCCCTACAAGGCAAGAACTACCACTCTAAGGTCAACACAGAACGTGGTATTTGATATCACACTTGCTCTGAATTCTCTGTTTACACATAAGAGAAATTAGAGGAACTCCAGGTTCCACAGTGTCTTCTTCCTGCACATCCAGGAAACTGCCCACAGTTCTACAGGGAGAACAGTAACACCTAGTGCTCAAGTACAGTAAAACATTTCACCAGGAGTATGAGGAATACCCAGACCACAGATAAGATGCTCTCAAGAACAATGGAGTCTCTTACAAACCCTCCTCAGCTCCTGTTTTAAGCATGGTGTTTCATCCTTCCCAAACAGAACCACACCAGTTTTGTGTCTTCTTTTCAGTCTGCTCAATTATCAGTCCGGCAAATGCCAAGAACAGAATTCATTACATATGGAAAATATTATCTATTCCCCAAAATGACACCTGAGCATCAAAAACCCTGTTTTACATACAAGTCTCTACACCCTCATTACAAGCACAGTCTAGCTTGGCTTCTGACTTCTTCAAAGGGTGCTGGATCTTTGGAGAAGGGAGGGGCAGAGTAAATGCAAATTTTCCATGCCAATGATGGAAATACACACTTCCAGTTTTATGAAGATGCATGGCTTGTGTTTTAACACATGCTACACATTTCTAAATTCTGCCAACTGTTACCATTTGAAAGCACTGATGGCGATAAGTTTAGCAAGACTGAGAGATGCAAACCTTTGTCATCCTCTTTCAGGCACACATCACACACTTCAATAATCTGTGCCAAGTCCACATGAAGTCCGCCTTCCGCGTTTTCTTCAGAGATTTCTGCTCCTTTGGATTTCAGGTAAGCTCGCAGCTCTGCAGCCTTAAAAAAAGAGAAAACCAACACACAGAAAATAAAACAGTTGTTTTATGGACAACAAAGCCAAAGTAATTACATTTCTTACAGATTTTTTTTCTGCCAGATGCTGCACCTGCTGTTTTGCCAGGGAGTGAAGAGGTCACAGAGCTGTTGGGCTTTCTCACAGTGTGAATGTGTCATAACTGGGTACTGCTCTGCAGGTCTAGTGAGTTTTTGTGACAAAGATACTTTCTTACAAATTTTTATTATCTTTTACTCCCTCTGCAAAATTCAGACTAATATTAAAACCATTTAGTTGCCTCTTTACTAGAAAAGAAAAAGGGTATAAACAAAGTCACTTTTGAGAGGGCAGAACTTTCAGTCTTCACACATCTTAAAGACAGTTTCCAGTCTGATCATAGAATGGTCTGGGTTGGAAAAGAACTCAAAAGCTGATCTCGTTCCACACCCCTGCCATGGGCAGGGAACCTTCCAGCAAACCAGGCTGCCCAAAGCCCCATCCAACCCAGCCTCATAATGCCATGAGCTGCCTTACATTGTTAGGCCTTAAACCTACACCAAGAAAATACCTCTCCCTTGGAAACAGGCCTATTCATTACCTTTACAATTCAGGGCTTCAGCAGCAGAACCCTTCAGATACAATCTGAGGCCATATAACTTCTGGCACAGGGCACTTCTGACCAGGAGACTGCTGTGACACCGAGTGTCATTTACATGATGTTCAGCGTCAAATCATTTTGGAACCAGAGCAGAAAGAAAAATGCCCTGGGACAAACTGCAGTACTGAGGATGTTTCAGACCAGCTACTTTATGCGGCTGTACTAGGCATTACAGCAAGTGGAAACTGGACTGAGGGCTGGTAGCCGTGCGTGCATTTCTTGCAGACTTCCAGGGTATACACATACACATTGTAAATACATTGTGTATACATACATACGTATGTACATACACATACTTCAAAGACACTGGGAACAAGTAGCCCCCAAATCCAAAGGCACAACAAAGCAGCAGGTCAAAGACAGAATTCCCGGTTCCCATGCCTGTAGTACCGAGAATTCCACAAAACCAAAGGTGTGCAAGCAATGCCCATATGTGAACTAATTTCCTTCTCCTAAATAAAAAGTAAGGCTGAGGAGCGATGAAAACGAAGTGCCGGGGAGGTGGAACACTGACAAGGGAACCGCAAACACAGGGTTATCTTTCAGCCATTACGTTCAGTTTTCTCTCTGTCGCCTGCTCCGTCTCTGTAGGGAACAGCCCAGGCGAGTTCACGGAGCGCTGGCGGCGCGCACGGCGGGGCAGCTCCGGCCCCGGCTGCCGCCCCCCGACAGGGCCCGGCCCAGCCCTCCCGGCCCGGGGCCGATCGCTCCCCGGGGGCACCGACCTGATCCTCCTCGGTGATGTCGATGAAGGCCGGGACGCTCATGGCTCCGAGCACGCCGCGCTCCGGAAAGGCGGAGCGGCTTCCGCCACCGCGCCAGGCCGCGCCGCTTCCGCTTCCCGCCGCGGGCGGGCGGGGCCGCGCTGCGACCGCCCCGCCCGGCACGGCCCCGCCCGGCACG
>VZTJ01005676.1:0-46038 GCA_013397795.1 Orthonyx spaldingii | reverse complement strand
CGGACCGCCCCGCCCGGCTCGGCCCCTACCGACCCGGCCCTTCCCGGTCCGCCGGCCCTGCCCGCCGCCGGGCGGGCGCCTCGGGCTGGCCGGGCGCGGCCCCTTCCAGCAAACCGCCTGCCCCCCTCCCCTCATACACACACCCTTACCTCCCTCCCCACTTAAAAGCTGAAGTGCTTCTTGCCTAGTACCTGTTCCAGGAACAGGTTAAATAACAGGCTTCATGCAGGTGTGTCGGGAGTGAAACGCGGCCAGAGCAAGCACACCAGTTCCCAAGCGGTGACCTTTTCCTGAGTCTGTCTGAACACCTGCGCCCGCGCTCCACTGAGGAGCGAGGAGCTCTCACTCGCTGTTACCGGTGTGTTGCGCATGTTTTCTGCTCAACAAGTTTCCTGTTCAGCTCTGGCAGACCACCAGGAGCACAGGGAGACTTTCCCTGTGCTCAGAGGCTGAAATAAATGAAAGCCAAGAAAAGCATAGAATTGCTAAGGTTGAAAAGACCTCCGAGTCCAACCAGTTACCCAGTTAGTAAAGACTGCTGCACACAGACCTCCTTATTTTATAAACCTGACCAAATCATGACTAAACTTAGTTATTGAGTCTAATAACCAGAGTAGGGTTATTAACAGCAGGTTCTGAGATTCCACAGCACTGAGTACAGTGAAACTGACAAAGGCCCACACTGCCATTATTAAATGTCCTAACTGTGCTTAGTTTTGATCTTCTACATGCTTGCGTAGCTTTAAATAATATTTCAGCTTTTAATTTTTCCATCATACAAAAAAATTTTTCCATCATACATTAGTTTATTCTAATTTAGGCAGTATTTTTAAAATATTCCCCCTACTGCAGCTGATTCATTATCTTTTAACCAGAATATTTTAATACTGTCTGATTGATAGTCTTCCCAGTGTTTTGTATTTCAGAGGTCAGCATCCTGGAAGTTATAGATGGATATAGAGCTCTCCTTTGTGTGTCTGATCTCGAAGGGGATCCGATTATCAGAGAGTAAGTGTTTGAGCGATTTCAAAGTGTAGGTGACTTTCCTCTGGTGCTGCTTAACACAGTCCTGTGATAGCAAAGATGACTGGGATCCAGCATCCCAGGGGGATAGGGATACGTCACACATTTGATTTTCATACATCTTTAGGAGACATTTCAGGTGCTGAAGCACATGCCTGTTGCCAATTGACATTCTGGAATATTGTGCATGCCTGCAAGCAGCAATGAGTGTCCTATACATTCCATGCTGTGTCTGAAATTCCTCTGCAGATGCCTCAGCTACCTCAGGGCATATAAATGGCCCAAGTCACACAGGGAACTCCCAATCCAATGTCTATTTTTATTTAGGCAGATGGAGGTTTGTCATGTATTATTCTGAATATACGAAAATAAAATAACCATGGATCACACCGGGTAGACAGGACATGACTCTAAAGAGCTCTGCTGAAATATCCACATATGGTCTGTTGCATGATGCTTTATTTGTCCCAGAAGAATTAAGATGATAGATGATAGCTGGGGTTTGAACTTGTGCATCAGGAAGGCCACTTTGAATATAAAGGGGGCAGTATGTGTTTTGTGAAACTGCCGAGGCAAAGAGGATGCAGTGAAGGAATGGCTTTCAGTGTTACTGGAATTATGATATTTCTGTGGAAACGAGGCAGTTGTTTATAGTTCTGTCTGCAGTTCGTGAAGCCAGTTCAGAAACGGGGCGTGGATGGGGTTAAAGCGCTGCCGAGGGAGCCAGAGATCCCTGCGGAGACTGCCAGGACTGGTGCTCCCAGCGCTCCCAGTGTGCGGAGCCCCAGCCCCCAGTGCCCTGGGGCAGCGGGGAGGGCTGCGAGCAGCACCTCGGGGACACCCCGGGGCAGGAACCAAAGGAGGTCACTACAACTGGCTGACCTCTGTGTGTGTGTGTCTGTATAACACGGGGAAGGTCTTACTGCCCGAGTAGGACTTAACTGCTGAAGGAAAAAGAGGAATTTTGGCTGGTACCCGCTGTAAATTGGTTTGTTCTGCTTCTGTAGCAAACCAGAGAGAGAGGTGGAGTCTAAAGAAGTGACATTCTGTCCTGTGTGCTTTGAACGTGGTGACTGAGGAAAACAAAGCGCTTTAGGTGACACATCTTAAAAAGCAATTTTTTACGGAGGCTGTTTGAAATCAGCTTTTGAAAATGAAGGGTTTAAGGCTGACTCTAGAAGCTGATCCTCCTTCGTTAAAGGCATTGATGAAAAAGATCTCTTCGGATACAGAATGGAAGTACAGGCTCCGTGACGGCATAATTATTCCTCTTCAGAATTCCTGTTTGTTTGTTTATTTATTTATTTATTTTTATTTTATTTTATTTTATTTTAGGGTTCGCCGTGCCTCTGGAAAGCCGTGCAGGGATTAGTGGCCGCTGGGAACTGCGCCCCGTGTCCCTCTCGGTGCGATCCCTTTTGTGCTGAGTGCCCTCTGGAGGTCTCGGACACACGGTGACCCGGGCGAGTCCCGGCTACCGCGGCTGTGCCTGAGCTCTGCAGCTTTAAAGGCTCTCCCTCTCTTTTTATTCTCCTTTGGGAGAGATGTTCTAGCCAGCCTGGACGAGCACAATGCAGTTAAGTCAGCTTTTAGTTTAAGTCAGAATTACGGCACATGAGTTACGCAGAAAAGGTAAAAAATAATTCAAAACATCATCCAAGTTTCCAGTCAGCAAAACTAAATCTGCTTCATATTTAGGAGCTTTGATTAGCTTTATCAATGTATCGAAGTGTGCTTCCTATTTATGTTTCTGGTTTTTCCCTAGTTCTCCTTGGGGCTAAAGGGAAACTGCTAAAATACCTCTTGAGCCTCTTCTTGCAAGATATATCAGAGATCTCAGGGGAAGCCTGTTATCCTTATTCTTCCAGCCAAGTTCTGTAGCCAGAGGAACTCTGGATAACTTCAGTAAGTATAGTAACTTTTGGGTGCTCATCTGGTTTTCTTGTAATCTGCAAGTTCTCCACTTTTGTCCACTTATTCCCCTAACTGTATCAGTTAAAATAAAACTGGTCATGCAGTTGCCCTGACCAGCATGCTGTCTTCATTCAAAATATGTACTGAAAATTGAACTGAAGAAGCAAAATTCAACATTGCATTATTATTAATAATATTGGCTTCTAACATAGAGTTTTGCCTCTGAAAAACATTTAGGAATGTTTCGGGTTTTTTTACTCTCAATACACTTATTTTGCTGCTAGTGTAGCAGGTGTTTTTCTTAACCATTTTTAAGGCTAAATCCTAAATTTAGAGGAAATGAGCACTCAATTATTTAAATTTCCTGAGATTAGAGGAAGAACACTTTGCCAAACAATGCCTCTTCACTTCAAAACCTCTCCCCATAAATTATGTTAGGAGATCTTATTAAAAGTCTTTAAAAATTTCCTATTAAAAATGGTTGATTGCAGTCCAGACCATCACAGCTTTTGTGCTCTCAGTGAAATACCACAGCTGTCGCTAAGAAATATATTGTGAGACAAAAGGTTTTGTTTCCTTAGTCATAAATTATTTTTGTGATATCTGAAGTAAGATAAAACTTTCACTTATGTTTGAGTGAAGGAAGATTCCAGTGATAACTTGTTCAAAAATCTATAAAAAGAATATAAGAATGTAGATGTAGATAGCAAATTAGAATCAGACTTCCTTTTTGTTTAAGGAAAGCAATTATTTCTGAAGTCAGTGAAGATTATAACCAGGGATAATGACATAACTTTGCAAAGCACTGTGCCTTTATCTCAGTAGAACCTGAAGTTTAAGCTTTCAAGTCTGACCTTTGAGAATTCTACAATAGAAACCTTTAGTGTTGGGCGGTTTTTAAACCAACGTTAAACAATAGGAAGTAGTCTGTTTACTAATTGTACTATATTATATTATACTAGAAATATAATACATTACATTAGAGTACACTGCAAGAAAAAAAATAGACCTTTTTGTATTTAAAAAAGCATAAAACAAATTTGTTTTGGCCATACTTGTTTTTCTATTGGCAAATGAGTTTTTCACTGTGGGATTCTGCAGCCCTTTAGAGGAGGGAGGGCTGTACCTGCACTGAACAGACTGTGAAGTGTTTGCTGTCAGGACTGGATTTTGTGTTCACCCAGTCAAGGAGTAGAGGCATGTTCTGGTATGACCTGTGTATGTAATGAAAATATGAAATTACAGCATATATACTGAAAATTCTTTTTCAAAATCATTTGCCAATAATTTTGAGCGAAAAATGAACTAGGACTTTCACAGTTTGCTCATCCATCATTGTTTTATGGATAAAGGTCAAATTTCTCAGCCTCCTCCCCTGCTCGTTATAGAGATTACTGAACAAAGAAATACAGCACAGGTGCTAGAACTCAGAATTGGAGACATTTTAGGTTACATATGGAAAAAGTCAATATGCTTTTTCTAATTATCAATAACATTAATAACTAAGCCAGTTCTCTTTACCTGGTGCCATCTCAAAAGTTTACTGGAATTTGTTTATTTGTGTATTTAAATCAGGAGTGTACAAAACAAAAACACAATATGGCCTTTTCTTCTGCTGTGTAATTTAGAGAAGTTGAGTATGCAGCCTTGCTCCTTTAGTAAGATTTATTACTGTAGCCCCCTATTTTTTTCCTTCTGAGTGATTTTTCTTATAAATCAAAATTCATCTTCATAGTGCTTTTTTATGGCAACATATGCTATGCATTCTTTGGGTCAAACTTACTCAGACTGAAAGAACTGTGAAGATAAATATAAATCAAAAGAATGAGCACTTGGTGAGGATTATTTCCTTGGTGGGGATGAAGACATTATTTCACATCCCATATACCTGGGGCAAGGACAAGATGGGTGAGGTATTTGTGAGATCAGGAGTTGATGCACACCAGTGTGGGTGGGATGGCTGGAACACACAATTCCATAGTGCTCCAGCCATTGCCAGAGGTTGTGTGGGGCACCTGGGGGTCAGGGGGGAGTACCTAAAACCTCTGTACCCTTGTAGGGTCTAGCTCTGTGTTCTCACTCATGCTGAATGGCCTTTTACAAGTAATCCCACTGATGTCAGTGAGACTTTTCTGTAATAAAATGCTGTCTGACAAGAATATGGATATCAGAATCTGGCCCTGCTTGTACTAATTCCATTTTAATGAATACTTAAATGGAATTGTTATTTAAAAAGTCTATTTCCTAATATTCAATAAATCAAAACTATAAAATCAGTTTGCCAGTTGTTGCCACTCTAGTCAAAGCCATTTTCTCTTGCATTGAAAATAATAGTACATACTGTCTCCATTCAGGAGGGATTAATTGTAATACTTTTATCTGCTTCATAAGATTTATTCCTAATAATGAAGAACAGAGAAAAGTAGGGGGGCTTTAAACATTTATTGTTTTTATTAAAGCACCATATATTCATGAGATGTTTCACAAACACGGAATTCGCTTAACAGAAGCTTGTTTCATGAATGAACAACTTCAAACCAGAGTTTTAAAAAAGCATTGTTCATTTCTCTGATCATATCCATTTAATTTTATAAGAAGGAGCCTTGGACACTATGTGAAAATGCAGAGATACACATTAAACCCTGCTAAGATTTTGTAGGCTTGTCATCTGACGAAGATTATTGGAGCAGTGTTGTGGTGTGCTGCTGGGGAAGCCACCTGACATCAGTCCCCACTGCAGTCAGACAAAGTTGGATCTCTACAGGGTAAATGTTTTGCATTTGAGATGGTTTCTCCCTACCCATGGAAGAGGACTGATCTGCTTAACTTCCATGGTGACATTCACACCAAGGAGTGGGAAGTATGCTTATCATATTGTTTGACTTTGTTGCACATTAACCAAATAAAAACAAAAAGCAGTGAAAGGAGGGCAAAAAAGAAATTGAATTCACTTAAGTCAATGATAAAGGTGCTGTTGTATTGAAAGCCTGGCAGAAAAATTCTAGCAGAGTATTATTTCCTTGGAATTTGCTAAATCTCTGAAATCCAAATGTTTCACACAGGTTGGGAGTGTTTAGTTCCCTCAAGATGTTCTTCTAGACAACAGGCCAGTGTCCTGATTTTATCCCTTTCCACGTGCCAGGTTTCCAGAGTCTCTAGCTTTGATGCAGTCCTATAGGCACTGTGATGTGGGGCTAAGGATGCCAACTCCTCCAGTGCTCTGCAGCAGCCTACCAAGTTGTTTTTATAAATGATGCATTTTCTCCAACCATAAATATTGTTCCTAAAAGGGATACTGAAATGAAGATAATATGACTTTTCAGTAATAGGTCTTCTAATGTCAACCATTCTGTTTAAACTGTTCAATTTTCAACAGAATTAAAGATCTATGCAGTATATTCTACCTCCTGCAGACTGCAGTTGTTAAAAGAAAATAAATCACTTAAACAGGGTCATGAGCAACAAAGGCCAATATGGGTTCAAAGTTTACAGGTCTCTGCATTTATCAGGTAGAAATATGCTACATTTCACTATTTCATAAAATATCCTTTTATGAAAAAGCCATCAATCTTTGCAGGGCCTACTAAAACTGATTTCTCAAATGAAAGAAATGAATGATGACACCAAATCAAAAAATCGTTTATGAGTTTTTATTTTTGCAAGACCACCGTGACTTTCACATACGTTTTCAATTTTGGTAAGGATGTGATTATCATGTGGATATGTTTTACTCCCACCATTTGTACTAAGGGATCTGTCAGAACTGTGTACCCTTCCTTGAGCAGTTCAGGATTTGTTCAGATTTTTTCATTAATCTGTAGTGGTTTTTATCCAATGATTGTTATCATTTCTGTACATTATCTGCAGGTTTTCTGGGTTATATATAAATATGTATAAAATCACATCTATCATATGCAAGTTCACATTTAAACTAAAACTGCATTTAAATGACTTCATTTCTGAAAGGCTCTTAACAATTCTATGGCACGATTTTTGCATGATTTCTGTTAAACACTCTACAGAAGATCATCTTAATTACAGATTTTCAGTTATCCTTCTGGTGCTTTATTGCCTTTGCCATGCTTCCTTCAGGAGTCTCCAAGCTCTTTAACCAAATGGACTATTTAGATACTTGAAAACAGTACTGTACATTTATGTTTCAGATATTGTACATCTACAATGTAGTGGCTTGGGGCAGGAACAATGTAAGAAATTACTTTATTTCTCATCTGGTATTGACAATCAATACAACAACCGACACGCTGCACGGGAATAAGGAAAAGTGATTTCTGTTCTGGTAAACGGTGTGGTCTCCCTTTGGGTTTACACAGAGCAAATGAGCTTTGGCTTTTCCAAGTCTCCAGTGCAAATGGACACAAGCAAATTAATACGATTTATTAAGTATCAGTCTCATAAGAAGAAGAATGCGTGGGGAAGTTAGTCTGAATTCTGAGAAAGAACTTGATGCTTGGGTTTTTAAGAGGAGCATTTTGCTGTGGGGTTCATTTTGGGAAAAAATGTCATTCTCGCACTCTTTTTTAGGCATTTCACTTTTCCCAATTTACTTAGGAATTATCTTTTTTTAACTATCTTTGATTCAGTGATGAAAATGCAGAGTTAAAGAATGTTCCGTGCTTCCTTTGTAACTGAGAAATGAGCGTTTTGGTCAAGTAGTGCATGCTGTCTAAACATTCCTATCAACTTTCTCTAGTCCCTCCTAAACAACCATGAAAAGAATGGAGTTTAGTTGTCATTTTGGGGAAAATCCTTTTGCCAAGTCACACACAGAGTGTGTGATGTGGAGTTGCACTGTGGCTGGCATTTCTTTTCTGCAGCCTGCGTTGTGGTGACAGGTCTCACACAGTCCTTTACCAGCCTGCTCCTGGGTGAGCAGGCTGTGAAATGCAGCTGATGCCACCACCAAAGACTCTGGAAAACCTTACATACAGAGAAACCTTAAACATCTTTCAATGAGCACTTTGCATTACAAACCAAACATCTTCCCAAAACAAGATCCATCTTGTCTGATTAGGCTGAAAGGTAAACAAAATATTCTATTCATCTGGTGATGACCTTAGACAAAATGTTGCTGTTAGAGCAGGCAAGATAGGAAGTTCTGGATTTTAAATAAATAAAAAAAAAAGGATTTCAGAAGAATGGTACTTACGAGAAATTTGAGGGCTTCTGTCAATGTGCTCCTCAAAGTATCCTGAAAAAATTCACAGAATTCTGTAACAGCTCTCTCAGGTGCCAGAATAATGCCCTCAAATCTACAAAGTGGCTCAGGAGAGCTCAGTGTGCTTTGCCTTCACGTCTCAGTACAGAACTCTGTGGGTCTTGCAGTCAAGGGCCCATGGCTGATTCATGCATTAAAAATGCTCAGAGTAGCTGGATGAATCTGAGGCCGTGTGCATAAAGTGTAAAGAGCTCATAACCCTGCTTGAGAAGTTGTTCATCACTTAATGGATTCTCTACCTGAGGAAAAGCAGATCAAGAACACGGCAGCTTTAGGTGTCAAAAAGGCAGTTTCCATTCTAAGTGGAATGGAAGCCTTATCTTAAAAGTATCTTAGAAGCACTTTCCCTCCCTTTGACCCATATAAAATCTGTGGAAACCTTATTAAAAGTCCAAGATATAGCAATATTTTTTAAATGGCTAAGATAGTCAAATTCCATTCTGGTGAGCGTCTACACTGTAAACACTGTGTGCAATCTTAAATTTGAAGAGGAAGTCTCCAAAGAAAACTTTATTAATGTGTTCTGTAAGTGCCTGCAGTTTTGCAAGTGCCTTAGGATGGTCACACAGGAGTGTGTCATAATGTGTCATGTTGTTTGGTATGTTGCATCTGATCTTGGCTGTTGGGGGATTGCTTGGAGGATGATGGATGGAGCTCCAAAACAGCCTGTCAGAACAACTTGTCCAGGGAAGGCAGGGTAAAAGGAGTGGAAAGGTTCTTCATTGTCTCTTCTCAGCCACCGTTTGACATGTCATGAAATGTAAGCATAATTTCCTTCTCTAATAGAACATTGAATGTTTTTGTAATCTGTCATTGATTACCAAAGTGTAGTTGTAAAAGGTCTGTAGCTGACCCATTGAATCACACCGTTTTTATAGTGTTTTCAATTACAATTTTATTAAAGAGTGAAAGATGTTCTGTGAGGAGTATTGAGAGACACCCATTCCAAAATGAGTGAGAAGCCTGTCTTTGCAGTGTTTTAAATTCCACTTCCAACCCTGGTAAAGCCAGGGGTTCCACTAGTTAATTATGTGCTGTTACACATCAGTTTCGTTAGGAGCCAGGTATAATACAGACTAGATACTGAGTGCCTGTTTTCTCTATATCATCATTGTTTAATATGCCTTTGCTGAATACCCCTTTGGTCAACAACGGTCCTCTTCACGACTGCCTCTGCTCATGAAGAGATTTTTTCAGACTTCCAATCATTTGTCTGTGGCTCTGCCCGTGTTTGTGCTAAAGGTCCCATAAGTTGACTGGAAGGGAAAGTTTTGAAGGATATACCCCTCTCTAAGGTACCAGAAGCACAGCGTGCTGCTATTGTGTGAAACTCTCAAAAGAGAGCAGAGCTATCCCTAAACCAGGGCAGCTTTCTGTTACTGAAGAATCCATCTCTCACTAGGAGCTACACTGCCATTGTTATTCTTCCTTACTCTTTAATTCTAAAAGCACAGTGATACGTGATATGTATTTCTCCTGCTCTGTCCTCAAGGACATACTAATGTGCTGCTGGGTTAGAAATAACTTTCTTTAAAAGTACTCAAACGTTGGAAAGCTATTTTTTCAGGATAGCTGCAACTTGAGAACATCTTTTCTTAGGGAAAAGAACAGTTCAGAAACTTCTTAACCATTTAAATGCACTGCGAGGTTTGTAATTAAACTTTTTTTTGAAGTTAAAATTAATATAATTATATCAGCTATGTACTTCAAATAAATAATGTATAATTATATATTTTTTTTATTTTCAGAAGAGTCAATTTTTATTATAACTCCAATTTTTTTAAAGAGCTGTATCTTGCTTCCATGACTTAGGCATAGGCATTAATCTTCATATTATTCTTTCCCTTTTTAAAGTTTACTATAACCTGTTGTCCTTCTTGCCTGAGAAATATCTTCAGCAAACCATGAAAATCATGGAATCAGACAATCACACAATCATCTTCAAGGAAGCTTTGCTTACTTGTTGCTGCTGCTGACTTGATATTGTTCGTAGCAAGGCTACTTATTGAAGTGAGCATTTGTCACTAGATAAGCATGGTCAGAGGTGATTTGCAGTGGTGAGTAGCTTTGAATGTAAACAGCATAGAGAGGGATGTTCTCACAAACTCAGAAGTCTGCACTCAAAGACAGCTTTAACAGAAACAGGATTTTTTTTTTTTTTTTTTTTTAACTCCTGTTAGCATTTGGCTCAATTTTCTGTCAGTTGCCTAGTGTGTATTGGTGGAGTTTTACATTTGGTCTCCCACTTTCCAAATCATCAAGAAAGCTCTCTGCTTAAAGAGCAATTATGGGGCTGTGCATGTTCAGTCACCCGGTGGGTTTGAACAAAAGTCATCAGTTATGTCACAGCGTGTGTTAGTTTTGTAAGTGTCGTGTGAAGGCTGACAGAGATCACATTTCTGTGTTTTGCTGCTCGGTCCAGCCCATAACCTCCAGAGGTAATGGATCTCTGCAGAACCTCTCTGGAGCAGGTCACCAAACAGTGCAGGATTTCAAGAGCTGATGCACTTTTATTGCTACAATATTCTTGTCATGGAGGTGATGGGGTTTGGATTGTGGTTTCATGTATCAGTGTGGTTTTACATCTAAGACTGAGCCCTTTTGGTAAGCTGGATGCTTTTTTTTTTTTTTAAGAGCTTTTTCTTTTTCTCCTGGCGATGAATTGCTTCTAAGTGATAGGCTTCTGAGTGTACAGATTCATAAATGCTATAGTGGAAAGACTAAATGCCTGTATATGCAGAACAGCTGGATTCCAACACTGGCAATGCTGTTACAGAGGGCTCCAGGTCTGAGAAACTCCTGTGAGAAGCATGAGGAATTTATCAGAGCATGGCTCAATCACAAATTACATGAGTTTGTTGAAGAGAGTGACACCTACAACCAGCCACAACCCTGGGCCAACCACAGATTGATCATGCTGTTGGCAAAGTTACATTTTCTCTGAAGGTATGTTGTGAGAACTGTGGTTGCTGTGTTTTACTCTTGGAACTTAAGTGCTTGCTGAATGGACTGGGTTTCTGACCACTGAAGCCCCAATATAGCATTATAAAAACCAGAATAATCCAGCCAACTGGATGAAATCCCCTAAAACGTCTGTTTATTACTAAAAAAATCACATAGTTATTTTCCCCCCCTTTTTAAAAAAGGAACATGAGAGAAGCCTGGGATTTACAGGAATCTTTTGAAGTCTGGAATGTGTGCTTTATTACATGTATGTGCTACAGTTATTTATGCATGCATTTCTCTATTGATTTCCAGTGTAGCAGAGGACAAGTCTAACCCCAGTCTTAGAGTTATAGCAGTTTAATTCCAGTCTCACCAGTGGTATTCAGGTTTCCTCAGAGCTGCCTTCTGACAGCTGTGGGATTCACAGTTACACGGATGTTCTGGCATGATTTGGGAGTGATACCAGGGTTCACAGCAAGGCACTGTGCTAAGTAATCCCAGTCATCCATGGTTGCTTGGTCCCACTGAGGTCCCAGCTTAGCTGCCATTGCCAGAAGCCCTGGTCTTCCCACCAGGAGAATAACCCCTGAATTAAATCCAGCATTTCAGCAATGACTTCTGATTTCGAAGGCTTCCCCTTCCTGTCTTTTGCATGGATTTCTAGGTGCAGTAGTCACAGAATTTTATTGTTGTATCTGTGCTTTGTTTGTTGCAAAGTGAAGAATTGAGCCCTCAAGGGCTGTGTGCTGGGTGTGCAAGTCTCCAGGCTATTCAGCAGGAAGAAAATCAGGAAGGATGCATAGTTCTTTCGCTGAGAGTAAACATTACTGGTAGTCCTGAAACACATTTTTAACTGAAATACGAGAAAATCTGAAGGGCCGGGATCTGGACCCAAATACTTGGAGGTTATTTTCGTTTTAATTTTTTAAAAGTATTTTTGGTTGCGTTTTTTTTTCTGTGCAATGTAGTGAGGTGAGGCCTATAAAATTTGTTTTCCTATTTTCTGTGTTAAATGTGCATATTAAAGGTTTTTAGTGGCACTGAGACTATTTTATGTGTTCTTTAGAAAGTAAGACATGAGGACTTTTAAAAGCTGTTGTTTTTCTTGACTTCACCTTCATTAATCTTATTTAGTTTCTGTAAGAGGCTATTTTGTGAGCTCCACCGATGGGTAATGTTTTCTTTTCTAAAGTTCATGATTCTTCTATTCAAATCACTAATTTTCACTGTTACACTCCAGTGGTTTAGTGCTTCCCAGGCCTCCAGGAATGAGTTTAATTAGCAGTGCTGAATAAATTCTGAGACATGATTCATCTTTCTTGTCACTCAGATCTAAGTAACAAAATTGCTATTTAAAGATGTACTTAAAAGCTGTGTGAGAATGGCTTCTTCTGTACAACTGGGAAAAGATTTAGATGTAAATTTGGAAATGAGGATTTTACCTGTCTGTCTGTTTTCAATTTAGCTAAAAGGCTACAGGATTCAGTCATATATCCTTGAAGTCACTGGTATATTGTTTTAAAAATACTCAATTATATGCAGTACTTGGCACATACATTGCAAATTAAAGCTCTGCATTAGGGCTTTTTTAGAGGAAGTAATTGACTTGACAAATTTCAAAACTATCCTGGATTTAATGTGATTTAATTTGTCTCCGTATTTTTATATTTTGAATGAAAAATACAGAAGGGAAAACGTCGTTCTCCAGTAATTCTAATTGTTGTGGTGCAGAGGTCCAAATTTTGTCATGTCCTTTTCTCTGAAGCAAGAGAAGGTGTATTTCTGAGACACAAGGGCAAAATAGGGAATGCAGGAAGGGAAAGAAGGAGTGAACTCAGCAAAGTGATGTTTGTATTGAAACCCTTGTTCTGGCATGTCCCGGTAGGCAGTGCCAGCAGCACAGAGAGCAGTAGGATTTTGCCAGGCTCTATCTCCTTCTGGGCACAAGGATCAGAGCATTTTACACCATCAAGGGATGACAACTCTTCCTCAGAGCAGCTGTGGGAAAATTTAAATGGAGTTTTCCAGAATTTACAAAAACTGGTCAGAAAGTAACTTGCCCTAGGAAAGCTGTAAGCCAAATGAGGCTGAACTGCCTAAACCCCAGGTTTAATTCTGAGACTGCTTTCTCTACTCCAGCACATGGAGCACTGTGAATAAAAAATATGGATTGTTTAGCACCTTTCTTATGTAGGCACAAAGAATTTAAGGACAAATTGTGGCTGTAGCCAGTTCCCTGGATTTTGTCAGATTCAGACAGATCCCGAATGTTATTTTAATGTAACCTTAAAAAAACCCCCATGCTATTAATTTTGTATTTATTGCAGTTACACTGACCCTAATGAATTTTTAAAAATTAATTTGACAGATGTCACAAATATTTTCAATGCAGTTTAACATCATTAAATATAACCTTTCCTGGAAAAAAAGTTCTATGAAGTGAACATACGGTGAGTGCCAGTGCTGGATTCTGGAAAGTCATGGCTGTCACGTATGACAGAACACAAAATGTTCAGGAATAATGTTTATGGGACAACATTACAAGGTTCTCCCTCCCATGCCTCATCAGTACATCTCACCCAGAAGGACAAGCTCCTTTAAAAGGGAATCTGTATATTAGTTTAACATTTAGGTGTTGTATATAATTGGTTATGCCTTTAAAGCCAAATTGAGTGACCTTAGGAACTTTTTTCCAGATTTTATTTTTTTTTAATTTTTACTTGCTCTCATGTAAGAGCCAAGAGGGCTAAACAAAGCCTCTGATAAAGAAGGGTTATTCCACTTCCTTGGAGACATGTTCTTGTTTTATGTGAAGCTTGCACAGTTTTTTGCACCTGGTGGACCTAGTCCTGCTTGGAAGAACGACAAAGAATAAATCATAGTTCTTTACCTTGTATGTGAACTTGTGGAGCAGTGCAAATACATAGTTATAATCCAGTCCATCGGAAATATAAAATGAAGGTTTTGAGGACTGGATTCCACTGGATTCCAATACTTTTTAAACTTTAGAGCATTGGTGGAGTCCCAGCTGGAATATGAATAAAGCAAACCCTTTCAAACGTTTATAGGCCTATAGCTGGTCCTCTCTTACTGCCCTAATTTATGATTGTTGGAAATTCACAAGCTGTGAAATGTGTTGGTCACAGAGCTGATGGCAATAACTTCAGAATATGAATGAGAGCATTTGGGTTGTTATTTACCTTTGTTTCACAAAGTCCGCTTTTAATCCTTGCATCATTTAACCCCAGAAATATGGCTGGGTTAGACAGGCACATGGAGCCTTCCATTGAACAGAAGATTTGCTTTCTGTAACTTCAGTAGTCTCTTCTGTGAAAAAAATTACCTTTTGCTTTAGCACCTTTTGCTGTTTCTCTACAGAAATACAAAGCAAATAAATGTAAATAAAAATAAGCAGTAGCTTTCCTCTGTAAAAGAAAAAAAAAAAGGTGCTGAGACTCAGAAATCCTTTATTTTATGTTGACCCTATAGTGGCTTGGGCAAGGTGAAGGCCCAGGCAGCAAGCCTGCATGGCACTCAAATCTCATTTAAACCCCTCTTTGCGGAGTTTAATCAGTGCATAAAAATTTTGCCTGGCTTTAGTTACAGATTAATTTCCCTGTGCCTAACTTTGATGCCTTGGAGTTTCAGTTTCCGTATTTGTCAAATGGTGGAGAGATGGTAAAGCTTTCTCACATATTTGTCAATTGCCATGAGTTTTTCTTGAGCTGAGAACTAAGGTATTGAGTCTTGCTATTGTTCACCAAAAATGGGAATCTACTGGAGATGGCTGCTGTGTGCTAACACTCCTTTTGTGTTTGATGTCCAGAATTTTGAGACTAAATCAGGGATACCTTGGTGTAATTTAATGGTCTGTGCTACGTGGGAGTTCAAACCAGGTAATGACTCTGGCTGCTTCAAATCTATGCCCCAGTAAGTCGGTTTTTTACCAGAAAAAGAGGAAGCCTTAACTTCTATGGCAATTGGTGAATCTGAATCAAGGCACTGCCACTTTGTGCTATCCAAAT
Source organism: Orthonyx spaldingii (assembly GCA_013397795.1). Taxonomy (NCBI): domain Eukaryota; kingdom Metazoa; phylum Chordata; class Aves; order Passeriformes; family Orthonychidae; genus Orthonyx; species Orthonyx spaldingii. Next base: position 30,894 of record VZTJ01005676.1, on the reverse strand, counting down.
CAGGATCATTCTTTTATTGTGTTATGACTGGATATTATTTGTGATGAATCCCCTTTCTTGACTTCATGTGTGTTTATGGAGACAGTTTTGACTTCTTGACTTCTACTTTTACTGCTCACTGGCCTCAGGCCTCTTGGTACAACACATGCATGTAAAGCACCATATTAAGGACTGGCCAGCTCTAAAGAAATGGACTGAGGACAAAAAAGATAGAAATAAGATTTTCTTGAAAGAGTGAAGGAGTTTTGGATCCAGTGAGACATGAAACTCTTTCCTTTCACTTCCAGATGGGTCCTGTCTCATGGCCAGCACAGGAAATAACTTCCTCTTTGCTTTCTGAGCAGCAAGAGTTTTACAGCCAGGAAACAGCGGTGAGCCAGGGCCTGAAAGATTTAGGTTAAAGGAGGTAAGTTCACCTCTGGTGCCTTAACTTAGGTTTGGCTTCAGGCTGCTGGTCAAGCTGGAGACAGGTCTTGGACTAAATAGTGCAAAGGACTTGGTGAGTGCAAATGGTGCCAGCAGATTGGCAGATCCCGATGGGGTAATCGAGAGAGGACAACACAATTTGTCCTTTAGTGTTTGAGAGGTTAAAGATAAGGCTAAACATTGTCTACTGCCTCGGACTGCCTCTGAGCATGAGTGCAGAGGTAACTCATCAGTTGTACTGTGCTGCAGGCTGCCCTTCTCCTGGGGCTGCCCAGCACTGTCCATGGCAGTGGCTTTTCACAGGTGACTACTCCAGATCTCTGCTTTGTGGATAAGATTTCCAGAAATTAAGAGGAAGGAGGGAGCTGGTGCAGCCTGAAACTCTTCTTTCACTTCAAGCATACAAGTTAGTTGTTCTGTGTTGACTTCAGACCAAAAAAAAAGAGTTCCAAAAAGAGAGCTCATTACTTGTTTACGTGTCTCTAATGCATTTTGAAGAACTGATTTACAGAGCTAATTGATACAGGGTTAATTGATAATTATCATACATGGAATTTGATTAAAATGCCAATGAGTTCCCTTAGAAAACTAGTCTTCCTCTCATGCATACCCTCTCTCTCTCAGTTCAAGGTTTGTTTATTTTGCACTCTTTTTTTGAGGCTTTGAGTCAAGCCACAAGCTGGGGGTACCTTTGTGAAGTTTAGATGTTGAAAAGCTCTGAGATAAATGATGTGAGAGGAACTCTACCAATATTTTCCAGTGTCCTGAATGGCAGATGGTTTTGAAGAAGGTATAACATTAAAGATCATAGGTAGTGCTGAGTCCAGCATTTTTTCTCTCCAAGCAGAGTGTAGATACCGTGTGATGTGCCATTGTTTCATCAGGCTTGATGTGATGTGGAGGTAGTTGAAATACCTTTGAGATGTGCTACTGATAAGGATGTGTGTAGTATATATATGTATATGTATATTTATGTCTCAACCTTTTTGAACATAATAATTGACAATATTCTGTAGTTTCTTCCCTCAGCCTATAAATGGTTATAACTCTACCTTCTTTTCTTGGCTGAGAAATTTTTTGTTTGTTTTCCTTAGTTGTCACAGGACATCATGCTCCAGTGGGCTATACCAAATATCCCATTATTTATATATTTCATTAAAATTGCTGAATTCCTCTTCTTTTACATGTGGAGACTTTAATTCTAGATAGGCATCACTTATGTTCATGATCACAGCATACCTTTTTCAACCAGGGTACACTTCTTTTTTAGTGTTTCTGTTTCCAAGAACTTTAAAAATGAGTATTTTACTCAGCTGCTGGTTGGGTGATTCTAACTTAGTGTTTCATTACTTTTTTATGTTTTTATTTCCTCTGCTGAATGCTAGAACTGGAGTTGCAGAGAAATTCATCCAAGATTCTCTGTCTTTTACTGTACGATTAATCTTCTAATAAACTTAGGTAATGTATTTCTAATTTGGATCCCTGTTCATTTATTTTATCACTGAAAGGAAGAATCCACAAGAGAGGCTCGGGTTCATGTTGGAGTTTTCTTCTTCTAAGGTTTCCACAGCCCACTTGGTGGTCCCTGACCATCACTTAGGGTTCAAGAGTCTTTCCAAACCCAGTGACTTTAGGTAGTTCAAAAAAAAATCCATTCTAGAGCCTGGAGTCCCATTGGGCTTCTGCTGGTGGAGGAGTGGTGGATACCATGCTGAGTCCCAGCCTTTTTCCTTAGTGCAATATCTCTAAAAACAAATGCAATCTAAGCAAAGATTAGATTAATTTTGATCCCATTGCCAACTTAATTTTGCCTGATTTGGCTGTGTCTGCTTGCAACAGTGAGGAAGCTTGGCTAATAGTCTTGCAAATGCTGTATTTTGGAAACTTGCTCTTTCTCTTTCTTTGTGGAAACTTTTTCTGGTTGTATGGTACCAAATGGGCAAGCAAAAGTGATTAATTGCACACAACTACTTGCCAGCTTTTCCCCCAAGTCTATTTTAAAAAATCCTGATGTTGCCAGTCATGGAGTCAGTTTCAATTCTAAGCAGATACAATTTTTATTTGTTAAATTAATGGTGGCATTTACTTGGCAATGGGAAATTTGTGATCAGAACTTTCAAGTTTTAAATTCTTTCCCAGTCAGATCCAAGATGCAGCTGTGGGTTTCTCACAGTGAGGACCGAGCAAACAGTAAGGTCCCAGTGAAAACAATAACCATGGTGTGATGCAGTATATCTTGATATTTTGCATAGTAGCTTTTGTAAATATCGAAGGCTTTTGTCTGCAGTTTATAAATAACTTTTGTTCAACAACAGCTGCAGCAGAGTGGCTCAGATTATGCAACTGCTTTAGAAGAGCCTGGACTAAACTAACCCAGTTGAAAATTTGTTACCTGGGAGTTGAGAAATGAGCCTGAAAGAGGCAGGAAATTGCTTCAGAGGGGTAACTGAGATCCAAACAGTCGGGCAGAGAGCTGCAGTGGGCGGGAGCTGAGCCTGGGAGAGGACACGGGGTATAGAACACCGCACTGGCAGCGATGGGAGCTGCAGTCAGCAGCCCGGGGCCTGCGGTTCATCGGGGCTCAGCCGGGAGGTGCCACTGCAGCCAGCTGGGATTATCAGTCACAGCAGCCAGGGGTGATTTGTCGGGGTGCAGGGTAGGACACGGGGAAACCCAAGTCAAGCTACACCACTTCAAAGCTATAAATCTGCGAGCACTTTGAGAAAAGGATGTCTCTACTCATAATTAGATTTCTCCAATTAAGAAAATTGTGATGTCTCATCACCCGCCTCATGCTTTTGGAGACATCTGTGTTTAGTTTAGTGCAGATTAATAATAATAATAAAAAAAGAAGAAGTACAAAAGAAGTAAAAATTTCAATTCCTCCCTGTGAATTTGTTTATATTAAAAATGAGCAGGCTTTGCATGTAAAGGAAAGGTACAGTCTACCTAAGTCAGAGCTGTGATGAATTGTTATCAGAAAGGTTATTTTTATCTCTAATGGTGGATCTACAAATGGGAAATTCTGTCTTGGAGAAAGTAGTTTGTCGTGGGCCATAAAGCTGGAATAACTGTGCTACATTCAAAGTCATGGTTTTACCTTTAAGGGACTTTTTCTTATGATTTGGCTTTATACAGAAGCCAGTAAGAATACTCACAGATGTAAGAATAGTGTAAGCCACATTTTCGTATGTGGTGCTGGTGACAATGACTTAAAACAATATTAAAATATAAGTATTTGAGACTTCAGGTTGCAGAGTTATACATTACACAAACTTTTTTTCGGATGCTCTATTTTTTTTCTCTTGTCACAGCTCCTGAGTTCACACTCTGGTGAACTGAATGTGTTTCTGAATTAACCACAGTAGCATTGATTACATTATGTGTAAGGATTTGGCCTGTTCTTTTAGAAAGTTTCTCAAATACCTTGAGAAGTTGTGTTTTACTTAAAAAACAGGAAGGGATTCATACATATGACTTCAACATCTTTTAAAATCCAAACTGTTCATAGATAGATGATCTTTATCCATTCAGGACTTACCTGGGTTAGTTTCAAAGGATTAGCTTCTGTCTGTGTTATTCAAGGACTGCATGACTAAGGTTCAAATTAGATGTTTGGGACTACAGTGTGTCCTACACACCCCCAACCCACTCCCAGTGTATTTGGGCTAAGAATAAAGGGTGTAGATTCTCTTAAAACACATTTTGGAGTGTTTTCCTCAACACTTGCACAGCTCCAGACTGTAAACTGTTTAGACGGCCTTTCAAAGTTTGTTTGCAAACCATAGAGAGTACAGCAGAAGCAGCCATAGATGATCACTGAGTTATTCGTGTCAATATTTACTAAATAATACTACCTAAAGCAGAGAGATTAGGAGCTTAATTTGGAAAGATGTTTGTCCTGCAGCACACTACGACCAGTACCCCCAGCAGACACACAGAAACAGGGCATGGCAGATAACAGCTGCCTTTGGTGTCCCCAGAAAATGCTGGGACTACAAAAGAAGTTAGTGCTATTTCTGTGGAAACAAAAGGTGTCCCCTGGAAGAAAATGCCTGTGAAATAAAAATAACAAAAATAGCTTAATATATGCTTGAGAAATGTTGGGCCAGTCCCACAAAGACATAAGTAAACAGAACTTTAAAAACACGTGAAGCTGTTTATCCGTGGAGAGATTTTTAAAATGGCATAACTGCAGTCAGCCCGTGCTGTGATGATACAAAACCCTCTCTCTGCAATACCATATTCTTCAAGTGAGTTTGGAACATGGTCAGACTGATTTGAAAATGCATCTTAAATACATCTGCTACAATACCTTATAACTGACATATCACCTTAGCTGCTTTCAGTCTATTAATTGCAAACATGCCGTCAAAACAACTTTTTTTTAGAAGAAACTAACAGAGCAAGAACCCATTTCTTGGTTCTTTGCAAGGGAGGTGTAGCTTTGATGTTCTCTGGGTCCCAGGAGACCACAATATTCCTCCTACCAAAGTGGAAGTTCTGTACACAGCATGAAAAGGAAAAGCAGCCCCCCAGGCCACTGACAACTATTAACCATAGAGTGAATTTTGTTAACTGCTCATTTTCCTTCAGACCAGGAGGCACTAAAGCAGTTTTGCTAAAAGGTTGCATGTGAACAGTTATGCTAAGCTTGAAGCGTGAAACCATCTAACAGGCAAAATAAACAGGTGAGTATAGAACAAGTAAAACAGTAAACAAATGTAATATCAGAATAACATCCATATAAAAGAATTATACACATATACAAAGGATTTATCTCTTCCAGCTTACTTTGACTTGGATCCAAGCGAATATACCATTGCCATCTGAATCCTTCTGTTTAGTTATGTTTCAAATTCCCTTTCCCAAGCCCTGACTGGTGTATTTGAGGTGGCTAGTTCGTTAATATTTTATCATGGGAGCTAAAATAAATTCTGATCCCTTCCTGTGATGGGAAGAGAAGATTGTACATATTTCTTAAAAATCAACTTTTCGCATGTAGCTTTAATATATTTTCTATTCAATGGAGAGTGTGATTAAAAGAATGTCTTCACTGAACTAACACTTTGGTTTCTTATTGGTTGGACTGGAAATCTTTCATGTGGTGCTTACTCAGATCAGCTTTATCTCTGTGTTGATCAATAGTCCATCTCTTAAAACTGAAATACTGGGCTGATAACTGTAATCCTGCTTTTAACTCTGATAACTCTTTTAAGCTCCAGAGCTGAAGATACTGGAAAATCTCTTGCACACTGCAAAGATTATTTGTACACCTTGTCTTAAAAAGTTTTATATTCTCCTGCATAAATATTGAGGAGGTAGTAAGGACTTGTTCTAACATATGCTTGTTGAATAATTGTTGTTAGTAGACAAAGTCACAGTCCATGAGAAACATGCTGATTTTAAAATATTTTTTTAAAAATCAAGCCTTTAAGCAATGAGGATGTATGCTCTAAATGTCAGAGATTTTTTAAGTAACAGATTGTTAAAATATACAACTTTGAAAACATAAGTTCAAAATCTCTTCAGCTCTGTTGATGCCCATTTTTCTCATTTCTCTTTCTGTGCTACCCATGTGAAATAGTATTTGGTGGCAAACAAGGAATTCAGATTCTGATATAATCCAGAAGGAAATTCTAGCAGAGATCACTGGTAGAAATTAAAGCTCTGATGATATGGGCTGGCTGCCCAGTACTTCCAAGGAGCTGGACAAAGCAGACACAAAGAAATCAGCATAAAGACCATCTTTCTATAATTCCCACATTTCTAAGAGTACTGAGATTAATAATTAAAAAAAGACCCCAAGAGTAAAAAATCCTATGAAAAATTTTCATCATTGTTTCAGCCTGAATTTAGGAAAATGGTCAGACCCAGCTAACCAGTTCTAGATGAATCTGTTTTAGCAGGAGGCTGGACCAGATGACCTCCAGATCTCCCTTCCAAGCTCAACCATCCTGACATTGTGTGAAAACCAGAATATTACTGGGATATGAGTTGAAATGTTCTGCATATAAAAACAGTCGCTCAGTAAAATTTGTTCATTTTTTTACTATTGTTGTAATTCAGTTGCCCAATAAATCTGTACTATCATTTAATATTTGATCATGTAGTGGAAACTTACCTCAAACAAGGCTCTTAGTTCAGCCTTACAAAATAAAGAGGTGGGTTTGTTCATTTTTAAAAATCCATATATTAATGGCTATAAAGGACAAAAAAGTCATTGGCCCAGGGTGTTCTGATGCTGTGTCTGTGCCTCTCCAGTGCTGAGCTGTAGACCAAACACTTGAGTCCTGAGCACTCCAAGTTTTTAGTAAATACTGATCAAAAAACAAAGGAGGAAAACAGCAGAAAAAGACTAATACATTTATTTTCAGGAGATTGTCTGGCCTTGGTTTTGCTAATTACTGGTTCCAGAAGAAAAACATTTTATTCTTTGATTCTAGTCCTTCACTTTGAAGATTATTGTTATTTGCTCACATCAGTCTTTGTTCATTTGTTGATACACACATAAAGTTATTTTTCCTCTAGTATTTCTAAATCCAAATTGTCTAACCTTCCACATTCTCATTAAAAGGCTTCACATGATTTTTTTCCATGGAAATTCAAACTTAGGCTGGATGGTTCTTCTAAGGCAGGGGTTTATTTTGAGTTTGGCATGTAAAATTTAACAAACACGTCATAATTTAGTTAACTGTTTTTAAAGAGATTCAAGATTTTGAATGGATGTGCTTAAATTCCTGAGCTGCTGATATCACTGTTGATACCGGGTGAAATTATTTGAGCTCTGAGGAAGGCCTTGGAATTCAGAGGCTGAGTAAGAGACCAGAATTTAGCTTTTTGACGGGGAAGGGATCATTTAAAACATGCCTACAGCGGGATGGCAGCACGAGCACTGTAATAATCACAGCTTCTTCCAGCAGCATGTGCAGAAGCTGTAAAACTGGTGGTGGAAAGCTCAGCAAGGGCTGTGAATTCAAACACTTCTCTGAATTAACTGGAGCAGGGGAGGGATCCAGGCGGTCATGAACCTGTCTCTGTTTCTTTTTGCCACCTCAGAGTCTCCCAGAGTAAGTACTCTGGGACAAGCTCTCCCTTTGTCTCAGTTTTCATCTGTTGGGGGAATAAAGGTAAAACTCTATTTAACTCTCAGTCTCAGGTGGGTAATATGTTCCTTTCCTTTTCCTTGTTTGAGAGGGATTTTTTTTTTTTTTTATTTAAGGAAGGCATTTGTTCCCCTCCTAAAATACCAAATGGTTTTCAGGCATGAAGGTGGAAAAAAAAAGTTGTCCCTACTGCACTGAAGGGTTTTTTCCCCTGAGCATCCCAAAGGCAGGAGACAAAATACAGCAATTCTTTCTGCAAAAAACAAATGCTGGCTCTCAGCAGAGCACGATCTTGGCCTCATCAATCAGGGGACTACAAGGAACAGCATGAGGCTTACACAAACAATCACACACACTTCCACACACACTCCGTGCTTACCTCCCCACACTTAAAATTTACGGCGAAGTTTTCTGTTCAGTTCCCTGCTTGCTTGTTCAACATTTCTGAGAACATTTCTGTACAGCTTGTAGGACTTTTGTAAAGGTGATTCAGTTTTGTGAACAGTGAGTGCTTAAATTAACGTGAAATTAAATGAGAAAAGGGTTTTTTGCAGTGATGTATTCTCGCTCTGCTGTTGCTCAACAAAGTGAAATGAGGAGTCAGCCCCTGTGGTGATATATAGTGTTTACTTAGTGTCATATGTAGGTGTGGCTATCAGGGAAAATTGTTGCAACATATTTTTTCTTTTACAAAGTGCAATTAAGAGTGATATTATTTCTAATTAATTGAGACTGAGATTTCTCCAAAGCTGCTCATCATTAGCTTAGCCTCCAGTGGCTTTTTTTTCCCTTGAGAAGTAGAGCTGAGTCTCAGTACATTGCTATGGCAGTATAAAGTGATTGGAAAATCCCTGCAGCTGGTAGAGAGGGAAGCAGACACTCCCTAAAATCTCCCTTCTGAGGTTTTATTAGTGGTCATGTTCAGTAAATGACCTCATCACATAGTGCATATTGTGAGAGGGTTCACTGGGAAGAAGAGGTGCTCTTGGTGGCCTATAGTTGATTTTGAGGGGACAGAAGTGAGTCAAACCTTTAGGATTCCTAAAACTGTGCCATGCACCAGTCTGTGACAATCTTGGGGTGAAAAAGTAGATTAAATTTGTTACTTGTGAGGGCAAGGGAGTACTGTGTTTTCAAGAAATGTTGCAGTGGCAGAATGACAGCGGTACTAAATCCTGAGCATTCTTGCCCTAGGGTGGGAGTCAGGCCTTTTCCACACCACTGTTGGCTTCTCCCAGATCAGCTTGTGGTGTCTGGGACATCCGAGTGGGAACTGCAGGGTGAGATCCAGTTGTAGATAAAACAATATTATTATTTGTGTTGTTAATGAGTTGTCTTATGATATCTCGTGGTAAATATGATTAAGAAACCACAACAGAGAGAGGCTGTAGCCTGTTCCCTCTCATTTTGGGTTTCAAAACACTTGTTTTGTTTCTTTGGCAAAAAATGGGGGAGTGGTAGTGGCATTGAATGAGAGGGTGAACTTAGCCTGAAGTATGGCTTCCTTTTGCCAAGAGCTAAGAAATTATAAAAACAAATTCTTGGCTGAAAACTTAAAAGGATAGGTTTGGAATGTTATCTTAAAGGACGTTACAATCCTGGAGCTTCCAGTCATACCCCAGATAAAGCACTTTGTTTATACATTACCCCATTTCACGTACAATGCTTCTATGGGAGATGAGCTACAAGGATTTATCCTGGGTTTGGATGACAAAGAGTTTAATTAGAGGGTTTTTTCTTTCTATAATCTGCTGGTTTTATAGATGACACATATAATCTACATTTTTGCAGCAAGTACTGTTCAGGCAGATTTCATACTGTTGTTCTAGGATTTATTCCCTTTCAGGTGTAAATGCTGAGGAAGCCAAGAGTAACTTTAGAAATATACAGTATTTACATCAGTGTGACCTGGAAAAGAATCCAGGAGAGAGGTTTTTAGTAACACCTTTACCATCCACTTTAGACTTTAATTTTAGATTTTATGTTTTTGTTTTGTTTGAAGAAAATGAGACTTTTGGAGTTGTCAGGATTAAATTAGTATTGCCATCTCTATACTGATGAATTACTTGCAACTTGACATTTCCAGCAATATGCATACCTTCATGACTGAGAGAGATCACAGACTGAATAATGTTTAGCATAACCAGTAGTTAGTTTAAAAACTCACTGCTTTACAGTGAGTGTTGACATCCCTCTTTGTTGTTGAAAATAAACCACAAAGGGTTAAATTTTGGGTTTGTGGGCTTTGATAATAAAAGAGGGTACAGTTCTGGCCTCTACTGAAGCTGATAGCAAAACTCCTGTTGTCTACACTAGCAGCAGGATTTCTCTGTACAGCAAAGCGTGGGAGAATTGCAGAAGATCTGTAAATGTTTTTGAAACCCAGTACTAACTTTGGTTCTTGTCAGTGCTAAGGAAAAAATTAGTTTTCTCCTTTGAATGCATGGCATTTTCATTCTTTTTAATTCTGCTTGGTAATTTGCTCTTACTTGTGCCTAATTTAAGGGCCTACAGAATAGAAGTTGTGGTCTTCTAAAATAAACTTGTCTTGTTTTTGTGGGATCCACTTGATGCTTCTCACTTTTGCTTTAGCAGTAAAAGTGACTTGTGCTGACAGCTGGAGTAATTGCTGTGCATGGAATAAACCTGTCTTTGTTTTTTTCACTCCAGTTCTAAAATTTAAGTTATTCTTGCAGATCTAAGCTGAAATAAGTAGATAAATTTTTGCCCTATGCCATAAAAATGGTTTATATGTTTTTCTGATGCTTGAATGTGCAGAAGACACATGTAATCATTATTGAAAGGTAAAAAAGAGAATGGGGCAGATTTGGAGGCAATGAATTTTACTTTTATATCCCATTCTTTCTCATTGTTTGTTATTTTTATAAGCTGTACTAGTGCTTTTTCCAACTCCCTTTGAAATTAATGAGAGACAGAACAAGGAAAAAGAGACTTTTGCAGAGGTTTAAAAGGTGAAACACTCTTCCTTTTCAGAGGTGACAAAGCTCTAACTTTAAAATATGTCCCAGGTAGGCACTTTGTCTGAGGGGAGGTAGAGCTTCAAGCAAATGTCAGTAAATGATGGTCCTGTCAGGACATCCATCACGATTTTTGCCTGGCTGCACATTAGAACATAGTTAGGAAACATGGCAGAGATTTGTATCAAACTCCATCGGAGATTGGGTATTTTCATAGTGACAAACTCCCTTTTGACTTCAAAAACCCACACACTTTGAAGATCACATTGTCTTGTGACTCTTCTCCCCTCACCAGTTATTTTTGTCATGTCATTACAAGCTGACTACTACAAAAGTTCTTCTTTTTTTGTTTTGTTTTTGGCTTCTTTTTCTACTATGCTGTGTCAGAAGGTAAAGGGAGGATCTGTTTTTGATGCAGCATACTTGAGGCAGATAGCGATGCTATTTAAGCTTTGTGCTGTTTGGCAGAAGGAATGAGTTCCAAGGATCTTTTGCAGTAGTTCAGTCATTAGCTATAGGATTAGTTGTATCTCTAACAATCACCACTGGTAGCAGCTCAGGGGGAGTCTTCCTCAGAAGTTCCTTTGTTGCTGGCATCCCTTTGTTCACATCGGTATCGGCACAAGCAGGTTTCAGCCAAAAGTGTGGGCACAAGAAAAGTCAATGCTTTGTGACCCTTTGGAGAGACAGAAAAATACACAGTAACACAAGGACGTGAGGAGGCTTTTTGGCTGATCATCACTGATCATGCTAAATTGGTATAAAGTACTACAAGCAACAGAACTGCATGTGATAAATTTGGCAAAACTGTTGGATTCTGTTACACCTGGCTGTGGGAGGGCAAATCCTGAGACAACAATTTGCATGTCAGATATGCCCAGATATATATATATATTTTTTTTTTTTAATATTTTTTTTTTTTCAGGCTTGGACAGCCAGGAAAAGAAGTGTATGTTCATAGCAGTGACTTAATTTTTCTGCCCTATGATGCTGTCTGACGTTAGAAGCCTTTTAAAGAATCTTTGCTTAATTTCCATTCTTTCACGCAGAGCAGTGTTATTTTGTGAAGCTATCTAGTTGAACCACTTACACGGGGGATGAATGCTTTTGCCTAGAATGTAGCAAAGCTTGTGATCAGTATAAGTGGAAAAACCCACATTCTTACTGCCTGCTGGAATGCACAGCTGCATTCCCGGAAGAACCAGTCAGTCCAAAAACTTTCTCCTGTCTTTTCTTCTTTTGTTTGGCCTTGAGTTGGGTGACTGCTTTTTGTTTGTGGATTTCATTTGCAAGACTACATATCTATTGTCATGCCTGTAGATGCTGGGGTTTGGGAGAGGAAATGGTTCCTTTCTGGCACTTACTGAGGAACAAGAAAACAGCATTTCCCCTGTATGTCAGATCCCTGACAGGAACAGGTAGCTCACTGCTAAAAGCAACACGTTGAGAGTCCTGCCTCTGCACAGGACATGCAAGTTGTATTCTGCAGCCTGAGATAAACATTGTTTCCTTGGATAGACCCAACAGCTTTGCTTTGAGATAAAATCCTCAGGCTGTTTGTCAAGTTCACACCTACCAGAAGGATCTGGCTCTGGAAGGAGAGAGGAGCTGCTATGGGCAGCTGTTGTTCCCTGATAGATTTTAGTGTGGAGGTTTGCCTGTAACAGGGACAGGGACACAGCAACGTATAGGAGACAAAAAGGACAAAGGAAATATTTGTAAAAGAGGATTTATAGCATGACTGAGTGCCACACAGAGACCAAAGGTTCAGCACAAGCATCTGAAATCCCAGGCTCTTTCTGCTGGAGGATGGCACCCAGTGACTCTGGTAGCTCATGTTCAGGCAGTTGCTGCTGTTTGCACAAGTCACTGCTGTCAGTGGAGCTGGAGAATTTTGCTCTGTATATGCTATTTGTAATTTTTTTCCAAAATTACTCATAAGAATAGAATTAGGGTATGTTAAAAATAATTTATTGTACTGTCATATTTTCCCCTTTAAGCAGATGAAGTTGTCATTCTTTTCAAATTAAAAGAAGAACTGCAAAAAGTAAAAAAGAAATCTCTATTCTGGTGCACTATGCTGTCACCCATAGAACTGTAGTTTTCTGTTACATTGTTTGAGTTGCAGAGAAACACTTATTTATCTAAACTGAGGTAATTTTATAGATCTGTAAAATCTGCTTTTTCTCTCATGTTCCTCTCCCCCCGATTTTAGTAATCCGGAGAAAACCTAAAACTGTAAAATAAATCTTCAAATGCTGCAGAAGGCTGAGCACAGCTTTTACTACATACCTTTGCAATTAGAACTAATTTACTGCCCTGTGAGACGGCGGAAATGTGCAAGGTACTCCTTGGGTAAGTAGACCACAGTAAGAAAAGCAGAGCTGTTCTGGGAAAGTTATCTGCTCGTATTCAACAATTATCAGGGTCATTCTTACAGCTACATACTGCAGAGCATTAATTAATGGGGCTGCAGCTGGTGGTACCACTTTGGCTGCTTCAGCCCAGCCTCTTATTCCATATTTCTCAGGTTCGTATGACCAGTCTTGGACCACATCCCATCACCTCTTTTTTTCCCCCAAAGTACAAAAAGTACTTAAGTCTCTACTGGAAAACTGCCAGGCTTTCATAAAAAGAACAGAGCTGTCGTTTCTTTGCTATTTTTATCTTCTCTGCCAAAAAAGACACCATGTTGCATTGGCAGTTGTATATTTTAAATTGCTTTCTCTGCTGAGCTTCTCGGGTCAGACCCCAGGCTTTCTGCAGCCAGAGGATGTCCAGCATGTTGCTGACTGTAGCTCCATTGTGAATCTTGAAGTACTGGATTACTTTAGGCAATGATTTCCAGGCACACCAGGACTGCACTTCTCAGTTTCCTAAATGTCATGAGGCACACAAGTCTGGAAAAGAGCTGGTGGGGCAGGTGTATGGAGAAATGCCTGTGACAGAAAGCTGTTCCCAGTCACGCCTTTTGCAACAGGAGGGTGCAGTCATGACTAGGTTTGGCAGAGTGGCAAGATTCCCCTGGAATTCCCTTTGCTGGAGCCAGGATCTCAAGGTCTGAAGGACTGTAGTGCGTAGAGTTCTTCTGTCCTCCTGTGGTTTGTGTAATCCTGTCATGAAAGCCAAGTCACTTGATCCCCTCTGTGTCAGGTTTTATTCCTTAGCAGTTCTCGAAACGGAAACAGAAAGGAGGTAAATCTATTCTCATTGCTTTATGTCCTTTCAGCATAGAAAGCAATTCCACATAATTGTAATGGAATTTTAAAGATGGAGTTAACTGCCAAAAGCATTTAAAAATAAGATAGTATGAAGGCCCAAAACACTTATTTTGCCAATGCTTTTAATTCTGATGAATTGTTATTTAAGATACTGCTTTGGATTGTGAGAGGTAAGATTTCACTGCCAAAATACAGCCTGTTCCTGCAAGGAGTGACTCTTGTATTTAAATTTGAATGAATAATATGAGTGGCCTCGGCTGTAATTGCTACAGCCTAATTTGGCATGTGCAGAAAGCTTGTGAGATTAAAACTTTTTGGAGGTTATTGATAATGCAGACACGGAGTCTTCAGCTCCAAACTGCCTTGGAAATATTTGCATTTAATGGTACAGCACCTCAATGTGTATTTTTACTGTAACCTACAAGGTTGTTACTTATTGTCTCTTAAATATATATATCTCATAGATATATGCATGGAAACACAGGCAGATAAATATTTGAGTAAAGACTAAAAATCACTGGAATAGGGAGAGATGGTGAAAGGCTTCATGAAAGCTGTCCTACCACAGGAAACACAGTTTGCTGTAAAGTGCTCAGTGGTGAAAAATGTAACCACACTTATTCTCTACTGTTTGAAATATTCCTTTCTCCCTCCTCCCCCTACATTCTCCTAAATCCTCAAAATCCTTATAACAACAGGTTTTTTTAAGGTCACTTTGATTATACAGTTCCTACTGTAGAATGCATTGTAGTTGAACACCTGGTTTATAAAAAAAGGCTTCATCATCTTTGGTATTGATGCCAAATAGAACACAGCTAGAGATTCCTCTGCTTCAGAATGGAGAGTGAACTTTCTGAGAATTTACAATGATATTGATGAACAGCACATGTCTTTGGCACTCTTTACAAAGTGTAGTGACTGCGAGGTGGCTGGTGATGCCCTGAAGAGGATTAGCAGTTAGAGGATTACAGGGGTAGCAGATACAAATTCTGATACAACTTCTTACACGCTGCCTTAAATCTTTTACTGGGACCACACTGTAAGGAAGCAGATCTTTCAGCTCTTAACCCACACGCAAAGCAAACACTCTTGACTTTTATTGTCTTTTTTCTTTTGTTCAATCTGCTCCATGCCAGCTTCTGTTAATGCAAGATTTGGTACTCGGAGTTGAGAGCTCTTTTGTCTTCCTCCAAGTAAATCAGCTAATCCCAAGCCCTGGGCAGCCTGCCTTCCCCACGCACAAGTGCTGAGAGAAGTGATACTTGAGGCAGCTTGCAGGCTTGGTTCTTTAACTGAGCAGTGATTTATGGCTTTTGACTGAGGTCATTGCTTGGCACATGGTGATGACCAGTTTGATGGATTAAGAACTCAAGCAACTCAAGGGCCCTTAACATTTGTAAGCAATCATAATCTGGCTGGCAATGACCACAACAAAAACTCCATATATTCTTCTTCGGATCTATTTTAAACTAGTTTAGCTTTGTTTTCTTCTTGGAGACCTACTGCTGCCATTAGATACTCTTTGATTTGGTTCCAAGGATGGGCCAGAGTCACATTTTTCTTTCATAAACCCATTTTGGTTCCCTCATTGATGTACGCTGCCGAGAGCTGCACGTTTCTTTTTGGTCTGCTCTTGCGTTACCACATCAAGGAGAGCGGGACAGGCCACGGCTGCAGAACAGGCAGGAGTGGTTTACACAGTGTCAGAGGGTGCACATGGGCTACTTTTCTTTTGTGTCATCTGAAGAAGCTGATTAACAGCACCTTAGGTATCACCAGTTCATCTGCACCTATGAGGTGTGTGTAAGGCAGAGTGCTTCAGAAATGGCATTAGTAAGGCTTTACTGCAATAAAGTGGTGGGAAAGAAGCTCTGAGTAAGGGAAACTCTATGAATATACATTGTTCACATATTTAGATTTAAGCCTAGTCCAGCAATAAAACAGATCAACTGCAAATCACTGCTGGGTTGATACTAATAGTGAAGGTGTAATACTCTGTGACTTCGGTATTGAAGCCCTTACTTAAAAGTTAGGCTTTGCAAGCTGCCTTATCTATGTCAAAAGTGTCTTGCTGTATTGCATGGCTGGGAAGGAGACATTTATTCCACATGTGGTTTAGGCAGCTCAAATAACAGCAGTAAAAATCAATACTAATCAATACTTATATAGTACTTTTTACCCACTGTAGTGAAATAGCATCTTTTGCATAGGAAAGTCCTTTTTTATTCAGGCAGACTTGTTCTGAAGGTGGTGATTTCTTTTTCCTCTCTGGTATTTCACAATCCCAAGTGTTTATTAGAATATTGGTATGTCTTTGGGGTTTTACTCTTCTCTGTTACATTTTAAATTACTGAAATATAGGTTGAAAATAAATTGCCCAAAAAATTATTATTTCTGTTTTATTCTGTGCGTTGGAGTCACGCTGCTGACTCCCTCTCCAGTGATAGGGGCTGTATAAATGTAGGAGAAGGAGCTTCAGACAGAGAGAAAATATATTTCTGTGATTTGCAAAGGAAGACAAATACCAGGAAGGCCGTTCTTTCACTCAGTGCAGCTCTTTCAGAGTGACTTGCATGGATGAACATGTTCTGTGCTGAGAAGATCCTCTAGCTCAGAATCGTGTGTGCAATGCTCCTGAGCTAAAATCCATGCTGGAAACACCAGCATGTACCTTAAGCACTTTTGGGCTCAAACCTATCTGTTTCATAGAGCTAAGAATTCTCCTCCCAGACTGCCTGAGATCTGGATGCTCATGTTGGAAAGTGCACCTCCTCCTTCCTGCAGCTGAAGGAGGGAACCAAGCACACTTTGACTGGGGTCATATGATATGTCCCTGCAAGGGTTGGGACCAAGACCTGCTGCCTGGTAACCTACTCACCTCTGCCTGATTCACAAAAGGGTGGGGATGAAATGAGTTTTCTTCAGATCGCCAAAAATGTCATCAGACTCCAGAGATCTCCAAGCCTAAACTGTCTCCAACGCCTTCTCATGAGTCCAGGGCCTCACCTCTTCCCCTCTGTGCAGCTGCCAAAACCTCTTGCTTCCTTTCACTGACAGCTTCACCAGTGCAGCTGTGTATTTTCAATGAGTAGCACTAGGAAAATTTGGGGATGGAATATAATTAAATTTTTAAAACCCACAGGAAAGTTTCTGGTTTGAACATATTAGTCACTCAAGTTCAATTAAAGCCTTATTTCTAAGGAAGTTACCTGATGCTACCACAGAAGATCCAGAGAGCTGCAGGATGATCTCTGCTTTGCTGTATGCTGGGCCCAGCACTGTCATTCACATCCTGATTTGAATCGGTATGAAAACCAAGGTGCTGAAGGCCAGTGACAGATTCATGGAAGGATTTGTGTCAGAACCAATTTGGATCTCGGGAACTTCTGGTTACAGTTGCTGTGCAGAGAGCCATGGCAGCACTCCCTTTGTGAAGCACAGCAAAATTCCACCTCACCTTGTCATCTGATGAAGAGAAGGTAAATATTAAATGCACTTCAGTTGTGAGCTATTCTGAGCTAGGATTCATGCAAGCCT
The DNA here is from genome assembly GCA_013397795.1 of Orthonyx spaldingii. Classification (NCBI taxonomy): domain Eukaryota; kingdom Metazoa; phylum Chordata; class Aves; order Passeriformes; family Orthonychidae; genus Orthonyx; species Orthonyx spaldingii. Next base: position 13,626 of record VZTJ01005676.1, on the reverse strand, counting down.
TGTTCAGCAGAAAAAAAAGTAATGTTTCAAATGCCTTGTAATCTGCCTCTTTCTTTCATGCAGCCCTATGTGCTGCTGCATAGAGGTCTGCTGCTGCTGAAGTACATCCCTGGGTAATCCTGCTTGCTTCCTAAACAAGGGATTCTTTAGCATTTTCATAGCTGGTGTCTCTTCTTGTATCTATTTTGAACATGGGAAGTCAGTGATGCATTTTATGAGAAACTGACATACGAGACACTGATATACTCTGAATTTATTTGCTGGCTGTGGAGTTGTTTAGCCCTGTCAAAGTCCTTGTCTGGACTATAGGAAACCTAAGAACACAAATGACAGAAGAATGGAGCTGACAGAAAATGATCTGGGCCTTCCTGGGCCTACAGCTCTCCCATGCTCACTTGTAGCTCTGTGAACGTGGCTATTCAGATGGAAGGCCAGCAATGGGAAAGAATTGCATCCAGCTTTGACTACCAACACAGCAGCTGTGGATTCTCTGGTGTGAAAGGTCATTCCTCACCACCATGACCCCTTTTGTTTTTATCTTTTTTCCTTCCACCACCCATTGGGTGGCACCTGGAGAATAGAGAGATGTCTGGCACACTCTGCACAAGGAGATGATGGCAGGAAAGTGAGTGCAGCCATCTCCCACAACCATGTTTAACTTCCCCCCAGACCTCTTTGCAGCCCTTCACACTCCTGAAACAACTCTGCTTCTCTTCAGCAGGCTTCTGGCTGCACTGTGAGACCTCCAGGTCAGCTCCATGAGTGAGTTTGCATGGTCTTTTCTGGCTCCTGCAACTTACCTTTCCTCTTAGCTCTGCAAAACACTGAAACCCAAGTAATAAAACTGCTCATGGGCAAATTCCGCTGCTTTTCTCTCTATGAAGGTGCCACATATTATATCTGCACTCAATGATTGAGACCCTTTTCCTCTGTGCAATGCAATGTGCTTTGGCCATTTATTCTGAGCGAGAACTGGGCACATACCAGTATTTTTTGTTCTCTTCTATTCCCACATCTCATTTGCAATTAAGAAGGAACCCCCAGAGGTCCACTGGAAGCCACATGGTAACTCAGGGCCAGATCTTCAAGGCAAGCTGTAGGAGATACCTTCAGATGGTTTAGACAGACACAGTACTGGGATGGGAAGATTTACCAGGAAGATTTAGCCCCAGGAGTTTCTAGTCCCACCTTGTAGCTGGCAAAGCATTGAAGAATAATCCAAAGTTCTCCCTCCCTTGGGTATTGAACTTGCTCTTTGGGAACCTCAGCCACTACTGGTATTGGGAGCAAACCATGGGGGAGTTAAATTTCTACACTTAAAAAAAAAAATTGTAAGCAGAAAAGGCTTTCCAAGAGTTTGTACCACTCCTTTAGGGATGAGGTTTTTTTAGAAATAACAGCTGGAATTTCAAGTGACAGCTACTGATCTGATAGACACTAGAACTCACTGGTGATAATTCTGCTTCTGCCCTTGTCAAGTCCCCTGTTAATGGCTGAGTCTCTGCCCTACCTGGAGCAAAACTGAAGCTGATTTTGGATATCACTAAAGCTTAATGACATTCAGGAATGAAGAGTGCCATAATAACGGAGCTGGTGTCACAGGTCTTGTCACATGGGAAAAACTGGGAAATTGTCCTTGTAAGACTTTGTATTCTAGAATGACCTGGCTACTTTTACATCATCTACCTAGTTTTTGACAGAGCAAGAAATTGATATATAGCTCACAAATACAGCTATCTGGGGTCATTTCTGTCAACTGGGCTTTTTCTTTTGTGACATCCTTTTGTGTGTGTCATGGGACAACTTTTTTATGGGGTTCTTTATAGGAAAAGAAGGAGAATCAGTTTACATCCTGCTTAGAAAAAAAGGCATCAAACAACTTCTTCAAAGTTCAGCACATTTCTCTGAACACAAGTAAAAGGCTAAATGGTTAAATCAATCCCAACTAACTCAACATTTAGTAAATTCTGTCCTTACTCACACGTTCTACTATTCCCAAGGAGAGTAAAATGTAGGAGACAATGGTGCAGATGAAAAGAAACAGAAAATATGCCCCTTTGGAAGGATACAAGTTCTTTTCTGCCATGTTTAAAGCAACCTGATGTTTGCACCTCTAGATTGATGTGATTATGCATCTTTTCCTTCCCCCATCCATGTAAAAGTTCGGTTCAGATTGCTCAGTGTTGATCAAATCTTCTCCCTGCACAAGACTCCATGGGTGGAGACAGGATCCGAAATGCCAGCAAATAAAAGTTTTGAAAATGCAGTATCAACTGAGCTGTGAAAATAACTAACTCCTTATAGTGGTTTCTTGGCTGAACTGTAATACTGAGAAACAAGTTGTTCTGTGACAGTGGAACTAATGTAGCTGCCTGGATTTGAATCCTTGCCTCCCAGCTCTTTGCCCACCCCTCAGCCCCTGTTCCCTCCGTGTCCCCTGTGACTCCCTCCCCTCCAGCTACCTTTTCTTCCCTTACTTCTCCCCAGAAAGCAGCTGGGCAATAGCAGCACGGATTGGAGTTTGCTGTGATGAGTAACTGGCCAGGGGGAGCAAATTGCAAAGAACTGCTGAGCTCACTCGGCAGAGCTTCTTTAGTGGGGGCACTGGTGTAGGTCCCTTTGCTTCTACTGAGCTGCCAGTTCCTTGAACTTTGTGCTCACTCAGCTTTGCTGGGAATGTCATGTCTGTACAGAATTTGGCTGAAACAGGTCTGAGGTTGAGAAGTTATTTGAGAGACAGATGGACTGGCAGTGCAATCACACAAGCCTCATTTCCTAGGGGAACCTGCCTTCAAATGCTTTGCTTGAACCAAGATAAAGTGTTTTTGCTTTGTTTTCCAAGACTTGTTAACTGCTTGGATTAAACTAAATATGTGTATTTAAATGATACTGTAAGCATGTTAGTACTCTTCTGTCAGTATATGCATTTTTTCAAAATAGCAGTGGAATTATTTCTTTACATAACTCACAAGCAAAGCATGGCACAGCTAGTCCTGCCTAGTTTATGTTGGCTTCACATATTTTTTGCTGTCATGATACTATTTATTTTAAATCCCTTTTCTTTTCCTCTGCATTTGATGCATCACCCAAATGTTGCTGTCTTTATGGGAGAAATTCACCCTGTCTTTAAGCACTTGCTGTCTTCTTAACAGGTTATGGTATTAGTCCATACCATATATTTCTCTTCACTTTAGCATAATTTCAGGTGTTTCAGCTTTACTTAATATCGAAGATCAAATATTATAAGAAGATGGCTAAGTACACCTTAAATAGTAATAAACTGTAGCCTTTTGAAATTATAAGTTTGCCATTTCCTTGAACTGACTTCATGTCCAGTCACTCTGTTTGTACAGACACAAATGAATACTGGGATAGAGTCTTTTGGCACATATTGCCATGTCATATTTAATGACAAAGGTATTTAGTTTTCCTCCTTGCGAGCATAGCAGCCATCAATGTTAATAAGTTGCTAATCCTCATGAAAAAAACCAAAGACGGCTCTTAAATTCATGTCTCATTCACTAGGCTCATTTCATCTCAAATATTTATCTTCCTTTTCCTAGTTCATTCTACAATTATGACCAGCATTTTGTACTGCATTGCATGAAGTACAGATACACAACATAATCAGGGTTTCTTTTCTGACCAAGGAGCTCTGTGCTGTTGTATAGAAAGAACAATAATAAAAAGATAACCTCAGAGGGCCATCAATGCCACCGTAGTCTATCTTACTTTAGAGTAAGAAGAGTTGTACAAACTATAAAAAGGATGAAACTGGCAAAATTGATCAGTAATCAGAATTTTGTTGGAATCCAGGCCCTAATTTCACCGTACCAGAAGTTAAGCTAAGCTGTTAATATTTTCTAATAATCACTTTTCATCCACTGCTGTTCTTATTTGTACCACTGAAGCACCTAGGAACCCTGGTGCTACACCAGTGCCTTACTGTTCTAAGCACTGTACAAACAAAGAACAGAGTGAAGATTCTTGCATTTAAGGATTGTGAATTCTTATAAAATGTCAGTGTTTTGAAAATCATCAGTGATGACGCTATCTACTCTTAATCTATTTAGTAAACTATGTTTTGTCTTTTCATCTGTATTCATTTCCAGATCTCATTCAGAATCATTTTTCTCCTGCATATATATTTATTTTTTGTCCTGTATTTTTTTTAATGCATTGTGTAAATGTACTAAAAAAATTGTACTTTGAGAGAACTGTGATCACTTCCTTCTGCAGGTGAGTTTTAGTGCATTAATCTTTGCCACGCAAGAGCAAAGAGATGATTATCGAGGCAGCTAAGAAGGAAATACAAATGTAGATTGGCAGGTTATAGTGTCTTCTATTACTACTGTATTCAGATCCAGTCTTGACTGTATTAAATGCATCATTGTCACACTGCTGGCTGCTTGGTGTCTGGTAAATGAAGTTCACAGGGTAAATCCTGCTCAGAGGAACAGCCAAACTTGATGCTAATTGCCAACTCTGTTGCCATGGTTATGCAGAACAAACATCTCCCTAACCCCCTGGGCAGGAATCAGGCATAGCACAAAGGTAGCTAATTTACTGCTCTGAATAGAAATAGGCTGAATAGAAACCTTTGGTCAGCAAGGGTTTCTAATCCAGTTCCAGTCATTAGGCATCCCTGTGCAGATAAGTGATCTTACAGCTTGCAGGCTGTTAAAGCAGACTCACAGTTTTGTTTGTATTTTCTCTGTTACAAATATCAAGCCCATTTGCACTTTCTGTTCTGAAATTTGGCAAAGAAGGGATAAAGTTTGGCCATGGAATCATTTCTACACATCCATTACCTGCCCTTGTTATTATATAGAGGGTGTTGGTTTAGGGGAAATGTGTTGCATTTTTATCCACCTGCTCAGCTCCACAGTTTCTCCCAGTGGTGTTGAACTTCCACAGTGAAAACATCAGAGGGAGTTTTAGTGTGTCCTGGTCTCCCCAGCTAAGTCATGGCTAAACACTTGTGTCTGCTGGATGCCACTGTGTCGATAACAGCAAATGGAGCTCCCAATAAAAATGTGATGGGTGAGCCACGGAGATGGGAGAGAGCTCGGCTGCTGCTTCTGACGGAACGAGAGTGAGGGCAGAATGAAGATCTGTGTGGAGACAATAAAGACTAGGGCACACATGGAAAGCCGGAGCAGTTGGTGAGGGGCTGGTAAGCTCCTGCTGGGCTGGACAGAGGACCACACTCCTTTAGGGACATTGTCCCCTTCTCCCAGCTGCAGCTACAATCCCTGCTTCTCCAGTTCTTCCGCTGGCTGCAAGAGCAAGTTTGGTAGATGCAAAGGAGATGAAACTGAGATGATTTTGACATTTTGTCCCGCTTGCTTTGACAACTTCCTTTTTGGCCTATGCTTAGAGGGAGTGCTGTGCACAGCCATTGGTGCTCACAGCAATGAAGGTGATACATAAATGTTGTGCCTTCAGCTGATGAGGGCAAAATTGACTCTATCAATTGGCAGCCGTGTATGTTCTGTCAGCAAACTACACAAAGAATATTTTTAATCAACTTCTTCAGTTCTAAAGGCCATTTAAATGATGTATGACTTTCAAAACAGGGTATTCTGTAGGGCCTGTATATCTCTCCCCACTCCTATGTTTGCTTTTCCTGCTTTAGCATTTGACATTAATGTCTGTCATTGAACATCTCAACCTTTGTATCTTTCTCATGGGAGACACAGATCAGAGTGTTAAAGCTTTGTAATTTGGCATTGCTGGCATTTTTGTTCACCACAAATGTTTCTGATGATCCTAATGACATTTCAGGACGTTTTGAAGGAAAAAAAATCATTATGAATAGAATAAAAAAATCCATTGTTGATCTTAAGTGCTCTCTGAATGAGTTCTGGGAAGTTTAAATTCAGATATGGAATCCAACCTTTCCATTGGTACTAGAAATGAGACTACTTGCAGTTACTGTTTGAGAGGAACCCAGTATTGAAATCTTTAGACAAAAGATGTTGGGCTTGTTCGGTGGAGGGATGACTATTGATCAAAAATACATTCTACGTGTTTCCAGTTTAGTGAGGCACACTCATTTCCAAGACCGAAACTTCTGTCTTTTTATTTTTGCAGTCTTTGTTTGAACTGAGATCCACATTCATTGTTACTGAGCTTTAATAACCTAAGGGTCACTTGAAGGGCTTTTGTTTGAGAGACCTTTCAAGCCAAGCCAAGGCAGCAGTTTAGAGAACATTTCTTGTTTGTAGACAAAAATATATTAAAACAACCAAGGGAGCTATTACTCTTCCACATAATTATTTTTAATGTCTCATTGGACGTGTATGAAATGCCTTTCAGTTCCTGTGGGAGAATTACTTTTTTGCCTTTTGCAGTGTAGCTTTTGTTAAATTTCTGTGCTGCTTTTCCATTGAGCAATGTTCACCCCAGAAGACTTTATAAACACGAACAGTATCTCCAGGAATATGCTTCCAACATAATCCACAGAAGTACTTAGAGATTCGTCAGGGGTCATGGGCCTGATACCTTGCATACCTTGTGCCATCTATTTTTTTTCCTGGCCACAGTCAGGAGAGAACGTGACCCCAGTTCACAGTGGAAGAAGTCAGAGAACAGCCGAGAGTTCTGCAGGAGGTGAGGCAGAGCCATATGCTGCAGCAGCCCATGGTGAGGGCAGGAGGGCTAAGTCTGTCTTCACCCCCTTTTTTCCTGGTAAAGGCATGCCAGGGAATCAAACCGTCTTGTGTCTTTGGAATAAAAATGATTGGCAAATGTTCTGTGCTGTGTAGCTCCTTTCAGTCACCTAGGAAAGACTGGAATGGTGTGCATCCTTCTCTTTTATAACAAGAAGGCATTCGGGGGATGAGAACAAGCACAGAAGTTGAGGAAAGAGGACAGAAACCATCCTGCAAAAATGTAATTCTAGTAAAAATATTTGGGCTTGGCTTGGGAAATGCACATTGTGTGTAGTTGGTGCTCCACAGAGGTCCAGACTTAGCAGGTAGATTCAGCTGCTTCACTGGGATGTCTCCTCCTGTTGGGTATTCATGATCCTTTAAATCTGCCAGTTGCCCTTTTCATTTTGATAGACCCCCAGAAGTTTCTTGCTCAGGTGTTGAGAGCTCCCACAGGTGACATAGCAGCTGTCTGAATTCTGCAGCCGTCGCATGGTGAAACTCTCAGTGATCCCAAACAGACCTTACACAAACACACCCCGTTATCCATGTCTCATCATAAAGCTCATAAATGGGTATCTAGATAATTGTACTTGCTAACTGGATGTAAACTCAATTCCAAATATATAACGCTTCCAGGTTACAAAGAGATAAATTACCATATTCATCATCTTCAGATGGCTAAACTTGAAGTCCTTCAAACTAAGCTTATAAAATTGTGTTATGTAGATGATTTGCAGAATGCTCTGGTTTGTGAAATGATCTTGCCTTGTTTATGGATAAAACCCACATGCTAGCAGTTTCTAGCAGGGAAAGGCTGTGGAAGCTGTGTCTTTGAGCAGGATATGATGATAGGAGCAAGTTATTGTAACCGTGTAACACAGTGATGTTCTAATGTCTTAAGCATGAGTTGCTCAAAAATAAGTGATTTAATTGGGTAAAAAGTTGCCTTTACATGAACTTCGCTGTACATCTTGGAACAGTAATTATGTTGTAGCTCAAGAATACAAGACTGTAAGGATAATATGCACTTACCAGTATCTGCCTGATGTCACAGTGGCAGAACACCTCTAAAATATTTTGTACATAAAAATCCCTGCAGATATATACCTAACAACACATTCCTTGAGACATGGACCATAAAGCAAACTTGGGCGCTTTTTAAAATCCATCGTTACTTGAGGGCTTCCTGTGAAGTTGATCTTTCAGTGTCATCCAAAGTTCCCTGTCCCAATTTGACAATTTTATGGCTTTGAACTCTCATTCAGTTGTTCAAGGTGATTTAATCATTGGTTTGCATGTCTCTGCATTTAGAGACTGCCAAATATAACTGCTTGTAGAATATCTGTTCAATTTGGAGTACTTCTATTCAGGAGAGGTGCTGGTAGGAGAAGAGTGGGAAAAATGGGAAGGACTAAATGCGTGCAGCCTGAATAAAGGTTAGGAAAAGTTTGGGTGAAAGAATATAATGATCTATACGCAACTGAAACATGGAAGCATGAGAGAGAGACAGAAGAATTATGTTGAGTTTGGCAGGAGGATGTAATGAGTAATAGATGGAATGATGAAGGGGAAACAAAATCAGCTGGATGAAGAAAAGCTTCCTGACCGCGAGATCTTGTGTGATTACTGAGGTTTCCCAGGGGACTTCTGTGATTTGGGAAAAGTTGTACAAGACTGTTCAGAGCCTCACAATGCACAGCTCTTAGTCACCTAATAACGTGGCATTCAGGAGTAGAGGGTGCTTCCCTCTTTTAACTGTATTTGAGGTTCTTTGGATTCCTTGGATTTGCCGGGCAGCCCAGAGCATCTCTTGAGTGCTGGCTGGCCTCTGGCTTCTCTGTTAGTTAGGCTTGCTAAATAATATTACAGATCTTGAAGAAAATTTACCTCCTTTGAGCTTGTGCATGCAAAACTCTTTTAGTTGGGCTTGCTAAATAATATTGCAGATCTTGAAGAAAATTTACCTCCTTTGAGCTTGTGCATGCAAATCTACCTCTGAGGTTGTGGGGTTGATCCTGGTCCTTTGATGCCAAGAGCAGGAGACTGCAAGGTTGGATTGAGCTATCCAAAGTGACATGATCTCTGAAGAGGCATTAGGTGGCAATTGCAAATGCCTTTGTGTATGTCCTCATAACTCTGAGCCCAACCCTTTTCAATATCTGGATTGATATTACTGATACACAGTGTTGGAGTGGAGCATATAACAAGTGTTAAATACCCTGAAATCCTTATTTGGCCAGAGAACTTATCCAACTTCTTCAAGAACTTTCATTCCATGATAAAGCAGATGTAGCTATTACAGAGTGTTCATGTTACCCAATCATAGAATTATTTCATTATAGATCTGGTGTCTGGCTAAAGCTGACTCCAGTAGTTCCTCTGAGAGAAGTTTATCGGATGAAAAATTAAGTGTGTTTTTAGCTGATATCCAACCAATTTGCTGAACTTATTTTGACTTCTGCCCAGAGGTTCTGAGAGTAAATTTATAACTGAGACTCCATTTGGGTTTGAGCATTTAGGAAAGAAACATTCAAAAACTCAGAGGTAGTGATGACCACAAGGCTTCTATAAACTGGGGAGCTCAGATCCTGAAGTCAGAAAAATGGGTTGACAGACTGCTTTGCTGGTGGGTCTTTTCTGCTTGGCCTTTCAGAACATTCCTCGTTTTCAGGCAGCTTCTCAGAGCAATAGGACCCATTTCCTCAAAAACACATAGAAACTGCAAAGGCTGCTGCTGCTGAGGGTGAAACTGAGACAAACTGGGATCAGCACTGTTCAACTTCTCTGTCAGTGACATGGACAGTGGGGTGGAGGGCACCCTCAGCAGGGTGACGGCCACACCCAGCTGTGTGCTGCAGTGGGCACGCTGGAGGGAAGGGAAGCCATCCACAGGGACAGGGACAGGCTGGGGAGGCTCGGGAGAACCTCGTGGAGTTCAGCAGGGCCAAGAGCAAGGCGCTGCACCGGGGTTGGGGCAATCCCCAGCACAAACACAGGCTTGGGCAGAGAATGGGTTGGGAACAGCCCTCAGGAGAAGCACTTGGGGGTGTTGGTTGACAAGAAGCTCCACAGGACCCGGCAATGTGCATTCACAGCCCAGAAAGCCAAATGTACCCTGGGCTGCACCCAAAGTGTGACCAGCAGGTCAAGGGAGGGGAGTCTGCCCCTCTGCTCTGCTGTGCTCTGCTGTGCTCTGCTGTGCTCTGCTCTGCTCTGGTGAGACCCAACCTGGGCGCTGCATCCAGCTCTGGAGTCCCCAACAGAAAAGGGCACAGACCTGCTGGATTGAGTCCAGAGGAGGCCACAACGATGCTCAGAGGGCTGGAGCACTTCTTCTGTGAAGACAGGCAGAGAATTGGAGTTGTTCAGCCTGGAGAAGAGAAGGCTCTGGGGAGACCTTCCAGCAGCTTTCCAGTGCCTAAAGGGGCTACAAGAGAGCTGGAGAGGGACTTTTTGCAAGGTCATGGAGAAATAGGACAAGTGGGAGTGGCTGCACACTGACAGAAGACAGGGTTAGATTGGATATCAGAAAAAAATTCTTTACTATGAAGGTGGTGGGGCCCAGAGAAGTTGTGGATGCCCCGTTCCTGGAAGAGTTCAAGGCCAGGTTGGATGAGTCTTGGAGCAACCTAGTGTAATGGAAGGTGTCCCTGCCTGTGTCAGGAGGATTGGAACAAGATGATCTTTGTGGCCATTTCCAACCCAAAGCATTCTATGATCCTAAATATTGCTAAGAACTCAGTTTTGAAACTGCACACAATCCAGTGTCTGCTCTTCTACCAAGAACTTCCACAGTTTGGAACTGTGAAAGCCCTGAATTTTGAAACAAATCACACAGAAATGTGAGATTTTTCATGCAAGTTAATCCACAAATAAATTTTAAAAAATTTATTGTGAAGACAGTCCTTCTTTGAAATATCTTCTTGTTTGAATTTAATATTTATTATCTCATGAGTGCATGATTAACTCCATATCAGTAGGTACATAACCTGTACATTCTGAGATATATCTAATGTCTACCAAAGGAAAAAAAAATAAATCAGTTAGATCTGGAACAGTGATCACAATGGAAGTTTCATTTGCAAAGGATTTATGGGGACTTGAAGTGAGTATTATGTTTTGAATAAATGCACCATTGACCAGTATCAGATTTCCATAGGCTTTATCTTGTTTTTCCTAAGCAACTGCTCATAAACTTTTTTAATATCTTGACTAGCATGATGGTGCTACTTGCAAATCTGTTCATAGAGCTATTAATCTATGATACTGCAATCCAGAGAAAGGAATCACACTTATTTGCTCATTCCTTTCACTATTTCATTTAAAAATCATAAATAACAAGTTGACAGGGTTCATTTGTGCTTCTTTCTTTCTGACTAACATGTGATAAATATACCAGGAAAGGTTTGTCAAGGCATCACAAAGTAGGTCTTAGTTCCGATCTGAACTTTATTGAACTCTGCTTTCATGTAATAGGAAGAAAAACAAGCGGTGGATTTGATCAGTCTGCGCCCAGGACTCAACAGCTACAGCAAACTCTCGGTGCTTTTCATTCCTGTGTCATAGCAGTACTCAGATGAATTTAGTGCAATCAGACATACATAAAATCTGAAGGGAAAGGAATGTCCTGCATCTCACGAAGAAGAAATTTGACTTCTAAGGCAAGTTCAACACGTGGGTTCCCTTCCTCCTCTCCTTTCTTCCCCCACCTGTCTCTGCAGCTTTGTCTCTGACTGTCCCTGCATAGCTCATCTCAGCACAGGCTTTGTGGGGCAGTGGCAGTGGGGTCAGCAGAGGCTGCAGTTGGACAGTGATGGGTACAAATGTGACAACAGCCAAGTCCTACAGTGACATACTGATGAGAACTGTGCAGACACCTCTGCAGCCCAGCTGAATTGTGCTTGATTCTATGAATGACACCACAACTTCTGCCCTGCTTGCAGCAGGTCTCTCTTGGGCTGATGCCCTGAAACCATGGACTTCTCAGATGGCCTTTCACACTCATGTCCAGACCAGATGTCCCATACCTACACAAGGGAGAGACTGCCTGTAAAACTTTGGGTTTGAACAAAAAAACATATTGACTGGCAAGCCTCACAGTTAAGAACTGGGAAACCTCTTGTTTCATTTGGGGGTACATTTTTGCTGCCTGTTGCTTTCAGCCATCTAGATGAGTAAAATGAGCTCTGCCTCATGTGTATTGCTGCAATCCACACATATCAGTACGTGCAGTCCAGAGAGAGAAGAGACACACACACACACACTTTCATGTAGCTGTGGTTATGAAAGCCTGGGTTTGCTCAGTTTCTAAGGAAGCCAAAGGGCTGTGCTGGGGGACTGGGGGCAGTGGAATATCTGCCCAGGCTGTGAAGGAGCCGTGGGTGTTGGCTGTGCTGTGCTGCTGGGGCTGGGAGGAAGGACTCGCCGTTTTGCAACAACTCTCCAGCTCCAGCCCTGCCACCCCCTCACAGGTCACACTACTGACACATCACGCAGAGCTGTGCTGTAAAATGCAACCATCTGCCTTTCTTTGCTTACCCAAGGTCTCCAAGCACTCCACAAACACTTCTGGAGTCCCCCATTGTTCTGGCAAAACTACTGTCACCTCTTCCGTTTCGCTGGGGCGTGCAGAAGGCACTGTACAGAACTTCTGGTTCCCTTCTGCTTTAGGCATTAGACACATAGACAAGCATCCCCACTGCTTGTCTTCTGCACTCAACAAACATCCTCAGGCAGAGGGTGTGCTTGGCCTTTCCCACTGCGTCCTACAAGTCCTGGAGGACTGACACCCTTAGGCACTGCTTTCAGTGAGACCACTCTCGCTCAACAGCACTTTTAGTCAAGGGCTTGCATGGATGAATTCCTCTGAGGTGTGTAGGATGAGAACAAAACCCAGTGAAATGGGGTTTAGATCCTCAGCTAAGACAGACCAGCTGCTGCAGCCCTCTTGTTTCCCACTGAGGACAACTGGTGAAGAAAGTATCTTCGCACAGGGCTGCAAAAGGGCTTTGCAACAACAAAGGGAGACTTGGACTTTGCTTACGTTGTTGCAGTGTGTTTGTTCAAGAATCCTTAAAGCTGATGGATAAAAGGCATGGATGTTTCCTAGTGTTTAGGAAAACATGCTATGGCCAGTCTGCTGAAGGAACTGCTAAAGTGTCTCTCTCCCTGTCCTGTAATACCCAAGAGTTAGTGACACCTGAGGCTGCAGGTGCCTTTCCTTACCTGTGCGGTACCAGGGGTACTGCAGTGTGTGTCCACTTCAGCTGGAGCCTTTCTAACTCTTTTGAATGTAGAAATGTAGTGTGTACCCATATTTAAAGACAGTGTCCCAGGTGGCTAAAAGAATTCTTTGAATTGGTGTCCATGCCAGGCATTGTTAGTGATGTGTTTCTCTATTATTACATTTAGGGGTCAGTCTGCCTTTACAGTGGGATCTGCATTCTACAGCTTGGGAGAAATTAATTCCTTAGGTCTCGGTTACCATACATCCATTTATAACGTACCAAGTTTTAGAATATTTTTATCTTCCTCTGCCAAAATAATAATTTTATTACTTTCAAAGCCATTAGTAGTAATGCCAAGAACTGAGCATATTACCTAAGAGCTTTTTTTCCCCAAATTTCTTTTGTATGTAAGTACCAAATACCTATAAAAATTCTATGTAATAGTTTCAGCTGCGCCATAAGCATATCCCATTGTATATCTAAGACTTTAAAAAGTCACATACTCCAGATCTGAAAGATGTTACTGATACCCAGCTTTGCATGAACTCATATTCACCAGAACCCAGGCGAGGGCGGACACTCAGGGATGCTTTATGGCCCTATACAGCTCGGTGATTTATACCGAGCCCCGTCCTAGCAGCACGCTAATAAATTTCCCGGAGCCCGCGCGGTCCCTCGTTCCGGCCCAGCCCCGCTCGCACTCCGGGCGCTGCAGCGGGCACCGCCCGGGCCGGGCCGGG
>VZTJ01005675.1:2137541-2176569 GCA_013397795.1 Orthonyx spaldingii | reverse complement strand
GAGATGGGTTGGAAAGAGGTTGTGTGCATGGAGCAGGTCCTTTACTTTAAGGTCCACATGTTTAGAAAAGACAATGCCTTGAACAGGATTGGGGAAGATAAGAAACCAATGGGCATCTTCTCATTGTACAAAAGGTGCTTCCCTCTCCAACTCCTCTCTCCTCCAGTGCTGAGTACCTGATACAGCAGAGTGCAATAAATCAATGAGCCTTTGAAAACTCTCCTGCTGCTGAGAGAAAACTTTCCAGCAGAGTAGCCACCCCGTGTACCACCACTGAAATGCTGCTTGTTTGAGCTTTGCATCCTTCCTGTTCATTCAATCTACTTACAGATATGATTTCACCTGGGAAGAATTTCTGGAAAATCAGGTTTGTAGTACTGCTTCTTGTTCTGGATGTCAGACTTCTGGATGGAAAGATAGTCCTGCTACTTCTCCCGGAATGGGAAAGCTGCTGTGATGGATGAGATTGGATTGAAATACTCTCAGAAATTCAGGTCCCGCATCAAGTCAAAGTGTGTGGTTACGTGATTGTCCTGGCAATGAGCATCTCATTCTCACTGGCATCACTTCAGTGGTGTGAGTTCAAAGTGCTCTGAGATGCCCTTTAATCTTTATGCTGATCAGCAGTAAGAGAGCTGTCAGAAAGGGGTGCCTGCTGCTGCCATCCTCAGCTCAACACTGGTCGCCTAAGGAGGGCATGTTTGTGTTCCACTACTCATCAGCTCATTTTATGGGCCTCTTGTGGGGTTTTCAATCCTGTTGTGCCAGTGAAGGAACAATAAAAAGTTTTGCCTAGCACTCACAATGGAGAAGTTGGCAGTCAAGACCTCTTGAGCTCCAGTCACTCATCTCACACCAAGGGCATTTCTGGTTGAGCAACTCACTCCCTTTCTTCATGGAAGGATTTCCCCTTCTGTGCAGCTCCGTGCACACACTTCCTATGGATGTTGGAGGATTAGAATTATTTAGAGAGGAAATACCTGAGAGGGGGAAATTGCTTCCTACTGCTAAACTCGAGTAAAACTTTATTATTCTATACATTTTGTGCCATTAGGACTATAGCATTCAAAAATAGATATACTCTTCTTTCTCCTGTCTTTCTAAATTCTGCAGGGAACGGTCCAATAGTAACCCCTTTTCTTGCTAAGCTGAACAAGCAAGTACATTTTTTAATATTTTTGCCTGCACTTTGTCCTACTTACCATTGCTTTTCCTGGGAATATAATAGAAAAGAGCCAAGTTCATTGTTTTGAACAACAAGAGTCAATACAGCTTGTGCTTGTCAGTGTTAGAATACAGTAGTTTTTTATTTAACACCCTTGAAAAACAGGAAAATTAGGTTATAGCAGACACCAACAAATGGCCTTCTAAAGACACCTCCTGCAAGTAGGAGCCAGTTCCTCCCTGGGTTATCAGCTCTTTGCAGGGTTACACACGTTCTGTGAAAGCATATCCAGAACACAGAGTATTGCCAAATGTTAAGTGTCTCAGAAAAAGTGTCTGTGGTTGGCTATAGCTGACAGAAATACATGAATATATGAACAAAGGCTCTCCTTTTAGCAGTAATTCAGCCCCTCTGCAGTGAAGAAAGAAGGTGCTCCAAGCCTCAGTTCCATCATTCACACTCCTGCCAGGCCTAACACGCTGCAGGGAAGAGAGCACTTGTGTGGTACCAAAGAAAGCAAACTCCCACTGGACTGAAAGAACAGGAACTAAGATTCCACTGCAGCTCGGGCCTGCTCAGCCATGAGAGGAAGGGTGAATTTCTGGGTTCAGATTCACAAGATCACAGGACCCAGGACACAACTGGCTGTCTTTGGGAAGGCTTTTAATGTTCTTAGCTTCCATACGAGATCTGCCGCAGCACACCCGAGTCCCAGCCTGGCCACATCTGCCTGAGGAGGGGCAGCGTGGCACGGCCTGGGGGAGGCAGGGAGGGATGAGGAAGGTGGCCCAGGGCTCTGCCTGGCTGCAGCACCTGGCTGCAGGTGCACGGGCAGTGCTCTGTACCCAGCTGGCCACTGCAGCCTGCAGGAGACAGCTGTGGTAGGGCACAGCATCCCCGAGGCCACAGAGCAGCCACAATCTGCCACTGCAATGAAGGGACGTTTGCTGAGCTGCTGACAGAGTGTTAGAGCCACCAAAGCCTTTCCCTTGTCACAGGATAGATATTCCCTGCTGGAGAGACCAATTACTAAACTCTGCACCTCTGAAGGCAACAAGGTCTGTGCACAAGCCTGCAAGACACAGGATTTGATCCTACAAGGACTTTTCCCAAATCAGTTTGGAAAGTTACCAGGGGAGGAAAAGAAGAAGAAAAAGAAAAGAAGAACAGCCACAATAAGAGGAGAGGGCTTAAGGCTACTGCACTCCCTTTATTTCCAGGCACTGTGGGCAATAAATGAGCTAATGCTGCTCTGCCTGCTCCACCATTTTCAAGCTGTTTCTGCAAGGTGCTACATAAGTGAGCCCTGGGCCAACAGGACACTTAAACATGTGCTTGGCTTTAAGGATGTGAGTAAATCCTCCTGAGTGCTGAGTGTTCTGCTGTCCTTAGCTGAGACCAAAGTGTTCCATCCCCTGCCAGCTCCTGAAGTCAGCGTCCAACAGGTCTCTCCTGGAAACACTGAATGAAGCCCTATATGCAAGTGTGCAATTACTTGCACCAAATACATATCGGTGATCTCCTTTTCCTACATTGACATGAATGGATCAGTTCAGGAGATTCTGTTTCAAGCTCCTTCTCTTTTATGCCTCCACGTTATGACTTGGATCCAAGCCCTTTCTTTGTTTCACAGAGGAGACAGGCTTTCAAAAGGAGCAGCCTGGAGGATTCTTACCCCTGGTAATAGCATTAACCCTGTAGCTGTAGCATATTGGCTTTTACCTGATCCCCTTTGTGTTCTCTGGCTGGCATTTTCTCTGGTATGTTTTGGTTTTCTGCCCTCCATTAAGTCTCTTATCCAACTGCAAGAGGTGCCAAAGTGACTTAGAAAACACTGTTCAGGTTCCATGGAGCAACCACAGGAATGGTCTATTAGCATTAAAATTACAGAATCATTGAAACACAGAAAGATAAACATGCCATGCATGTGAGTCGAGCCAGCCTACCCCTGCCACATCCTTGTGAGAGCCCAAGTTCATCCCCTACACAGAAACCTTTGGTTATGCATAGCATCCAGCACACCACACTATTATTTATTTTGTGCAGTTCCCCTCTCTCTATTCACTTCTCCTTTATCCCCAAGGATAATGCACAGCACATTCCAACCAGACCAAGCAATTCAAACCTCTATCCCCAGGCTACAAGGAGAAGACCCAGTATGTCTCTGTCTGCTGCCATCTACGAACACAGGAGAGCATTTCATTCACCCTCCAGGCTGGCACCACTCTGATTTCTCCAATTAACCTAAAGCAATTTTTATAAAGACATTTACTTCTTTGAGATCAAAGGCAAAATTTCATCTTTTTATATGTTTCAAGGAGTGTCCAAAAGCCATTGACAACAATCCAGTTGCTGATATATTCAAGTGCCTTTTAAACATCACTGTGCCATGTTCATGTGCCTAAGATCTGATGAACCCACCCACTCCCTCTGTGTTCTCAAACCGGTGGTGTGCCCACAGGGCTAAATCCAGATTGAGGGATCTATCTCAACAGTGTTTCTGTCTACATGAACAAGATCTACAGTCCTAATAAAACCTTTATTTCTTCACCTCAGTCTGTACCTAATGGCTGAGCAAAACATGGCACACAAGAGCAGAAGGGGATTCCTGTCTTTCTTCAAAGCGGATACCTTTTCAAACCAAGAAGTCACAACCCATCTTACTCCTCTTTAAATGTGTATTAATAAAAACATTTGAAAAATTATAACAATAATAATTCAATTTGAATAGCTCACCTTATTTTATGGGTAATTATTCAGAACAGCTTGCTAGATTTGAAGTTCTTTTTCTGCACGCAGGATTAGTCCAAGTTTTACCAGAGCCATAGGATTTGCACTTTATTTGTCATCTGAGGAGACTGATGTGGGTCAGGCACCCAAGACTTCCATCTTTTTTTATTGGTGAATGTTTATGGATAGGGAGCTTGATCTTCTGACAGGGGAGACAGCTAGCTAGGAGGTGTCATATGGACTATGGTATAAGTAACTTATTTTTCAGACCAGAACCTACAGATGAGTATCTCCAGTGATGGCAATGTCACTACCTTACTCAACAGAATCAACTCAAGTCCAATGCTGAGTTATGCAATCACAGAAACAAGCATGCACAAAGACATGTGTACAAACTACTTCTTTCTTGCTCCAGCAGGGCACTGCTTTCACCAGTTTCTACTGAAATGTAAAAATAAAAGCAGACAATTCTTAAATTCAAGCTTTTGCAAGACACTATTTTCAAAAATCTGTAAGCTAGTTAGCTTTATTTTAATGCTGGAGGTTTATATTAAAATCATATGAATGACAAACTCTTCCTATATCAATTGTGCCTTTGTAAAGGGCCACAGGCAATTCAGATAAGGCCAGATGATCTCCAGTCCTAGAAGATGAAGTCAATGGAATAAGAAAACACTCCTTAGAAGCCCAGCTACATTCATACTATTTGCACCAGGCAGAACAGAAGGAAGTTGGGTATGCAGAGGCATCAGTGGCATCTGAGCCACTCTTTTTAGCACATGTCTGATTCCAAAAGCAAATCCAGCCTTCCCTTTGGAAGCCGAATCATGTGGAAGATTTCAAAGCCCCCATGACGAGCAGCCTGCAATGCTGGCTGGCCAAGCTACTCCATCTCTGTTCTTTCCCCGAAGCAGCGAAGCTCTGAGCTCGTGCAGTGACACATGCAGGACCTGAGTGTGTAGAGAGCTAGCAGAAAAGAGAGGGAGGCTGTGGGTGCATCACTGCCTTTTCAATATGATCACCTCACTTTCAGCCCTCAGCTCTGTGCTTAGCAAACTGGTTGCCTTCTGCCTTTAAGTAAGACAGGTTGCTCTGAGACTGATCCAGCACAGGAATTGGTCAGGAGCTTCAGCTCTCCCTATCTACGGACCCCTTTGCCCCTAACATTTTAAAGTTCCCAAAGGGATTAGCTTGCTTCCTTCATACTTAAAGACGGGCATTTTTTGGTTTCTCTTATCATCATAATACGAAGTCTCAGGATGCCTCTGTCCCTGTGCAGGTTGCTCACAATGGACAAGGTATTTTCAGAGGAATGATGGGACTCTTACTCCTCTGCTGCACGGGCCTCTAATGCTAAAATGCTGGCACGGGCACTTGAGAGCACCAACATCTTGTCACAACAGACAGGGAAAGGCAGGAGAATTCACAGACCCTGAGCATTGCTTGGGTAGATGCACATGGCTGAGCCATGCATGTGCTTACAGTAATTGGAACCCAAATGCAGACACCTCTGGGGACTCATTAACATTTAGCTTGTGTCAGAGCACAAAGAGCTGTGATGTTCCCTTTGTGGCACCAAATTAGGCCATTAATTAGTCCCTGCTCATCCACATTTCCTGGCTGCCATAAGCACTGCTTCTACTGGCAATTTACTCCCAGCAGAGGTTCACCCATTCTAATTGCTCAGGTGGTCTTTTTCAGACATCTAACTGTTGCTATCAATAGAAACAGTACAACAAACCCACAAGTACATAAAAGAAAAAATATACCAGCTTTAGAACAGAACTTGGAGTAGGAGGCAAAGGTCACAGATTTCAGTGAGACCACTAAGATTGTCTTCCACATCGTATTGGGTTCATGGAGCAGGGTCCTTAATAATAAATTTTTACTCCAGGTTCAGCCTTTTAGAGAGTTTGTTCAGTCATTTCATGTGCACTCTAATTTAATGGACAGAGAGAATGATTCATCCAGCTGAGATGCAAGAGGGTCTCTTCAGAGATGAAATTTGGCATTTATATTGAGTTTTACTATAAAACACACATGCAGAAGATAGCTTGGATAATTTCAGATAAAGCTTTTAAAAATAATGGTTGTTGATTTCTTTACACACTTGCCATCTCACATCTTATCTTGTTCTTCAGGCAGTTACGATTAGCCTGTAGACTATTAGCCTGGCTTGTTTACTCAAGGTTTCTTCCAAGTTTCATGTAGAGCCAAGCCTATTGAAATCCATAAAAATAGCTGCAACAATTTTACTGGGCTGTGCAACTGGTCTCAGCTATTTCAAGAGTAAAAGTGCTCCATCCTTACAGCCAGAGTGTTGGCAGGAGGAGGACAGCACATCAGCCAAATGGCAGGAAGATGTAGGGACATAGCCTGGGGTATGGCTACTGCATCTCAGCAGGAATCCCTGATTCCAGGAGTTACAGCTGAGCTACTGCTGGAGTGTTCAGCCTGTCAGCAGAGAAATTATCACTGTCATGGCACTAGAGCTATTATCTCAATGAGACTGTAAAGAGTGCAGCAGCTTACATGGTGCAGGCTCAGTCACTACACACACAGTCTTTGCTATTTCCCTCAAGACTTCTGCACAACAAACAAATTACATTTCCATGTGACTTAACTGAGGAAAAAACCCCTAAAAGAGCCTTTCAAGACTAAGAGTCATTTGGCATCATATCATGCTTATATCAGTGGAGAGGGAAAGGCCTTCTTAGTCCTCCTTCCCTGTTACCACTCTGAAGATGTAGCAGAAGCCCTTCCTGCATTAGAAAGTAGAGTTCTCCATGGCATAGAGCCCTTACTCATGTCCCAGACATGGGAAAACATCCAATCAGGTTTTACAGCTGGTTAGACAACAAAGAAGAGCAGAAGCACAAACTCAGAGGACGCTGAGCATTCCCTGCACTGCTCTGGCCCCCAGAGAAATTGACACTTGTGTGCACAGCAAAGGCAGGACCAGTTCAGCTCTCACCGTGTTCCCAGCCAGCCCAGTAGCACTGCAAGGGTGTGAGACAAGTTCTACAGTGTCCACAGTTCAACACATTGGAAAATTTCATTTTTCTCTCAGGCTTGGCCTTGGAGATGGGTTACCACATTTCACCCACTCTTCTTCAGAACAGGGGCTTGTTTACTCATCAGCCTGATTTTATCCATCCTACTCAGGTACAAAAAATCCAAGGTATCTACACAACCTCCAACACATCACTGGGCAGCACAGCTAAGGCCTGTTCTTCCCTCCCCATCTCAGCCCTGCAGGGGAACCAAGTCCATGACATTTTTCTCTAGCAGGGCTGTTTGTGTTGTATTTCTGGGCTTCTTGGTGCATTGAAAGAGCCCTTGAAGTCAAACCATGCCACAACATGAAGACAGATGGAGTGATGACAGTGAGTAATGACAGGTCTCTATGTTGCCCTGGGGTGCCTCGTACCCGCTGTGCACAAATCACTCCACAGAGCAACTGGAATAGAGCCTGGGACTGGCAGCACAGGATCCAGAAATCTCTGAAGTGCTTGGGAAGGCTTTGCTGTCACACAGCTCTCCCTGCACCAAAACACATGCAGAGAAGCTCTGTAAGGCTGCTCATCCACTCCCCTCCATAGCTGTAAAATGCACCAAGACAAATGACAATCTCTGCACTTAGTCAGTGCTGATGCAGAAAGAATCTTCGTCCAGAATTCTTTTTTTCATTGCTTTGGAAGTATCACACCACATACATGACATGACATGACATTCATGTTTTTCTGGTTTGGAGTGTGGAATCCTCCTGCTGGCAAATGTATTTTTCCTGATATTGCCAAATAAATAGGGAAAACTGACTGAAATAGCACAGCTTCTTAAAGAGATTAGAGGCCAGAGGATATGGGAAGTGTCAGAAGGAGGAATGTTCCTGGGGCCACCAAGGAGAGCTGAGTGGGGCAGAGAGACAAGGCTGTTGGGTTTCTTTGCTTCAAGGTGCCATTTCATACCCAGCCCAAGTGGAGAACGAGCCTGCAGTGATTGTCCATGAGCAATGAACTAGCACTGCAAGGTAGCTGAGGGTGGAGAGGCACCCACAGCACCGAGCACACAATTTCCATTGATGTGCAAACACACAGGTGAGCGGGGACGAGCTGGACATGAAGGCTGGTCCTGTGCAGGCTGGGCCCTCGCTGAGGGGTGCAGCCAAGGGCTGATTGGGGGCTGCAAAGCTGGGAAGAGGTTCCTTTGCTGGCAGCACAAGGGCAGGTGGTGCCAGGGCCCAGCCAGAAGGAGACAGGGCTGGAGCCAGGCCCACCTGTACCCCACGGAGCAGCAGCCAGGGCCCTGGGCTGGCCTGAAAGGAGCTCCCAAGCCCAAGGTGTGGGTGGGGGGCCCAGGTGAAGTCAGGCAGGGCCATTGAGACCCAGCAGTACCCTCAGGTCTTTCCTGTTGTTGCTCCTGGTGGAAGTTGTTCCTGGGGCTGGGGTGCCTGTCCCACCACTGGCCATGCTGTGCCGCGCCCCAGGACAGCAGCCACACACGGCCTTGGGGCTGGCACCCTCTGATGCTGGGGGGCTGCTCCAGAGGACCAGCCCTGCCCAGCACACAGCTCTTGCTTTGCTCTCCACAGCAAAAACACGATTCTGCCGGACATTTCAGCCCTGCAGGAGAGGGAGTCATGGGCTCTAAGGAAACACTGAGTGTACACTGAACATACCTCACTGGGCCCTTGGGAAGAGGAATTTTGCCAGCTCACAGCTTGTGGGCTCAGCAGCTGGCTCCAAGCAGGTCCAGTTCAGACTCATTCCTGACTAACCACATGGTCTCAAAAGCTTCCAAAGGCTGGCAGAGACCAAACTGGAGACGGGAGATGATGCCAGTGTCCGTGGCCCAGACCCCAGCTGGGCTCAGTTACATTTGTAGGTGACCTTCACCTCTGACGGTCAGGCCCAAGCCCCTCACTCCAGGCGCTGACCCTGGCACCTCTCACCAGAAGTTTTACGTCCTCTGATGGAAAGCACATGATCTAATGAACTAACTTTTCTCATGCTGAGGTGCTGCCTAGAACAAAAGAAGCTCTGGCCTGCACAGACCAAGAGCTGTTCACTCGAGGCTGTTTTTGCTCCCATGGAATACTCTCAGCACAGCAGTTTCGTTGGCCCTTGCCATCCCGGACGGGTACGATGGGCGCTCCCCGGCTGGGCCGCGGCCGCTCCGCAGCTGCAGGAGCCGCTCCCCGCGGCCGCGACGGCGCCGGCCCCGCTCGCTGTGGAGCAACGCTGCTCTCTGCTGGGGAGCCGGGGCTGGGCAGCGGGGCCGTGCCTGCTCCGCGTCTGGGCAAAGAAAGAACGGCTGCGATGGAGCCCGGGCTCGGTGCCAGGGCAAGGAACGCTCGTGTCCGAGCGGCACCGGGCACAGCAGCCACACAGACACAGCGGCGTGCGCAGTCCCCTCCCAGCCTCTGCAGGAGGAGAAGCGAAAGCAGATCTCACCATGTAGAAACAGTCACCGTGTGACAAGCTCCGGTGTGCTGCTGGTTTGCCTCCCTTGCACTTAACACGCACAGGAGACAAATGCTGCAACCCTCCTTGCCTGCCTTGAGGGCTTTGTTCACTTGTCCTCAAAGTCTTTGTGTCCTCTTGGCTCCCAGCATATGCAGGACCAAGTCTCTAATTTCCGCCCAGCTGGATTTCTGCTCCATTGAGGCCACCTCCTCCAACAGCCCCCACTTCCTATTTGGGTTTCAATGTTTTAGCACTTCAGTAGTGTCCTGAGGCAAGACAGGAGCCCCCAGGCCTTTCTCACTGTGCTGGTCATCAGCCCTGAGCCTCAGCGGTGCTTTCAGTGGGATCAGCCTCACAGGTGCCCACGGTCAGCTGCTGTCAGTGACATGGGTACAGATGGACCTGGTCACTGAATTACATCTTGTTGCCCTTTCAAGCACCTCAGGCCTTTCATGTTTTTTACATATTACAGAAAAACTCTTCAGTTCTCCCATAATTGCTGAGTTCAGGAAATACTCCTGGGATTTCAGTGTTTCTCATTTTTCCCAGCCATTTCCTGGATGAGGTACCAGACAAGCGAAGTCCAGGGGAAGATAAGATTTCCGTGTTTTCATGGAAAGAGTCTTGTGACTCTTGCTCTTACCCTCACCTCTGCTGTTGCTGCACAGGGAACCTGCCTGTGGTTGATGTCGAAGGAAGAGGCTGCAGAGACTGCAAATACCCTGAAGCAACTGAAGCTTAAATTTGTCTTTTCCATGGTGTCTGCCCCACACCTCTTCTCTGGTATGTGCATGCAATACCCTGCTGCAGGTCTCTGGTCCCCTGCTACAAACTGAGCTGGTTCATGCCCCTGATGAAATGCCCCATTTCCCCTCACAGGCTATGAACTCATGCCTTTGAACTGCTTGATGATTTCTGGTGTTTGTCTGCAGCCTTACTTCCTCCATGTTCTCTCTACCTCCTCACATGGTGCTTTTCACCCACACCACACCACCTTTCTTGCTGTGACAGATTAGGAGAGGAGAGAGCAGGTTTTGATCTCTTCACGCTGTGACACCTGCTGACACAAACTCTTCAGCCTGTGGGGAATACCACAAGAAACCTCCTTTTAAAGTACCTCGGGAAAAGGAATCTTTCCAGGCAGTAATGGCATTGCCAGGGCTGGTCACCATGGTTGACTTCATGAAAATGTATTGGCTCCTACTCCTCAGCTGGTGTTCAGGAAGACTCAGTCCACTGTTGGAGTCTGACACATGCCACAACAGTGTGGGAACATGCTGGGATTTCTCCTTTCTTTGCCACCTCTGTGAAAGGGCTTCTTCTGCCCAAGGCTGCAACTGCAGCAGTAGAGGAATTGGTGCCCTGGAGACAGGACTGCTCCTGGCACCTGGAGCCCGTCTGGCCCCACTACTTGGTCACACGACCTCAGGTCCCTTGAGACAAGCAAGAGCTGGTGGCTCCAGCAATTTTGTCCACTGGAGGGTATGAATAATGCAAGGAAAACCTCTAGGGCTAAACTGAGGACCACAGTGATTGCAGGCTATACTTAAGGGAAACACTGAAATATTTCTTACTTCTACCATTCATCCTTTCCCTGGTCACAGTCACGAGTTAACAGGAATTTTGTCCAAATGAAACCTTTTTCTTCTGAACAAATTTGATCACAAAATGCACATCTTTACTTGGGCAAAACAAGGTTAAATCTGGATTAATACTGGATTTTTTTTCCTCAGGCTTGGACCTCTGCAGAACTTCTGGGTCTGTCCAAAGAGTTTGGGAGCAGTGACGAGTTTAACGCTTGTCCCTAGAGTCAGAAGAGACTTGTGCAAAGACACAGGAATCACTGGGAAGAACATCTAATATGGAGAAAAGTGACAGTTTCGAGTGACACAAAAACCAGCTGTTTACTCAGATTTTCAGTGTGTGAAAAGCTCACTTGAACTCCTTGTAATGTTTGAATTTTTGCTAAAATCCATAGGAAAAAACACGCAAGCTGCTGCCAGGGCTTGCTGTACAGGTGCACTGGCAGCTGTTCAACCCTGGGAGTGGGCACTGTTGGAATTAATGATGTCAAATGAAAAGAAGCACAGACACAGGCATCCCCCTGAGCCAAAAAATCATTGACCCACCACCTTAGCACCTCTGCATGTGCAGAGCTTGCATCAGCTCACATGGTTTGCTATGCCTGCTGCTCCATCCCCAACAGAGCTGCAAACGTGATTGAGAATTCACGAAAGGATCCATACTGTTGCACTTTAGCAGGGAATGAAATCAGGGGTTATTTGCTTTTCCTACTTAAAAAAAAATAATTAAAAATTCTTGTTTTCAAGCTGTTGCTGGAAACAGTAACAGGTTCTGAGGTTTTAAAGAGAAGCAACCACCGAACAAAAAAACTGTTTTGCTAACATGAGTAATGTTTCTTGGCATTTGTAATGAAGTCAAGCTACCGGTTGCTTCTCCATCTAGGAAAGAGTAATTGCCACTGAAGACGTGCACGGACCAGCATTTAAACAAAAAGAAACTCATCTACATCATTAACACTCTCTGGCTTTTCTGCTCACCTCCAAACCCGCCACCTTCACATTTCTTTATCATACACATAAGGGGTGCTGAACTGTTATTCTCCAGCTGATGTAAAACACTTCTGCTGGGGCTGTGTTTCTTGCTCAGAGAAACTTCTTTGAGGCAGCAGAAAGGAGGGAGAGGGCAGAGAGGGAGATCCAGCCTTTTGCAAGTGTTGGGAAAATCCACAAATGCCAGAGGTTTATGTCCAAAAAGGAAACAGAGGAGTCCTGCAACTTTATTTGAATGGAGAGAGTCCACCGGGGCACACGCCCACGCGGTTTTCCCTCTCAAGGTTTTGGAGGGCGCAGCTTCCTTTTATCCCAAACTCACGGCCTCGTGTTTCCCTCCTCCTTTCTGCATTGGCTGAGGTACTAGGAAGGTACAGCCTTCCCAAACCACCTACCACATATCCCTCCTTGAACCTGTCATTTTACGCCAAAGTTCAGAAGGCTTGTGCAGACCCTTGTCTGTTCCAGGAGCCAAAGCTGTCTGGGCTCTGCAATGAACCTGCTGCCCAAAGTTAGTAGAGACACTAAGACCCATTTCAAAGACGTTAACACCCATCCCTTCACCCATCGAATTGTTTGTAAAGACATTAGCTTTCCTCTCACAAGGCTGCCTGCTGGCTGTGTGTGGACTCCTAGCCATGTCACCCAGCCTCAGTGGTGGTCCCAAGAGCCTCACAGACAACCTCACTGCTACAAACTCTGCTGAGCTTTCCCTGGAGAAGTGAGTATTGAGACATTGTTCAAACAAAAGCACTTTGCTTGAGCATTCAATTTTAAAAACTGTTTTCAAAGGATTTCACCTAAGTGATTCAGCCAAGACTAACAAGCCTATGGCAAAAGGAAGGCTGGAGTTTCTGATTCCCAGCCCCTCATGTCTATTTTTAGCTCTGAAATCAGATAAACAATAAAAATCAAAACCAACCAGGCAACCAACACAGAACCTGCTGAAAAATAGCAGTTGTGTACTTTGGGCTTTCTTCCACAGGTAGCTACTTTTAAGTAATAATAGCAACACCAAGAAAAATAAAATCAAAGACATGGTGAGAATAAATGAGTGATTAACTGTTTTTACAGACTTGTCATCTGGGTGGTTAGGAAAACTTTACGTTTTCACATCACACTCCCAAAGAGTGACTGTTGACCCATAGGCAGGTGCTGGGCTCTCTTTCAAATCTCTCTCATACCTTGCTGTACATGCATTAGTTTTCATGAAACAGAAAGGGTGCCACCCTTCTTGTTCTTCTGAAGTTTATTTTAACCAGTTCAGCAGCATCGTGAAAGCTTTTGAATTCCCAGTAAATTACAGTAATGGCACAACAAAATAATTTGAGTTACGTCAATCTGAAGACATGACATTTTCATTCTGCATTTTAGACAGCAACTGACAATCCTTAGGAGATGTTGCCCTCATTAATGACACTATCTTTGGATGACAAAGAACCAGCTTTTGGTAGCTCAAAAATAAGAAAGGACATAAAAATTTGCGTTTTTATTATCAAACTTGCACAGGCAAGGAAAGCATAATCCTGGGCAACAAATTGGCCTAAAGCAAGGATAAAACAGTTATAAAATGAATAAACAAGCATTTGCAAAAATTCAAGAGAAAATATATTTTTCCATAGATATCTAATTAGGTTCGTCTATTGTAGCATAAACATAATATTGATCCCATTGCCAAAATATGTGTCATAATACAAATATATCATGAAGCTTAATTTTGGTATTCTTCAAATTTTCTGAGCATGAGAGAATGAATCTTTTGATCTTATTTATATCTTGTTTATAGTTTAGCAGTGCCCAAAGTACATTGGGGGTCATAAGAACACAGCAGGATACAAACATTTATTTTCAGCTATCTTGCTTTTAAGACTTTACAGAGTTCCCGGAAATGGCTGGTTGCCTTTCTTCATTGCAGAATAATAGTAACATCTGTAGAAAGCCTAGACCAGAGCTCTAATGAATCACTGGACAACAGCATGAATTTCATTATAGAAAAAACATCAGAGACATATTTTTATGGCTTAGAGGACAATCTGACGTAGACTCGAGACAATATTTTTATATACTCTATTTAATCTTTGAGACTTGACCTAAAAGCTCCTTTAGAAGCAAAGTTATTTAAAGTAATCTGATTTTTAAGTTATGTCCACAAACTGTAACTTTGTCACAGGCACTGCCAAAGTGAAAAGTAGTACTGCTAGCATTCTCATTGGTAAATATTTTGTAAAACGAGATAACCCCTGATTTTAACACCAGCACCTGAGTCTATCTATTAAAGTGAAACCATAAAGTGAAAAATAAATGACTACAAGCTTTGAAGTGATTGATTAATTACTCTGGGAAATTTGGGAATTTGGAGAAATTTGGGAATCAGGTTAGTAGACTTGGGGCAACTTTTTTCAAAATTTGAAATAAGCATTTTGAAAAACGGTACATTTTTACTTGCTAAAATTACATGTATAGATGTTATGAAAACTAAACTTCAGACATTGTCGGCTTTTAAGGAACGAGCAATTCAGTGTTACAGAAATGAGAATGGTAGAGGTGTACCAAGGTTCATTACAAAGGATTCCTTACACATTTTTAGTTAGTTCTTTTTTTAATTCTAAATCCCCTGCTTTGGGATTGTCTCTCATCAGAACACCTTTTCTGTATTTTCTGTAAAGTAGTAGCAGAGGATCCAAGCTTCAGGGAGCTGCCATTGCCATCTAGGTCTGTAAGACTCTTCCCCATTTGAAAGAAAATGATCACATTTGAAGAAAATTATTATGAGCAATAGTGAGAAATTTGCTGTCCCTGATCAAAGCTGTTTCTTGAGGCCAGGCATGGTTTGCTGACCTACTTTGGTCAAGGATTTATTCAGCCTACAGCCTGCGATGAGACTCTGAGACTGCTGGGAGAGCCCGGCAATGTGCAGCTGATGACGGGATGATGATTAATTTGATTGTCACCAGCACAGCTCTGAACATGAGGCTTGTTCAGGAGGCACATAAAAGGAAACTCAATGCAGTTTCTTGTGTTCTGCTGCTAAGAGAGCAAGGGATGCAGAAAAACAAACCCCAGCACTGCTTAAGACTTTGGCCAGCCAAAGACCAGCCCAGCCTCTCCAGCACAGCAGCGTTCTTTGTGCTGGCCTGTTGTCCTGGGTGGGGATGCCGTGGTGCAGCTGCCATCCCTCACTGAGAGCAACAAAAAGAGTGGGATCAACAGAGGGAGTATGCCATGGATGTGTCCTTCTGCCTCACCAGTGAACCAGCTGTTTCTCCAGGCCACTCTGACTATTTACACGGGCAGACAGGATGGAGGTGCACTGCAGAGATGCGTGGCAAAACCGGCAGGCTGCAGACTTGGGGGTTCCAGATTATGAAGAGCTACACTCTTTGTACATCAGCCAGACCCCATGACCTAGGCAAGAAAACCTATGGGTCAAATGATCAGCCACTGGGAGTAATTAATTTTTAGGGTAAAAACTCTACCAGGAGTAATTTCCCTTATTGCCCCTTATCTACAGGGGCACGCAGGTGAAATTATCACAAGACTGCAATGACAGAACACAGGATACTGCTACCATTTGTAATGTTTAATACAGGTATTTGTGATACTGATTCCTTATGTTCTTGATCCTTTTGTCATCATTTCAAGCCACTCCAAAATGAGAAAGCCACTGAAATGTGGCCAAGTTATCTATCTAATTTACCAGTAACGCTTACTCTTGTTTTGCACATCACTGCACAAACTGCAATGTGATGGAGACACTTCTCCACCATTTTGTGCCTTCCAACTTTGTGACACAAAGCTGCTTGTCCACAGGCACATTTGAAGGAGTTTGCTGCTGTTGGCTGTGATAAGAGTTTATTTCCTTCAGACTAGCTCAGATGTGGCTGTTTTGGTGGATTTGTGCTGGAAACAGTAATTCAGGGAAGTTTTCATTATTGCTGAGCAGGGTTTACACAGAATCAAGGCCATTTCTGCCTCTCAC
The DNA here is from genome assembly GCA_013397795.1 of Orthonyx spaldingii. Classification (NCBI taxonomy): domain Eukaryota; kingdom Metazoa; phylum Chordata; class Aves; order Passeriformes; family Orthonychidae; genus Orthonyx; species Orthonyx spaldingii. The sequence goes on along the minus strand of VZTJ01005675.1, from coordinate 2,160,657 downwards.
CTCACCCTGCCAGGGCGTGGACTGAGGATTCACAAGAAGCTGGAAGCTGGGTGGGAACATAGCCAGGACAGCTGACCCCCCAGTGACCCAAGGGACATTCCATACCTGCATATAAAGCTCAGCATATAAAGCTGGGGGAAGAAGAATGAAGAGTGATCGTGTTTTTCTTCCCAAGTCAGTGTTATGTGTGCTGGAACCCTGCTTTCCTGGGGATTGCTGGACATGAGAAGCGGTGAATGAATTCCTTATTTGCTTTGCTTGTGTGTGAAGATTTTACATTATCTCAACCCATGAGTTTTCTCACTTTTCCAATTTTCTCTCCCATCCCATTGGGGAGGAGTGAGAGAGCAGCTGTGTGTGGTCGCTGGTTGGGGCTAAACCATGTCAAGTAGGCGTCATGCAGAAGGCAAGATGAGGTCTCAATATCCACATGGATAATGAAGACTCCCCAAACTATGCCAGTACATATCTATTAAATGCTCCTCCTGGAGAACAATCACGAAACACTGTCCCTGTTTCAACTGAAGTTGAAAAAGACAGCTGAGTAGTGACGTGTTCAGGATAAAATCTTCTTCAGCAGCACCTACTTAGAATGCTCAGCTGAGCAAAAGTGTGAGCCTAGCCCTTTGGGAAAACCTAGTCTGTGGCAGAGTTTTCTTTATGCCAGAAAGTGAACTCTTGATAAAAATGAGAACTAGTGCAAGAAGTGCTGCAAATTGTAAAGAATTATTCATTCTTACAACAAACATGGAAGGAATCTTTTTGCCAGGGATTATTTCAACCAACAAGAACATAAAAAGAAGTATCATGTTTTAATGAAAATACTTGAAAGGAGGAAGCATGAAATCTAGTCTGATCTACACTAATTTGTCAAAGATTTGGATTAATTTCAAGTGTATGAACATATATGTTCCCACTACCATTTATCTTTTTTCTTGTACCTCTGAATGAGAATTGTCTGTGATTGTTTGCAGGCAAGGAGAGGTAGATTGTTTACTCACTGGCTAAGACGAGAATTTGGCTTCCTCTTGAAATTCAAGGAGAAAAATATAATGCTGCTCTTGGGAAAATATTATCATAAATCAAAACTTACTTTTCAAGTAGTGATTTTCAGGGTTCTTTTCACTGGAAATCTTGGGCTTCTCAAGAAGCAATGTTTACACAAGAAATGATGTCTTAAACAAAGGCTCTTTAACAGTGCTGTGTAAATTCTCCAACTATTATTCATCCTATTAAAAATAATTTGGAATTTATAAAACCTCAGTCCCTCCTGTCTGGCACAGTTTCCTTATTACAAATTAATTCCCTGCCAAAAATGGTTTGTTTCTCTCTGATGATCTGAAGCAGTTCCATGTAAAAACAAAACAATTTAATTATTTATTAAGGTAACTCACAATTTGGAAGAGGAAAAATAAGCAGACACCTGGTTTCATATGAGACCTCAAATATGAAGTAAATTGTTTTAATAACCAGATTCTTGGAGTTTGATCAAGTTGGTATTTATCCATTACGATCTGATTAAATCTTTTAATTTTGGAGAAAATCTACTGGTTGATTTCCCATAAGCATGTGAAGCTCCTACAAACAAACCAGGTAGTAGGAGTCCTTCCAAGGCTTTCTCACAGCAGTATCATTTGGGGAATGCAAACCTAGCTGTAGGTAAGGTAAATATTCACAGCTTGAGGTTACAGTCAGACTCCAGTAATATATAACCATAAATATGATATTACATATAAGCTTAAAGGTCTGTTTTACCTCCCTGATTTTGTTTATTTATGTGTGTGGTTTTATGTTTGCATACTGCCAATTAAAGTTTGATAGTGACACAGTGTGGACTCTCTCCAAAGTTTGAATACCTCCCTAATTGCAAAGAAGTCTTACATTTTCTGACAGTCTGGTATCCTTCACAAAACTGTTACCAAATATGACCTGCTCCTAATTAACATGTCCTTCTGAACCACAGCCTCACAGGAAGAATCCAATAAGCTCAGCTTTTATGGAGCTGAAGCTATCCTGCAGAGAGCACTGACATTCAGCCAACACAAAAAGTGGGCAACAAAGGTGAAATGTGGAATTTAATATTTCACATTACTGCCATCTCCTGTAACATGGGAATCAAAGACCAGAAACAAAACTCAGTGAGTGGACAGATAATTCCAGAGTACCAATAAGGTGCTGTGACTCAAACTAATCACTTGCACAGTGATTCATTAGTTATACCAGAAATATAAAATACATGGCATAACTAAACCAAAGCTTATGTTCTAACTCTACAATGTTTTTCAGGTTAAGCTCTGGCTTCCTTTTTGCATGTTCTGTAATCTATTGTTATACTAATCCTGTTAATTATTTTTACATCTTGGGTATTTTCTCAATCTGCATAGAGAGACATAAACTGAAGGAACACCAACAGAAATTTTGAAAGAGACAACAGGATGTTTATATAACCTGGTAACACCCTAAAGGACCTTTAAGGTGGATGGGCTCATTACACTGGACATTAAGCAAATAAAAACGAGACAAGTTATGTCCTTAAAGGTTTGAAGTCTCAGACATCTGAGGGTTGGAATGAACTGATAAGCCAATTCCCATTTCTCTTCAGTGTTAAAACAATTTGGCAGTTGTCTACTTTTTGCTCTATTTTCTACCGATTAGAATCACAGAGAAACACAGTGGATACAATTAAAGTGTTTCCTTTTTTATGTCATTTTCTGTTCCTAACTTCTTTCTACATCTATCTTCACTGCATACTAATCCTCATTCTCTTACGTGTTTTCTCCTTTCTGGCACAAAAAGCCCCCTTTTATCCAGGTTTCATCCTGTGGTATCTTTCTAATTCTTTTCTCAGTACAGTTATGCTAATGAGAGTTTCCCTGCACCTCACAGAATGATCTGTTTCACAAGCTGAGTCCTATCTTCAGCTATAGGTATTTTAATAGTGACCAGTTAGTGACCAGTATACAGAAGGTCCCACAATAGGGGTGACAGATTTCTGCTGTCTGGGAAATACTTCTGTGTTTGGAAACCCTGGATTCACAGCAAAAATTGTTAGAGAAGGTAAAATTAAATAGCTCCATAATGATAAATCTAAGTTCTGTACTTGATTGTTCTTAAAACAGGGGTTGAATTATTTAGCCCAGCCTCAAAAGATTTCTTGCAATACTGGCACACCATTGCTCTATGGAAAGTTTACAGAGCCATTATTTTCTTCGCCTTGTTCTAAATACATTGCAAAACAAAAATACTCCTCAAATCCCCCTCCTTCAGCCTGTTCTCCACAAAGCCAATTCACCTGAAGTGTTTAAATTGCTGTCAATAGGAAGCAATGATGATGTACTGCAAAACACCCAGGGAGTATAACCAGGTAAGAGCTTCTTTTAGTGGGTACACACAACTGAGAAACTGTAGTAGCAGCCCGTAATAATTGTCACTTCTGATCACCATGGGAACCAAACAGAGGTCTACTTTGCAGAAAACAGATCAGCAGTGACTCACCAGCTGCTTGGGAAGCATGATTATTGAGAATTGCTAGACTTGTGTGGGTGACAGGGAATAGTGATGCTGTTTCAACCATAGTCCCATACAGCAGAGACTCCTCTGCTAGACATGCAGGAGGAAAACAAGTAAATTAGTACTTTGTGTTCATTAGAGACAAATTTCACCTTTATGATTTTCTGTAGCTTCAGCCTTGTATGGACCCTTTGCTACCAGAGGATTTCACTTCTAGGGAACAAAGTTCTAATTGAGCTTATGCTGGCTTTTACCAGGTCTTCTGCAACCCTCTTAGTGACAACACTTAACCCTTGAGCAACACCGAGGTTTAGAGTTGTCACATCATCTGAACTACACTAGGATGAGTATGGCACATAAAAAAAGGGCAGTATTTCTGTCTGGACTACCCAGAAACTGAAAAGCTGGGCCCTTACAACAAAGTCCCAGGTCCTGCATTAAGCACAGATGCATGAGACCAAAATTTGCAATGCAAGATCTTTTGAGTGTTTTTCAGCTGGTCACAAACCCTAGTTTCAATCCTATGCTTTCCTACTCCAGAATTTTTCGAGATTCATGAATTCAACTATAATATTTCTGGGCTGTCAAAGAATCTCAGATCAGAAATTCTGAGATTATAAAGTACAAGTCCACTCTTTGCTGAATTAATTTCACTGGCTTCTCAGCTCTGGCTGGAGAAACAGTAACCACTGCAAGGAAAATGGTACTACAGCCCCAACATTTAAATGTATATTTTTCACAAATGGTAATTCAAGATGTTTTGACAAAACCAAAGTATATTCCTTAACAATAACTCTGTCATTCAATAGCTCCTTGTGTTCTGCTCTCAGTTCTCCCATTGAACCATCACTTGAGTGCCTAAATATTCTCCAAGGATGCCGTCACATGCACAGCTGGCAGCTGGCATATAGGATTTCTTTTCTGTTCCTCCTCCTAACAGAAATATCCATAGATTGTAACTTCTGAAAGAGCAGATACACTCATTCTCCATGAAATGCCATGTGCTTTTATTAACAAAGGCTGCTCACCATAGAGGACTTTTCATGAGCAGAAAATCAGTTCCCTAAGTGGAATTTGGCCAAGACAGAATACAGCGTCCTGTCACATAGTTTCTAGATTCATGGATCCTTGGGAAAACAAAAGACAAGAGTCTGCTCTTCAAATTGAAGACAAGGGCATGGCCCTAGCTCTTTAGTTTGATGGGTACAGGCCTATATAGCATAAATGAATGTATGTCTATTTTAGATGCTCCAGTCCATGATGCTGAACATTTGTCAGTTGGACAATAAACTTTTGAGATTAAATGATGCAGAGGAACAAAAATATTAAGAAACCACTGTACCTCCCACACATTCAGAGGATGAAACATTAAATGACCAATTCTGCAAATGCTCTGAGCTTCTCTGTAGCTCTGCACAGGAAAAACAAGCAATGATGTAAACCAAGAAAAGTACCCTCAACTGTCCCACCACCAGCTGCGAGGAGCTGTTCATCAGCAATCACCTCTTTCCTCCCTGCTCCCACACACAGGGTTCAGATGTCAGTAGCAGAACAAGTGATGTTCGAGTTTAGCCCTGTCCACCTTTTTGATGATTCTTCCCAGCAACTGAAGAAGTGGATAAACAACTGGGATGATTACTGGCATCTGCTGTTGGGTTCTCGAGCACAAGCTGAACGCTGATGTATCCTAGGACAACTGGTGCTTCTTCTGCTTTGGGAAAGACAATTGTGATCAGGTCAGGCATGGGCCTAATTGCTTTGTACTTAATAAACTTGTGCTATGCAAACCATTTAGGCCATTTGTGGAACACGTGAAGTGGAAACTATACCCTCATGCTATGGTAAGCAGGTAGGAAGAAAGCCTGCATGTTTATCACTCAGTGCTACTTGAGTTCTCACCAGCCTGGCTGCAAGAACAACTCTGCAGATAAAATCTACAGGCTTTCATTCATACTGAGAGATATTTTAACACCACATCTTAATCTTCAAGCTTATTTCATCTCAGTTTGAGGTCGACGGTCAAGAACGAGATGCGTGTTTGTCTTCAGGAGCTGGAAGCCTGAAATCGTTGATAACCCAAGTAGCAGATTTCTAGAGAATAGCAATAAATAATGTCACAAATAATTAAAAGAGGACAAGCAAGGAATACTTTTAAATATCTCTTTTTGCAAGCCTCACATCGAACTACCACTATTTAAAAGTCAAAGCTGCAAGTTACTGGAAATCATAGTCAATGGTAGTTCATTGGTCATAGTAGGTATCAGTGAAAAGGGCAAGAATTTCGTGGTTCACTGTGCCTTATTTCTTCATGCCCAAGTTTTCTGTTTTGCTTTTTTCTTTTAATTTTAAAAATGGTCATTAATGTACGGTAATATATTAACACGGTGCAGATTGGGGGTTTCTTGTTTATTTGTTTATTTAAAGTGTATGGCATATCAAGTCCCATTAAAAAGAGTTCGACTAAAGAATTATGCAAAAGGCTTTAATAATTTAAATACTCATTCAGCCATATGTAAATGTACAATCTGGTTTATGTTCTATGTGAAATTTACAATTGCCATTAACTTAATGAATTTTAATACCTCAACAATTTGCTAAAGTAATAACAACACTCATTCCATTTCAATTTTCCATACTAGAGATGCTTGCAGATAAGTCAGGGATACAGAACTCTAACAGTGATCAAAAATCCTCTACCAGTTAGGAGGATGCAGCACTGGAGTTTAGTCCCACTATCTCTGAAAATACTATCACTTCATCCTTATGCAAGGACACATTATTATTACATGGAATGGCACACATAATAGTTCATTTCATTAGTATTTTTACATGTAATGCTTTATAAAAGAGATATAGCTGAATAACAATATAAACAGACATGTAAATACTACGATGAAGTATATTGTTCTTATTTGAATCAATTTCCTTGCGCAGTATCTTTTTACAAGGTGAAAAGTAAACACTAATATTTGTCTCATGGTATAAAAGTGACAGTAATAATTATAAAGAACCTTATGGTCTTACGCTTGTTTCATCCTATTCTTAACTTTTCACAGCAAAAATATTAAAATTTGCAATATTCCCAAAAAGATGCAAACGTGTCAAATATATTACTCTAAAGTAAAATAACAATCAATGTACAGGAACCTACCATAGAAACTATTGGGGGCACAGTAGTGATGATTTTCTATATAAAATCTATCAAAAATTGTTGGAGAAAATATACGAAGCGTAGCTGATAGCTGATGGAATCTGCAATATGGCCACAGAGAAATAAGTTGCAGATCATCAAAGTTAGCTCTTGTGCAGAAACATCCACCATGAGTTCACTAATTTCATCTTTCACTGGAGAACAGCAGGAGGTTTCCCTAACACAACTATCATAGGAAACTGATTCAACGCTGTACTTTAAGCTTTACCCGTAGTTGGAACTTGCAACAGTTTGGATTTTTTGGTGCTCTGATCTCTCTTGCTCTCTGGAAGGCTGTGTAAATATCCAAATCTTCAGCACAAAGACAGCTCTCTCTAAAGCACTGGCAACTGGTCTTAGTAGACTGTTCAAAAAAGAGAAAGGAACAGATTTAGGTAGACTGGTAAAGCAACAGTGGAAAAGCAATACAGGAACATTCTATACATAAACCAGAGAACTAGGTCATCATTAGAAGCTGAGAGATTTGTAGTCCATGAACAGCAGGCACACATGAACATAAACTTGTGGAGCTCAGAGGACCCTTTGTAGATTTGAAGCTGCTCATCTGTGTAAGACTTGAGAAAGCAGCCAGGCTCTGATCTTGCATGAATGAAGGCCAAGTGCACTGTCAGCTATTTTAAATAGCAAAAAATGTCAATGATTGATTCTATCCAGCCTCAGGCATTCAACTAAAGCACCTAGACAAGGACCTAAGTAACCCAGAATCTGACCATAAACCACAGATGGAAAGCTGCAACCTGAAGATGGTCCTTGAGCCTTGCAGTGGTCAAGGGTGATGGTGTTTCTAGCTTAGACATCTCACCCAGGTTACCAAAATTAGCTGTGAAGACCAACTGAAGTTCTCCCTGTTTAAGACTGCTCCTAGACAAGTCCATGGGCTTTTAACCACTCATATAATAAAGACACTTATTGTATGTGTTCTGCTCTACAAGGCCTGCATCCAGCACTGGGACCAGTCAAAACTGTTTCTGGCTCTTCACCTAAATTAGTAAAGGGTTCTGTTTCTTATGGAAATTGTTGGTAGCATAGTAATTTTCAGTTCCCCACTGGCTAGACATCAAAACAGTTCCCTATCAAAATTTGTCAATGTTTATTTAGTTCAAGTACTGAACGGAAATTTCGTTTGTTTTATTTTTTCTGCAGACATGAATTTATAAAGGACTTTTTTTTTTTTTAGTTAGTTAGTCAAAACTCTTTACTCAGGAATAGAGCCTATAAATCTTCAATGTTCTATTTTAGCTGGTGGAAAATGAAGCCCCCACAGATACTCCCATAGCAAGGGGAAAGCTCCAGTACATTACTTAGTGGGTGACACACTGTGGTCCTCAAGGTTCTCCTGAAAATGGAGGTGTTTTCAAACTGCAAAATCCTCATTCCTGGAAAAAGCTTTGTCTCTGCAGATGCTGATCTAAGCACTGCTGATGTACCTCACCTCTCATGGGAGGTCTTAGTACCACTAAGGACATTTGGTTTTTATTTGCTCCCAAATGAAGTAATACAGAGTTTCCTTGCTTCTCAATTCTCACCAAGAACATGACTACCACTGTCTAATTTCTGTCTGCACCCACTGAGAACTGGTCTCTGGTCCAGCCTTTACAAGTTATGATGCAGCTGGAGATGTAAGTTGGTGGTTCCTAGACCAACTCAGAGCATCACAGGGAGCATTGCTACCTTATTCCTGTTCAACAAATACATGCCAAGCACATAATGTTAATCAAAACATACTGTACCTCCAGCTGTTTGCATCTTGATGTCTTTATTTCCTTCTAATCTTAATTAGAAAACAAAAGACAAAGATGGTTAAAATCTTTAAAAAAAAAAAAAAATGCAACAAAGTTAGTACTGTTCCAAAACCAGCTACTTTTATTTTGGTTAATAGTGTTACTGTTTTTCATTTTCTTGTTTTGCAGCAAATTTTGGAAGCATCAGTCAGTGACTAAACTCTGTGCTGTACATATGTGACAGCAGCATTTTTTGGTGTTAAATCAAAAGAATATTACATTATTTCATAATTATATGTTTATGACTTGTCTATTAAATAGCTATAAATCTAATGCTTTTTCCCCACTGTTCAAAAATATGACATGGAAAAGAAACAGTTTCTGCTGAGTTTTATGTAAGAACAGAAATAAACCTGAAAGCAAGCACTTACTGTTATTACTGGAATTCACCACAATGCAAGTAAATACCTTCAAAACTAAAAATAGCACTGGGGCTCTGCAAGTGCATCTATCACTGCCTCTTAGTCCCAACAGGGTTTTGTTTTCTTTCAATTCACAGAGCACTCAGAGTGTGGAGAAGCTGTTCAGAAGACCATGTACCTACTGTCAGCATCTGCTCTAGGATCCTTCTGCAAAAGTGTGCTAAATTTTAAATAAATGGGAACAATCCCCTTGACAAGTATAAACAGCCCCACTGCCTTCAGAGGCTTCAAGGTGAGCCGGTGTGTCTTAAGTAATAATTGATTTTTAAAGGACATACATCCTGCTAGATAGAATGAACACAGAAAGCAGGAGAAATGCAATCCACAACCTTCCAGTACCTTTGGGTGCAGCCTTTGTCTGACTGGGAGCCATGGCAGCTGCGTCCGACGGCAGGCCCACGTACACCCCACCATAGTTCCTGGAGCAGGGAAACAATTACAGGCACGTCAGAGCTCAACTGGCACACTCCTCCCTCTGACAGCACGCAGCAGAACCACACTGACCACGGATGGTCAGAGAGATGGACACCTCTGCACAGAGGAGCCCTCCTTTTCCCATTGACAAGGGAGAAGTGCATATTAAGTGCCACGTGCTTGCCAATACGGTGCCAAGCAAAAAAACCTTGAGGCCAGCTTTTTTTCTTAATTGGGTCCCAAGCCTGTGAAAGGAGCTATTTTTTTTCACTCAAGTTCCTGATATTTATCACTAGATCCCAACTGTCTTGTGACAATAAAGCCCAGCTTTATCCTCCACCTGCCCAGCTTCTTCTGAATATATCCAGCTGAGGACAGAGCTGATCTGACACTGATGTTTGACACTGGCACCACCAAAGCACCTCACTTCAAACAACGCACACCAACGCTTAGGGTCACACTTGGAGAAAACTGTTAGTAGAAAGGAGCACAAGTGCCTTAGGTACTTTCACAGCCCACCCTCTCCCCTCCATGGACTTGCAGAGGATACTTTCTGGCTCCAAAAGACCTGTATGAAAAGCAGGGACAGATGCAGGGAGGTAAAACCTGGGTCCTTAAAGCCCCTGCTGTGCCTGGAGTTACTTGCAGAGGCTCCCTTTACACTGCTCTGCCCTGTTAGGTGCTGAATTAATCACACGTCTTCCAGCTCCTGGGGTTCTGAGCCAATTTCTAATTTGCTTGATGATAATCTCATACTTCCTTCAACTTCCAGCCCAGCAGAGATCTCTCACAAGTGCTAATGGCATCTTCTGTGGTGGGGTTGGTGTGAGGGCAGAGGCCACCAGCCCTTATCGAGCACACCACCCACAGCTGTGAGATAATGCGCTCTTTTCACCACACAGTTCCCACCTTCCCAACTCAATATCAGCCTGGGTGGACTCATCAATACTTGACTCTGTGTGAGATTTCCTCCTCTCTTTTTGTTTCTCCTCTGCTTAGCTGGTGTTGGTGGCAGTTGGGAGGAGGGAAGGAAGGGTATGCAACTGGTGGCAGAACTCACTGCAGCCTATTGCAAACAAAGCTAGCCCTGGTTGAGCAGAGCACCTACCTCCTTTTGTCATCATCTGATATGGATTCTTCTGCTCTGCAACATCAAAAGATAAAAAGCATGTTAGCAGATTGTTTCTTTCAGGTGCTCCACGACCATCTGGCTAAATTCAGAAGCAAGGGAAGAAGGGGACTATAACTGACCCCAGTTTAATTCAGGACATCCACCATTCAACAAAGTACTCACACACGTACAAAAAAAAAAAAGACAATTTTCCAATCTAATGTACAGAAGAAGGAAAGGATTGAGAAAAGATGCAGCTTACTTTTTATGACCCCCACCAGTGACATCTGAAAGTAGATTTGGGAGCAGAAACAGGTAAATTAACACTCTTCCTGAGTCAGTCCCCACACTCCTCCCCACATAAAAGGAACATTAAGGCTCTGCATGTAACAGGAACAAGCCTGCACTGCTATTCCCCCAAAAGAGGAAAGAAAGAGACTGGGTGTCTGTGCTGGCATGTGAGTGAGGATGAAGAAACTTTCACAGGAGAAGTTGTTACAGAGTTCTCTCTATAAAATAAGGCACTGCAATTCTGGAATTCAGGTATTTGCAAAATCCCATATAAATGGGCAATTACTTCGGCTCTAACTTTAGGGTAAAATCATGGGTCAGTCTGTAGATCAATAGGGAGTCACTGAGGTTTGATTCCTCCCAATTATATACTGTCCACTGCAGCTGAACTGGAGCAGGGGGCAAAGTAACCAGCAGAGATGTGAAGACAAATGTAATACAAAAATATAAGGAATTTATTCTTACTCCTTCAGTGTATAATGCCTGTGCTGCAGTCTGAGTCTGTGTCCCAACATTAGTCTTCACACAAATCACTCACCCACCTTTGAGTAAATATTTGGATTTTGAGCTCTACTTCCATGGCTAGGTATGGATGGGGCAGCAGCTGCACTTTCGCTTGGTCTGTGACCAATTTATTTATTCTAAAAGGTTGATGTGCCTACTGTTGAATCACTGGGGTTCTATGCCCTTACAGGGCCCTGAAGTCAATGGGATTTTGGCCTGAAGAGCAGAGAGCTCATAGCAAGATGCAGTCTTCAGTGCAAGAAAATGCCCTTAAACTTCCTGGGAGGGGAGCAAATGCCTCAAAAATACTGCTACAACTTGGAAATTTTCTTACATCCACCTTCTTTCTAAGGGGCAGAACACTACCAACTATCCTTTCTGCACCACTACAGTGAATAAGGGTCCTTTTAATAGTAGAGGCTTGGAGTAAATCTTATTATTCTGCAATTTTGCTAAATTATATTTATGCACGACATAGCACACCTCGTCTGCTGTCTTTGTCTACATCTTACCACTCAAGAAAGATTGATCAATAAAATCGTTATTCCCTGGCCCCTCCTATCATCCCTTCCTGGAGGAACTAGAGACATTTCAGAAGGCATTTCCCATCTCCTGTTACCCTACATAGTCACCTCACACATACAGCCAGAGAATGCAGAGACATTTTTTCTTGAGGACTGTGAAGCTGCTCTGTCCTAGTGTGGGCCAGTTTCTCCTGAAGAAAATGGAAAGCCTATATATATCAGTGGGTGGAAATGAGGAGGCATTTTTAGGAAAAAAAAATTCTACTTTAAGAAAGGGACTTTAGGTCCCAAAAGATCACAAACAGCCATTTCTGTTGAACCAACTGAATGTGTCACAGGATTGATTTTCTCATACAATTCGGAACATTTTCTATAATCCAGATTAACCACTGTCCAGAGAAAAGAGTCCTTTAAAAGCACTGACAACTTCATGCACAGCTTGAAGCCTCTAAAACGGAGTTGTAAGAATAATAATCAATATTGTCCAACAGGAAATTAATGTCAATGTTGAAAAAAAAAACCAAAGAGTCTAGTAGGAAACAGGACCATTTTCTTCTGTTCCAGAAATGTTCTGTAATATGGCATCACAGACCATTACTGTAATTCTCTCACCAAAACAAATTATCCAGGTCTATGATGAAGCAGACAAGAGGGGTTTTAAACATTTTGCTTTCTTCCTTTCCTCTTACTAGCTATAAATCAAAATAGTAATTTTGCAATACATTTTTCTTCAAATGTGTGACAGCAAAAATAATCTGGGATTGTACAGACCACAGCTCTTGGGCTGGGTGATGCCTGGGCCAAACTGTTGTAATCCTGCCGGAAAAGAGGGAGTGAGCAGAGACGGGAGGAACATGGAGGTGTGAGAGGGAAAAGAAAGAAAAATTCTGGTGATGGCACTTAAGGAAGAAGGGGCTCTGGGGGCTCCTTTCCAAGCAGCACGGGAAGGAATGCTGCCTTATGCAGTTTATTTACTACACATATTCACACACCTCTTGCCTTCACACACAGTGGCTCCAGACCCCCTTTTGAAAGGTGCCCACTAATTTCACATGTTTAGTGTCTGCTGAGCCACTGAGGCAGGTGCTGCTTCTGTGCCCAGGCTGGGTGAACACCGGTGGCTCTGGGGAGCAAAGCTACAACAGCAACACTCAGCCATGTGGAGGCGAGAATGGAGAGAAGCTCCTTTGGTTTCAGCACTGCTCCCACCGCCACGTCTCCTGGACTCACAGACATGGACACAGGAGCCCAGCAGTGCTCCAGGGACAGCAAGCTAGGATAAGCTCTTCTGCACCAGGAACAGACAGCAAAAGGAACTTAACAGTCCGAGTTGCTTGGTGGTGATCGGCTGCTGTGTCGCTGCCTCAGATGCTGTTCCATCTGCAGGGGAACCGAGAGCACGGTTTTCAGCAGGTAGCGTGGGAAGAGTCCTGGAGCCAATAGGCAGATTTAACAGCAAATCCACATAACAGCATTCTATTTTCAGCTGAATAAGTGTTTCTTTTGGTAAGGTTTTGTCTGTCCCAAGAGGCTTCCTGTCACCCAAAGTCTGAACAGCACACTTTGTTAATCTGTCAGCTTTTACGTCTATCAGTCCTATGTCCATTTGATGATAAAAGAAGCTGCCATTTCTCACATATTTTAAATGTCAAATGACAGGCATTCACACTAATTCATTCCATCCACATTTTTCTTACCTCAGCTTTTATGGCTCTGTTTGTGCTGAGCATTATACAGACTCTTTCTAGCTGTGCTCAGTAGTCCCACCAGAAATGATTCATTGAACTTTGAACAACTGACAGACAACTACTTCTCAGATTCTTGATGTTTCTTGGGAACAAGGGCCTGTCATTTGTATTTGATGGATTTCCTCTCAATATTTTGAAACAGGCTTGCACTGCTGTGTCCTTTCCTTCCTACTGTAACGAGTCTTCCCCCAGACTTAGCCACGTGCTGAGTATCACAGGCATTGCATTACTTTCTAGCATATCCTTTACTTCTCTTACAGCTAAGCTTTTCCAGTCAGCAGTGATGAATGTTTCTTTATTAGTGGGGCAGGAGCATGGGCTGAAGCTGGCTGACAGACTCTGGGCTGGAGCACAGAGGGCAGACACGTTCCCAGAGCTCATGTCCTTCTTGACGCCACACAGCCCTGAGTGTCACAGCTTTGCCGAGGAAGATCCTATCATCATCCCTATCTTATTGGTGGAGAAACTCCAGGCCCAGAGGGCAAAGCAGCTTCCCCGAAGTCACCCAGGAGGGCTCAGAGCAGGATCCAGCCCTCCCTCCTTCCATCTGGCTACTCATTCCAGGAGATGTGGTGCTTTGGCAATGAGTCACAGTCAAGAAATGAGAAATCTCGAGTTAGAATACCCAGATTTGGTATCAAAAAGCATGCTGTAAGGATGGACACACCTAAATGCATTTCTGGATCAGAACTGATACGACTGAAATTTGACAGAAAAAAAAAAAAAAAGGGTTATTTCAAGAGAAGTTTTAGCTGATGAAAGTAAAGAGGTGTAAAAAGCTTTTGTGGATCTATAATGTTAGTTAATATAAATCTGCTTTGTTCATTTATATGAAACAAAAATAATTTTTCTGATACTTTCCTTCCTTCATAAAAATCTTCTGTTAAATATTAGAATGCCTGATTAGGACTTTTGGGTCATCACTGCCATTCCTTGTTAGTAGATCTGTGTTTCTAACATCTGATGAGAAGGTTCAACCATGCTATTACTCACATGAGTTGTTTGGCTGGCTCCACTATTCTTAATCTGAATGAGTAATAGCTCCAGGATTGACCCTTTCACTTTGTTGAAGATCACACTGGTAATTAATTTTTTTCTAAGTTACCTCGATACTATTTTGAAACATGACAGATGAACACACTAGTAAGTAGGATGCTCCCGTTTTAACTCCTGTAGCCTGGCTCTATAAATGCTCACACATATATAAACACAGTTCTACACATCCCCATACCTGTAAGCACAGAAACATGCCTACTACATTCATAATTTAATAGTGCGTGCAATTTCGAAATTTAAAACTACTGATGGGCAAAGAGAAAGATGCAGTTCTAAGTCAGTCCTTAAATCATCTAAATTGAACAATAAAAGAGGCCCTAATATAAATTAAACCAGTGGGTTTGTAAGCACAGAAGTACTGAGGGCAGTGATGCTGCAGGCTGCATCAAGAAGAGGTTCTTTACAAGATTGCCTTCTGTAATTTATTTATTGTCTGGCACTGCAAACCCAGAAAACAGACTACAGAGGTAGCACAGATCTCAAGAGTATCTGTGACAACAGTGTTGATCAGCCAAGTGACACCTGTTGTTACTTCTCAGCTGTGCTCTGTAATAGCAAGGACAAGCCTGTTGTTAAGCTCTTCTCTCCGCTTGTTTATCTGACTTGACAGCTCTCATTTCTACACCAGGATTCCTCCATCTAATTAGAGCAGTTATTCTAAGTGAAGTAAATAAAACAGAAGAATGTTCCCATTGCATAACATAACAATCTTTCCCAGGTTCCTCAGCTGCAAACTCTAGTGGCAAATAACAATTACGTGAAATAGAAGAAAGCAAGACCTCGGGAGAAATTCTTTATGGTTTCCTTTGATAGAAAAATAAATTTATGGCTGAATAAAGCTGTTCCTGTACATTTCTGTATCAGCAAATAATAGCTTTAAAAAAGACCTTGCAAATTTAAAGAAAAACAGGATGGGTAGGGCTGCCCTCTGCTACCATGTCGACCTAATAGATACTATCTTTGATGCAGAGAACATCTAGAGAAGGTGGGTACTTTGAAAAGGAAGTTGGATGGGTTAGTGGGTCTCATGCAAAGAGGGGGAATTTGTCTCAGTGGCTTTCTAAATCTCTCACTGGGCCTGGTGGAAATTTATGTTCTGGCTTCATAAAATTACATGGCCTTTGGATAAAGGTGCAGTGGCACGTGACAGGGAAAAGCAGTCTGAAGTAACATAGCCACCTCTGCTAGACAACTGTCTCAACAGAAGCAGAGAAAAGAAATTTCTGTGAGAGAAATAACAAGCAAAGAAATCTGTAGAAAAGTAAACAAGACAAGGAGTTGTTTTGTGGAGATGAAAGCTGTCACTAAAGACAGTAAACATCTGGTTGTGTTGATTATACGTTAGGAGCCAGATGAATCATGTATGACTAAATTCAGTATAAGGCTAGTAGGACTGAAAATATGTCCAGGGTTATCTATTTAAAAGAGAAGAGTGGAGTAAGTACTTACACATCTTTAGTAGTCCATGTAGCACCTAGGGAAAAAAAAAACAACCAACATGTTTACCAGATAATGGCTTAATCCTCTAAACCAACCAACAGTGCAGTAATCATTTTTCTGTCTTTCTGTCCTAAACAATGCAGAAATAGTAACAAAAATTTGCTACTGCCAGAGCACACATTTCTCATGATTGTTCAGTTTATCATTCATGATTATCCATACTATCCTTTAAATCTATCATACCTGGTCCAGACTCTCAGTGTGCAAAAATGATGCTGCTGTGGATCAGTGCCCAAGTGCAGTCACCCAGGATGAGAGCAACATAAGAAAAAAAATTATCTTTTTGATTTTTATATCCTTCACTTTGCTCAGTACTCTGGTGGTTTTGTCTGCTACAAACTTGGCACAACTAACCAAGCAGTTACTCCCAGATGCCTGATTATTCTGCCATTTGATGCAGTTGTAGAGCTGGCACCATGTGTAAAATGCTGCCTCGTTTCTTCCTGCCAGATAAACAAAGTTTAAACAAAAACCAATAAACAAAATGACTAGACAGAACTAATATAAACATTGGGACACAACCCATCCAAAGCCCCAGACATCTAAGATCAGCCACCCCTTAATTCATGTTGCTATTTAACAAAAAACCAAAGAGATAAAAGCTGCCACCTGGCTGCCTGGTATAAGTGACTGACTTTTTTTTTTTTTTTTTTTTGGTGACTCAGATGTTTCTTGGTGGGAGAGAAGCATTCACTCAAGTACAAACTCTTTCTTGTTCCTCCCAAGTTACTAATGTTGTGTTGCTCTTGCTAGTATATAATTCAGCTGAGTAACCAGTAAATTATCCCTTCTATTAATTACAGAAGTTTGGGCAGATATCAGAAAAACCTTTCACTTCTCCTTTCCTCTTAGTACTTAGCTGGAAAAGGTGATCTGAGCTCACTCTGAAGAAACTGCAGTAGTCAATCCCACAAAGTTTTTGAGTTTGGAGGTAGTTTGGGGATTTTTCTCCCATGGTACTTCATTTCTTGGAAAACTTTTTTCTGCTGCTGAAAAATATACATAAATAGCAAAAACCTTTCATCTCACTTTGATGTGTAAGAATATGCCTTCTAGATTCTGATTTTAAACAAGAGGAAGAAATAGTCCTGCAAGACTTTCCAGCTCTGTCTACCTGAATGGATTGCTTGAATGGCAGAAAACATCACCCTTTACAGCTAATTCCCGAACATAATGTCATTCCCATTTCCTATGACTTGACTATCCCTCCTTTTCCCAGCAACAACACAGACTAGACTTGTGTAAGGCTGTACACATCTCTTCTGTTAGTCTTGCTTCCAGAGGCAGCAAAATCTCGGTGTGGCTACACAGATCAGCAGAAACTCTTAATTAAGTGGGAGTATCTTTAGTCACAATAAGCTCAGGCCCTAGCTTTAGAACTTTACTCCACAAGGCAGCCTTCTGAGACTTTTTGGCTTTGCAGACACATCTATGAAGCACTACATGTAAACCTCTCAAATTAATTGTGCCGAGGTGGAAGGTTGGCATTGCTGGGTGAGCTCAAGCTCTGCCGCTGTAGGGAGACAATTTCTGCTACCAAGGCTAGTTCATCCAGAGTCAGCTCAGCAATGAGCCTTCAGGGCACCCCTCTATACACAGGCATCAGCAACACTTCAGACAACATGTGTTTTGAAAAGCCTAGCTGGAGCTAGCTGGATTTTTAAATTTTTCCAGAAGAAATTATTCTTTTTCTGCGCCTATTCTGCATGAGGGCCATGACTTTCTTATTTTCTTAGTCTAAACTCACTGCAATCAAAATCAGTTTCTCTAAAAAGGTTCACGGTCCTTTCTGAGGCCTTTGCCAAGACTTTTCCGAGTCTAAGCACCTTGGATGCCCATCTGAAATATGTGTCTTCCTTGCAGGAAGCACAGCGAAAGTACAGAGTGTTTAATACACAAACTGAAACCTCAAGCCGAGTGAGAAGAATTGTGTGCCTGCAGTACTGCTACACTCCCCAGAGGTGATACTCAAGTTCCAGTCAATCACTGGGCACTTCAGTGCCATATCCATGTTCCATGCTGTGCCTGTCTTCAATGCATTGTGGTACAAATACATTCTCACTTTGGGGACAGGAGAGGTCACTTAGACCCATCAGCCTGGGCTCTGTGTAGAGCTGTACAGCCATGAACCTGTGTTTGGAAATATGCCACTAACCTTCACACATGGCAGCACTTGTTTCCTTGGAATATTAGCAAGGGTACCACTGCTGAAAAATCACTGCAGTGTTTTGAAATGCATTTCACACAAAAACGTTGAGAACTGAGTATGATAAAAACAAATTCACTTTTTAGAGGTCCTTTTTACTTTTATAATAAATTAAAAAATACATAGAAATACATTGTTTTCTTATTTTTTTATAATCACAGCAAACCAGTTTATCCTCACTTCCATTGATGGGATTCCATTAATTTCAGTGGGGTTATTTCTCATTTTCACTAGCAAAAGTGAAAAAAGTGTTTGGTTCAAATTCCCTCAAGTACCACTAAGGTACCTGAAAGTGTTTCCAGTTAAGAAAGAAGTTTTCTTCCTGCAAGAGTTCTGAGCTTGCAAATGAACATCATTTTACCTAGGTGTACCATAAAAAAACCTCTGTGTAGAAACTCCAAAGGTTTTGCTCATTAGGGAGCCTGCACACTCCTTATACATAGATATTATTTCTCAAGGAACATAAAAACATCTCATTTCGTACAGACGTGTTTATTTGTAAAGTCCAATCCATTCACCCTCACCCTGTTACTTCAGTGACATATTTGTCTAACTTTTGCATGTTTAGTGAGCAACACAATTTTATCACTACTCAAGTTCCTTCTGCCAGAAGTTCAGCCAAAGAATCTTGTTTACTACCAATCCACAAACACTCTACAGCTCATTCCATAGCAGCAAGGCTTAGTGCTCTCATAGATATGATGGTTATGACTTGAGAAAGGCCTCACATATTTAAAAACTTGTCCATTTTTTCCCACTATATCAGCTTGGCCTTAAAAAAGGCAGCACTTGACCCTACAAGCCTTGTCTTGATAGGCTCTTATTCGCCTGCTTTTTCAAAACCTGTCTAACCTCAGCAACAGATTGAAGAGTAGCCATGAAGCCACATCCATAAAAATAGGCAGTACTGAATCGTCCTGAGTGCCCTCTCTGCTCACACCATTTACACAGCAGGACCATGGGTGCATTTTGGCATTTTAGAGCTGCAGAAGGAGAAGAAAGAGTACAGCCTGCAAATAAACGTGGCCCATTCAGCCACACATTGCTCTGAGCCCTGGTGATTACAGAAAAAACATTCTGTCTAGAGCAGTGGAGCTGTGATCCCTCAAAAAAACCCCAGAGCATTTAGACAGCCACAAATCAAGAAGAAGAAGAATTTATCCCAGAGTATCTTCCATTCGGTGAGAAGGGGTTTTGCTCTTTCAGAACAACAGCAGCTTCTCTTGGCAGCACCGCAGGATTTCAGTAAATGCAGGCCTAATGCAAAAGATGGTTGAGAGACATTGATAGCCACAGATAATATTCCTCTGCGCTGAGAAATGCATCATGAGTGAAGGTGAGAGACAAATGCTTCAGAAAAACATAAAAAGCATGAGAGGCAGCCACTCACATGAATAAAAACATGGATACAAAAAATGCTGGGATCTGACTTTAGAGCAGATTATGAAACATTTTCCTAATAATTTTTAATGAACAATCTCCTATGACATTTTCTTGCACATACTTCAAATTGTTACAAAAAGCAAAAAAACCTCTCAAAATTATACATGCATACATGCAACTGTTAAGATTAAAAATGAGTTTTCTGATGTAGTCTCCTTTCTGATGTGCTCCCACTGTCAGCAATATGGAAGCACGTTCTAACATCAATGAATTTATTCTATTTATACCCCATTGCAACTGAGGACAGAATGATATCAATTGGATTCAAACTGATTACACCTTCAGCTCATCAGGTGGAAGTTCTGTGCACAGACTTGACCCGATCAATAGAATGGCACGATGACTTCCTGGGCATTCCACCAAACTTGAAGTTAATAAATCTGTTAGAACTTGGTGTGGAAGTTCTCCTTCATCATAACTTGACTGTATTTGAAGCTTTCCACAGACTAACAGCTTCTCTGTATATTTAAATTAAGGCTAGATTGAAAGCCTCCAGAGAGTACTATAATTTAAGGTGCTGTCATTGCTACTACAATAGATACGGAAAGGAGGAGGCAGTTAAAAATTTTTAGTGAAGAATCATTAGAATGAAGGGAAATGCCTTAACTCAGAAAAAAAAAGTAAATTAATGTTTAAGAGCATATTTTTAAAAGAAAAAAAAAAGAGAGATAGAAAAAAGGAGCTATTTTTGAGCTACTAAAACTCCTGGAAATAACAAGAAAGAAGGATATGTAAAATGAGACAACAAAACATAAGGAAAACAGCAAGTTGAGAAACAAAATAAGTATAATCCACACTAATACATAAAATAGCTATCTAATTTAAGAAAGATGTATATACATCTGTTTACTTGGATAACTGAAGTTGCCATTTCCCAGTTGAAGAGCTTTTTGCCACTGTCTGATACTCTGGAAAGAACATTTGAATGCTGTGAGTTATATTGGTGTTCTGGAGTACTGCACCACAGACTGAAATGTTATTCTAGATCACATCTATTAGTTTAGATCTCACAGACCATGGAGCTGAAAGCTCTGATGTCATTCTAGCCATGCAACAGAAGATAACATCATTAGCTGAACTACCACCATACATACATCTGCTGAGAAAAAATCAGATTAGGCTACAATAGAAATTTCACCAGAGTAAGAAAATGGGGATTGGTGCAACACATTTAATGTATTCTGTGAAGTACACTACAATATTGTACTTAGTCATATGATACGACAGAGAGTGTTACAGGTTAATTACATGTAATGTACCTTCAGCTTTGACATTACTGACTATAGAATAGTCATAACTTTAGCATTAAAGATGTAGTCATGCTGTGCATGCCACAAAATTAATTTGTATTTACACATTCTTCACATCGTTTGGGAAAATTGTGAGTTGCACCTTCCTTAAAAGCTCAAGGACTCAGAATAAAAACAGTAGGTCTTCTCCTTCCCCTTTATAAAATAATTTTATTTTTATTAGACACACTTTGTAAGGAATGTTAAATGAAGTAAATAAATAGTAGACATCTGACATCTTACTTTTATTACCAGCTCTTTGTTATTTTAAGACCATAGACTGCACAGAGTAATTCCTGACTGACAGTGGTGAAAGTGAGAAGCAAACTGGACCTTGCAGAGCTGCATTTGATTTGGAGAGGTCTATCAGTGCACCAGTAATAATTCCATTATACTTATCATGTGTTTTACATGGCATTGTTGGTTTTTACCTGTGCTAAGCCCTTGGAGATCTGTGGGCGATTTCTAAAGAGTATGCAAAAGTTTACCCAAAAATGCAAGTTCAAATATTTAATGTATAACAATACAAGTAAATTTAACTATTGACTGGGTTGGGCCTTCAATGAAAATACTTTATGTATCTACAAGCCAAAACCTGTTGAAGACAACTACCTCTAATGCAACACAACACATTTAAACAAACTTTGAGTTCAAAATAATTCACTAAATCATACTGCTGTCAGAGCTAGTCTATTTGACATTTACCCATTTGTACCCTGGTACAAGTTCCACAGGGCAGCCAGATCAACATTAATTTAGAAACTACCACAAATGGACTAATAATCAACTCAACATTTTCATCTGAACCTCTCTGAAGCTTGCACTGGTGCTTTCACCCAGCAAACAGAAAAGGGATATGAACAAGCATCATCCCAGTGATATGAAGCTAGATTGGTCATACACATAAAGAACTTCCAGTCACAGCAATGTGGGAATCAACTAAAGGGACAGAATTCATGTGTGCAAACAGGACAGCTCTAGTAAGAGCACTGAATGTTCAAGCAAATTCACACAGTGCATTCCTTATGGATGAGAGAGGCCTCTGATAGATATAGTACCTAAACCCTAACTTATAATCATTTAACAGAAACCAAGTAAGGAATGGCAGAATCACATTCTCCTCTGAGTGTGAAGTGCAGAGCTGAACAGGTAAACCAGCGACACAAACATACACACATATGTACACCCTAGAGAATGCAGCATCATTCACACTCACAGGCATGACCAAGTCAGGTCTAGCACCACGCAAGGCACTGCTGAAGCTCTGGTTAAAGCAAGTCAAAACAGTAAGAGATGGAGACCTGGTAATTCTAAGTGGTCCAACCATTATTTTTCTGTGTATTTGCGAGAACTGAAAGCTCACAAGTTCATCTGAAAGACTTAATAAACGTACTGGAACAGATGGCAATGTTTGCCAAGTGCAGCTAGGATGAAAAATGATTGAGAAATGCTCATATTATAATTACAGGGTGAAGGTCCACTTATCAGTTTCCATGTACTTTCCTTTTCTGCGGGGGCTGGGGGGAGAAAGAGCACAACAGCACCATCTTCCCAGATCTTATCTCTTTTGAAAATAGCAATGAACAAATAAGGGAGCCAGCTGGACGCACCAGCCAGCAGCACACATTAACACGCATGAAACCTCAATCATGGAATATCCTCCAACTTCTCCAACAAGCCAAGGAGAAGATGTGGCACAAATTCATTTCAGAAGTGGCATTCGTGGCCTTATAGGGAAGCGAAGAGGATGGAGCTGACATCCCCGGCGGGATCCTTACGTCCAGCTCCCGGCCTGGGCTCGCCGTGCCTCGGGCAGCTCCTGTCGCAGGTGGCGACTCCAGCGACAACCGGGCACCAGAAAGCCGCCGGTGCCCGCGGCAGGCCACATCACCCTGTCTGCCCTGAGCCAGCGGCTCAGCCTCGGGAAAGGAAGATGCTCTTGCCAGAGGGCGGGCAGTGATTCCGCGGCTCGGACGGGCATCCCCCGCGCCGGGGGCTGTGTCCCCGCCGGCTGCGGGTGCGTGCCCGCCGCCGCCCCCGCCCCGGCGCTGTGCCGGCAGGGCTGCCCCGCACGCCGGGGATGCTCGCCCCGCCACCCGCCGCCTC
>VZTJ01005675.1:2121997-2137342 GCA_013397795.1 Orthonyx spaldingii | reverse complement strand
CCTACTCCTCTCCCCTCTTCCTCCTCCTCCTCCTCCTCTTCTCCTCCTCTTCTCCCCACCCATCGCCCGGGAAACCGCCGGCCCCGAGCGCCGCCGCCCGGCCCCAGCCCCGGCCCCGCACCGCACCCCTCGTTCGTCCCCAAGGAAAGCCACACCCCGCTTCCCGGGCTGTCCCCTCGGCCGGGCGGGCTGGAGCTGCTAAGCCGGAGAGGTGGCTCAGCGCAGGCTCAAGCCTGCAGGACTCCGAACGACCCCCACCCGCAGGCAACAAGCCCAGAGCCTCCCCGGGCAGCGGAGATGCTCTCTGGCTCAGCCGTTTCACCGGAGCTTTGGGACACCCCTCATTCACCAAGGGGAACATCGGTGTAACCACAGGATCGGGCTGCAAACCCTACATCTGCTACCAGTAACATCCTGTTCACTATTTTAAGCAAATCTTTATTGATTGTTTGGGGTATTTCTCTTCTTATAGGAAACACGATGGTGAAACTGAAAATCCATTGAGTTGAGAAGAGCTACAGATTCACTTTCCCCAAGTAGTATCAGGAGAACTGAGAAACATGAAATACAAGTTTACAAATTCTTCAAGCAATCATTTTCATTCAACATTTGTGCAATTTACCAAATAGAATTTGACCTTCTGTTAACCTGAACCTGTCTTCTACACAGAGAAGTAAAACACTTCAAAACCTTGATGGCTTGGTTACTCTTCCTCCACCCTCAAATGACCAGGAAGCTGAAATCCAATGGATACATCTAGATAAAACTATAAATACTCTAGATAGATACTACTGCTACAACAAATTTCTTTAAGGGCTCAGAAAGATGTTTTAGAGGTGTCATAGAAAGTACAAGCGTCACGTGCAAATGACTGATAATTGTCTACTACTAAAGGACCAGGTATAAAGTGCTGCTGCCTGATCTTGCAGTCTGTTCAGAGAAGGGGAGAAAAACCACATCGCAATTCTCTTACAGGTTTCCCAAGAAGTACACATTAAAACAAAGCAGCTCCATAGCAGTAGAGACAATAACATCCAGTCTCCTATGGATTTTTGCCCTAGGGAGGAACACCTACATGGGCTCACTGATGCCCACCTCGGGACAGGGTGTAAGATCTCCCTCCTCTGACTGGCCACCTATTTTCATGTCAGTTGTAGTAAGTCAGTATTTTCAGGGTCTTTGTTTATACCTTCCCAACAAATTGCCTGAACCTGAGCAATCAGCTCAAAATTTAATAAGACAGGGCTAATCGGCACATAGGTAGGGCCACACAATTCCTTCACCACCAGCAGCCCCAGTAGACAGACAGTGCAAATGTTTGCATTTTTCTTCAGAAAAAAATCTCACGAAAGTTCAAAACCACCTCTTTTTGATGGCCAGTTTTCTGAAATTCACACATAGAAAAATAAACCCTCAGGCCAAACTTTCAGCACCAAGCATCAGCCCAAAGCGAAATTTTAATGGCAGAGTTATAAAGGAAGAAAGGGTGCTCTGAAAGCAAAGCTGAAAGACATGCTGCTTAAGGCCCCATGTGGTTTCCTAATATAAAAACAAACAAAAAATCCCAGCAACCCACATTCACCATAGGCTTGGCACATTTTGAAGTATCTATTAACATGTTTCTAATATGCAATTTACCTTGGAGGAAGCAATTGTGATGAGCACAGAAACTGAGCCAGGGACTCACATATTAGAAGAGGCAGCTGGGAGGCAAAAATCCCCTGGAGATGCCTTGACACCAAACCATTGCCCTGGCCACAAGGAGAAGATAGGAGGCTGGTTCAGAAACCTGCAGTGGTATTCAGGATGACAGAAATGTTATGTAACTTCTAAGTGCTCTCACTCCTCCTACAAGTTCAGTGTATCACACACAAGCCAAGCATCCTGTGTGCACAAACTAAGGGCTGCATTAAGTTCAATAAGGCAAGAAACTTCCAGCACACCCATCCAAAGCTGGAGTTAGCAGCAGTTTCAGGGGACTTAAGACAAAGGAAATGTGATGTATTCCTCTGTACACTGTCTGGGATTGTAATGAGTCAGCCCCTCTCTTGGCAGCTCTATTGTAGTTGCCTCCTACTACAAATGGGAAGACACCCTTTCGTTTCAACTTTACTTGTGTTTTACACAAACAGAGCATTTCACTTTATTACTGAAAATACCTGGTAGCAAAATACAGCCACCTAAGCAAGTTAATTAAATGAACACTTGACATTAAGGAAAAGGAGCGATGTGTTCCCTGCATCAGCAAACTCTTGGTGTCTGCCATCACATACCCTGTGTATGTCACCTCCTCTGAGGAAGGCTGGGAGATGTCTGGATGTGAACTCCTGTGTTTCAGAAGGTGTAGTGAAAAAGGATTTTGTTATTCTTTCCCTAAATCAACAAAAATTTTACCCGTCTGGGAAAACAGGTTGATTGATGGGATTATCCAAATCTGAAATTCCAGTGATTTTCCCTTTTTGGACACTTTTGCTAGTCTGAGTGTTTAAAATCCAAACAATCTGTCTGTCAAGCTGGTATGCAAGTCTATGGAAAAGGATCTTTAAAACACATTACTTCTGGGTATTAGGGAACAGCCCTTATTTGCATAATAATGTATACTTTTCAAAATCCTTTTTTATGTAAGTATCCACACAGAAACCTTATGCATCCATGATTTCTTTCTAACAAAACATTTGCTTACAAAGGCTTGTATCTCAGCTTATGCAAGTATAACAGCTAGACTTTGATGATCCTTGTGGGTCCCTTCCAACTCAGGATATTCTATGGTTTTATAGGAAAAAAACCAGTGCTAATTAGCATATTCTGTGTATTTCCTTTTGAACAGTGTCTTTTAGATATGGATATTCTGAAAACCACAAATGTCTTGAAAAAACTGTCAGTTCTTCATCAGTAGTTAGCACTGTGAGATCAATTTTTTTCCTAATCAGATCTACAACAGGAATTCAATTTAGACCAAACTTGCCCTCTGTAAGAGTTGCACTGCAAATATGTGCTCAGAGTTTACCAGTGCAACCATCTTGTTCATGGTTGATTCTCAATTCCATTGTTTTCAAGTTCTAATTCCCATGTTTTCAGGCTACCTTGCATTATGTTTCTCCCTGGACAGTTTTACAGTCTTGCTACAGAACTGTTGTTTTACAGCTGGCAATGTGGGTTCATAGCTTGCACTGATTTCTTCAAATATTATGGTACTACATAGGTGGTGTTTGTGAACACTTAGCCACTAAAGGAAAGACAGTTATGACCCAATTTCCCAGTAAACCTGCAAGGATGATTCTTCTTGAAAAATTCAGTAGTCCAAGCCCCAGTCTAACAAAAAAACCACTCTTGTGTCAACTGAGGGTTGTTTGCTTTACATGTCAATAAACAAAGAGTAATACATCAAGATACTAAATTGTTTACATTAATATATAGAGGGGGGAAAATCAAGAACTTATTAGTAAAAGGTATCATGATTCCACAACCCTTGAAGTTGCTCACTGCATGGCAAAGTGAGACGTTGAGAAGATCTCTACATTGCTGGGAACATTTCATTCTTAACAAAAAGGGTTAACTGATTTGATTTGGGCTACAGAAGTCAAATGACAATCATAACAAAACCCAGAGGGCAACAAAAGGAAAAAAACCTACAACCCCCCACGTTGCTACACTATTTCTTAATAGTGGCTATCTTGTGAAAGCACTTGGTCACACCAGTCTGACCCCAACTGTGCAAGGTACCATCTGGACACATAATGAATGTTCATCTTTGCTGGCAGTCAGAAAGACAAGAAATAGCTGATGGATGAGATAATAGAGAAGCCAAAGTAGGAAGCAGTGAGATAGCATTACTATTTATAAAATGGATGTGCCTAACAAGAACAAAAAAAAAGCTGCATCAGGTCAAAGGAAAGATTCTTGTTCAGGATCCTGTCTCAGACAGCAGCTGAAAGAACACAGGAAACTCACATGGCATGTGCTCCCCCAAACTCTCCCATCTTTCAGTATTTGCAGGTCACAGTCTGCCTGAGGCAGATGTGGTTGCCGTGTATTTAGCAACCCTTAACACATTTCTCTTCTATGAACCTGTTCCACCAACTCTTAAACCCATGTAAGACCCTGGCACTCAAAGCATCCTCTGCTCCCCTCCTCAGCCACATGTGAATTGAGGAACCTACTTTTGTATGCTTTGAGCCTGGCTCCTGCCCACTTCAGCTGGTGGTTTGTTCCTTGTTTCAGGATAAACATTGAAGAATCAATTCCCCACCTCACGCCATTTATGACTTTTGTTCTTCATAGTAGCATAAACACCAAAGAATCAATATGCCATGTTCCCTATCCTCATCTTTAGTTAGCAGCAGTGACAGCAAGTTGTCATTTTCTGGCAGTTGATCAATAAGTAGTTAAAACACTTTGAAAGAGATTTTCTGTGATTTAGAAACCCCATTCTAGAGACTAGGTTCTGCTAGTAATACCAAGTTTACATGGGAAGCAGTGCAGGGACCCTGCACGGAGGGAGCAGCCAAACTGCTTTGCCCATCATAGACTTATTGTAATCCACGCAGTGTGTCCCCCCCTCGCACTCCTTGTTAGGAAGAAAACGTGATAAAAGCTTTCTATGTGCCCCTCTCTCCCTTCTTCTGGCTGCCTGGCAGCTCCACACTCACCATGGGAGTTTTTCAGCACCAGCCCTACAATCCTCTGAGCTCTGTGCTGGTCTTGCCTCACCTTGAGTCCACCAACACAGTGAGTAGTCCACAGATGAGCCAGTTACCATCTAACCTTAAATGATCCATAAGGGCATTTATCATGGCAACACAGTGAGGAACAGAAGCAAATTGCAAAAGCTTAAGATGAAAAGCAATTTGTCTTTCTCCTTGCAGTGACAGTGGAAAATTTTACTTGAATATTTCTTTTAAATGAAAATGATGACTCCTTCTATTTAGAAAAAAACCATAAAACAGTAGAATGTGTAGGTTTATAATGGTCCATGGAAGCAGACTTAAAAAATAGAATGTAAACACCTCACTTTAAAGAAAAAGGATATTTTCCAAGATCAAGGGTTTTCGTTCATCTTAAGTCAAGATTTTAATTTATCTATCTGTTCCTTCTCTCATGAAAGTAACTAATAAAATTCTCATTATAGGGCCAAATCAGACATGAATTGAGACAAAATCAATGATTTCCCCCTAAAATATCTAGGAAGCAATGAACAAGGAACCCACTGGCTAGCCAGTAAGTGCCAAAGAAAAGTGAATATTCTGTTAGTGGATATGCCAGCTTTACAAAAATTTTCACCCTCCTCCCCCCCAGTCTCTGACAGAATAAATAGCAATTCATTTTGTAATAATTCTTTCTGTATGTGATTATTATCCATAGTCCCCAAACCCCCTTTGTTTTTAAAAGCTTATGGGGCATATGATTCTTAGCTGATTCACAAGGTAGAAATGGAGTTCAGGACTAAAACTTCAAAAGATAAGTTCATGGGGAAGAAATAAGTCATTATTCAACACTAGTCTGTTCACATCTGTGTTATGTCTGTTCCTAAAAAGCCTGGATTTTAGCATACAGACCTGAAGAATTTGCTATTATCCCCTTCCTGCAAAGATTTTTCTTCCAGAGTTATTTTCAGGTGCCCTTGAAAATGACCAATGGCCAAACACTTAAACTGGATATTCAGAAATAGACTGGAATCCTTTCTGTGCCCAAAAGGTTGATGTATATGATGTATTAAATTCTTCTATTAGAGGTTTTATAAAAATACAGGAGATAAGTTAGAGTGCTTTTTACCTCTGAGATCACTCAAGCTTCATTTTACTATCTCTGATAACAGTCTCCCAAAGCTTTATTCCAGAGGAGAAAAGCATCTTACTCTCTTATTTTAATATACTATGCAGACAGATTAATCCCTTTCCCCGTCTCTCACTTCATAAATTAATTTGCAAGATGCAGCTAAATCAGCTTTTACAAAGACAGGATCACAAAATGAAAGGATGAAAAAATGGCAAAATGCTAGAGAAAGGACCTTTATACTGAGCTGCCATGAAGATGTCAGTGCAGCACTGCATCCCTTTGAAACATCGCCTCAGTCACACGTGTACCTAACACATACTTGCTCCATTTGGAAAGCCTAAATTAGTGCTCGAGTAGTGTAAGACAACTGGATCTAGATGCATGAGAGGAAACTCTCTTTGCCTCAGAACTGTGTATGAGAAAGGCACATCTCCTGTTTGGAGTCCCACACTTTTATTTCAGGAAGCTCTTCTGCACACACAGCTCTTACTTGTGCAGTACCGTGGGAAGATGATATCCCTGCTTTATTATGTTTTATTTTCATGCACTTTTTCAGATGTCAATTCTTCCTCTGTTGTTGATATAAATTTCCATTACAGTTTTCCACACATAATAATTGCTTTTGCCCTATATTGGTAACGATGCCAACCAACACAGTCGCTGCCTTGTTTTTGTATGCAGTGTGCCTGCAGACTATAGAAACAGCAGACACATCCTCACGATGAAAAATGTCTTCATCAAAGCTGTATATTTATCCACCTCTGCTTAATTAATACCTTAGCTTTTGAAAACCTAGGGAAGCTAAAATTTGCCAGTCTTTTTACAGTAGCTATATATAATTCACACTGACTGGGACTTTCATAACTTGCATATGCCATTTTGTTGAAATAACAGAATTCTGCTTCAGCAAATACCAACCAGGTTAAAAAAAGATAAATGTACATCAAAACAGCACCTCTCTATCTAAATATGGGTTTAATACAAGAGGACGCTAATAATTTTGACTAATCAAAACTTCTGTCATATTAGGCATACAGTAAACAAGTTCTTACAATTAGCAACATGGAAGCAGTGTGTGTTAGGTCATTAAAAAAAAAAAGGCACCCACAAAAACAACCTACATATTGTGCTTTGACTGCTTTTTACAGACAATTGTAATCAGAATGTGGTTCTTGACAGATAAAGTACTAGTAATTTTTAAGCACTTAAAGGCGGCTCCTGTATGCATAATTTCCAATATGTGTAAGAGCAGAAAAAAATAAATAAAACAAACTGTAAGCAATCAATAGTAGTCACATGATATCCTCACATGCTGTTCTCATAGGAGACATCCTTTTAGCACCTATACAAGGATGACAAACTCCTCTCATTTATATTAATAAAAATTAAGCAATTCACCCTTGTTAAACACAGAATCAGCTTTTGCATCCACAAGTACAGGCAAATGGTAGAGAGAGACATAGAAATGGACAGTTTGGGAATTTCTGCATTAAATACTTTATCTAGTTTCATTTATTCCAGGTTTAACAGCAAAATGGAGGCAACACACCAAAACCATCTGTTCCTTAATATATACCTGGAATTACTCCCAAAACACTGGTATTTTGCTTATTAGCATTTGCATTGCATTTCAAAATTCATTACTTGGGGCTCCTAAAATGCATAGAATTGTGTGAAAATTATGAACTTAGCTTAAAATGCTATGGAGATTTAATTCTTTGATTTCTGACAGTGAGCATTTAGGATTGAAGGACTTGCTTTTCTCTTTCCTCCACAATGAGAAGGGCCAGTCCTTTTCCAACCAATCCCAAATCTCTCCCATCTCATCATAAGAAGCACATATCACTTGGGGAAGCTCTGACAGGGAGCTCACAGCCTGGTAGCCCCTCACAGCAAACCTGCCCTAGAAGGTTGTGACACGGTGAAACCACAGGCGCTGGCAGCACCAGTCCAAACGTACAACAGCATAAACAAGAAGAGATCTGGACTCAAACCTAACAATGACCAGAGCACTCATTTGAAATGAAGCCACTCTTTTTTGATTTAGTTTTCAAAGTACTGAACATTGCTCCATTTGGCAATGCTACAACACGGTGTAAATCAAATCTAACAAAACCTCTCAATTTCTGTATGCACAAGCAGTTCTGTTCAGGGGAGGGATGAAAAACTCTGGAAACTTCTCTTTTGTCACAGATTTCTTTCAAAGCATTTAAGTTAGTTTAAACACTGATGAGAACATTTTCCATTGCATTATTATTCATGCTCACAGTCTCATCTATGATCCTGCTCTTCTGTTTGGGGCTTTTTTCTTTTTGCTATTTCATAAAAGTTTGATTTGAGAGGGTGAAAAACTAATTAGAAACCATTGGTCCCTTTTAAGAAAAACCTATGCATATTATTAGGTCCTGTTGACTCTGACTGCGGTACGTGCTGTCTGCATGCTTCATGGTTTTCACTGAGATACTTGCTGACCTAGGATCTTGTCAGCACTTATGTTTACAGAGTATTTAAAGATAATGACTGTATGTGACCCTTGAACTAAATGTTCTGGTTTTAAAATGTGAAAGAAAAACAAAGAAAAGCAATGTGTTACCA
This sequence comes from Orthonyx spaldingii, assembly GCA_013397795.1. Taxonomy (NCBI): domain Eukaryota; kingdom Metazoa; phylum Chordata; class Aves; order Passeriformes; family Orthonychidae; genus Orthonyx; species Orthonyx spaldingii. The sequence goes on along the minus strand of VZTJ01005675.1, from coordinate 2,128,972 downwards.
TAAATGAATTTGAAAGAACTGGGAAACTATTTACTGATCCAGCCAACATTTATATGCCTGATTAATCTCCTGGAATCTGACAGGCTAAACACAAGTCTCTAAGTTTGCAGGACTGGAGCTGGGTTGTCAAGTGCACAGGTAACTTGCAGCATTGCTGCAGGGTTACAAACCACCTGCATGGCAAATCACATGATGGAAAGCAAAAGGGTGCGGCAGCTTCTCAGCTGCAAGGCGAATTCTGCACAAGTTCAGGTGCTTGAACAGTCACATATGGTGGGCAGTTTATAGCCCAAAAGCTGCCCACCACCTGGTGAGATAGTTCACTTTGCTTGTACCTTGCTCACAGCGACCTTTATCCTGGGAAACTACTGAGAGAGGTTTGCCAACTGGAAGAATTATTTTGCTACCAGCAGCGGTCGGGCCTGGCTGTCGGCCTCCTAGGGCCTGTGCTCTCTCAGCCATGCTGTAAGGGCAGCACACCTCTGAAAAGACACTCCAAGAGCTACAATGCTACAAAAGGCAATGACAATGTGGCTTGCAACCTCTCCTATAATGATTCAATTCTGCTCCCCTCGTATTGCTCATTGGCCCCTACTAAAGCAAGTCACCAGCACACCAGGGTGACAACCCTGCCTGCAGCAGCAGTGCTGGATGGGGTGCCTGAGTGCACATGCTGCAGAATTCCAGCTTTCTGGCAAGCCCTTCATTTGCAGCAGTAGGTCCAGTCATATGACAGGAAAGGGTTTCCAGTATTTGGCTTTCTCCAGACAGCAGAAGAACGTCTAAGTAGCCGCCACAGGAAGAAAAATTGGAAACATCTGATCTTGTGATACTGGAAGCATCTGAGCACTGTGGAGGAACAGAGCTTGTGAGAGGGTTCCTGCTGAGCTAGACTGGGGGTGTCCAGACCTGCACTGCTTTTTCCTTGTATGACTGCACTTGCTTGTATACTTGTGCTTCAGACATTGTCTTGGCAGCCTGCTGGAAGGAGTCGCTGCCCAGCAGGATACAAACAGATTGTGGTAGCAGAGCCCATTTGGGTGCTGCCTGGAGTTTGCTTATTGCTTTCTGTATCATCCTCTGGGTATTTTGCTGTTTCTCTAAAAATACAAAATGACATCCTATTGCACCACCACATTCTGCTCTGCCTTCGCCCTGGCAGGCTGTGCTCAAGGGGGAAGCAGGCAGGAGAGCTGTTTGGGGCCTCTGTGGTCTGCAGCAGCCTCAGTTATGGACCCCTTTGTGCTGTGCTGTGTATGGAGACCAAGAAGAGTCCAAACAGAAAACAGGAAGATCAAAATGGATATAATCATGCTGGCAGACTTTCGTGGACTTCTAATAGGCCTTAAGGTATGCTCTGCTATATGTCAATGTTAAAGCATTATCATTCAGCTTTTTTTAACCTAACCAGCCATAGAAAGATGCAAGGGAAGGTGAATCAAAGCAGTGATCAGAATTAAGACAACATGAGTTTTTCAATTGTGTTGTTCAGAAGGAAACACAAAAGTGCAGGACCTGATTGGTTCATTTGATCTCATGATAAAAAAATTAAACCAAGACCTGGCTTTAGATACAGTGACAAAATTAAGTGCATTTGCTTCTGATATTTGTATTGATGTTGTAAAGACTACCAAAGCAGGTTCTCTCTGATACTAAATTGACAATGTTTTCTGCAGATCCAGCCTGCATTTGAATGTGGTATTCTGACTTTTGGTAACCTTTATGCCTAACAGGTTATTTATTGGCACTTCATCATCATATTTCAGGCATTAGATATCTCTTATTTTAATATACAGAATCATACCAGATCTGCGTTTCTCTGATGAAGTACCTGCATTATTCTTTCTGTCACTTCTGTATTTCACCCAAAGATTTTTCACCATTCCTCAGATAACCCTGAACTCCATTGGACCATCACCTGAAGCAGAAGGTTAGGGAGCAACATACATCACAAAAAAGCACAGCTAGAAGGAGGAAGGAGCCTGTATATTGACATTTGCACTGCAAAACCATAAAAATTTTAGTTTAAAATATTCCAATAATTTTCCAATGATCTACCCACTCTCTCATTGTTCCTGTTTCTTGCAAAGCACATGCAAACTGTTAAATCAGATGCCCTGCGTCAGACAGGCCCCCAAACAAAAAGTCATGGCAACACTATCCGAGTCCACACAGCGCAAGGCAGAGGCAGGCGTGGAGAAAGTGGTGGCAACACCTCTGGCTGGTATTGTCATCAGTGACTCCAGCATTTGAAACCATATTTTTATTCTGGATCTGGGTGGAGGCTGCTGCTGTGCTTGGTTACATGAGGGAACTTAATTGTCCTTAAATTACATTAAATTAAAAATGGCAGTTATACCCTTCACCTTCAATGAGGTTTTAATTAGATCCATCCCACCAGCCAGTCCATCTGTGCATATCCATTTTGGCATATTACTAATGTGTTTAATGGAAATAAACAAAGCCATGTGTTTTACATTAAAACAAAGAACATGACATCTTGGTTACACAGCAATTAATAATTTCAGTGGAATTTTATTTCAGCCCAATATTATGTTATGGGTCATACACAAAATCACAAGATATTCCTTTTTTCTATGCGTCCAAGACATGTCCTGTACATCAGATGCCCTGTTATTAATTCAACCATAAATTTATTCAGATACTCTTAAAAAATTTGGCTTCAGATGCTTCTGGTAGTGAAAGCACTAAGAGTCTTTTTCACATCTTTCACTTGTATTCATTTGAAGCAATTTATTTCTACTATCATATAACATATCCTCTATATATACATATATTTATACAAAGCTGCACAACTTATGGTAAATTATTATACGTCTAAAAGTCATCTGTAGTTCAAGAATTTCTTTGTTACTGAGCACTAAGAAAAATATGAGACACTTTCTTAAATGCATAAATAGACTCAGCTGACTTATCAAACATGTGACTACCACACCACTGCTCAGAAATTTCTTGTAAAGTATAAGGTAGGAAGCCAAAAAGGAAGCATAATGCAATATGTTCTTTAAAGTCATAATGGAACACATGAGAAAGAAAACACAGTGCAGTATGACTTACAGTGTAACTAGTCTAACCAGAAAAAAATAATTATAGTCAGCTCTCCATTAATACTGGGTGGATTATCAAATTTGGAAATAAATTTGGCTAAGGATGCACAACAGCTGCCTTGTTTCCAAACAGTCCAATTAAAGCTGGCAGGGCTTATTGACTCACGCACAGCACCATTCAGGCTTGGCACTGCTGCTGCCAGCCCTGAGCTGGTGCTGGGCAGTTAGGTGGGAAAGCACCTGGGCAAACCTGGAAGTGTGGCACCGAGACCTTCCATCCTGCAGAAGGCACAGTCCCAGCTGCCACCTCTCGCTGTGGTCCTTTCTGTCACATGGCCAGACTTGACTGACTGGTTACCAAGGGATGTTCCTGGCCATCCTCAGACAGGAAAAAGACTGTCCCGTGTTAAAGCCCAAATTCAGGTTTGAAGTTGCACCAATTTCTACAGACCTACAGTAATACTGGAAGATTTTATATCATTTTGCCACGAGATCTGTTTAGCAGACAAATCCTGAACTTTCAGATTAATTCAAACTTTCTTCTTCTTTCCTTTAAAATTGATCATTGTCTCAACTGTGAGATTTTGTGGCTACAGTCAGGCTTTTGCTGGAAGGAAGCATAATCTTTTCTTAGAAACAGTACAATTAGTTTATGTAATGAATTACTTCATACTCAACACGCAATTATTTACTGATTTTACTTGATGCTTGATTTCTTACTAGTTTTATAAGCAGTATGTATCAGTTTAATTTTAGCCATTCCAGGGTTTTTTCCTTAAGTTTTCACACTCCAAGAGCCGTTTTTTTTAACACATTCAAGTCACCTGTGGGTTACAGAATACACACATACAAATTAATTGGGCTGCTTCCTGGAAGTGATCTCCAGCTCAGTTCACACTGCCATGGCAGCTCTTTTAAGCATTCAGGTGACTGATCCTGGGTACTGTGCCTACTGTTCCCCTATTCTCTTTCCATATGTACAATGTTCCCAGAACGGCTCTTACAGTGCTTTTCACTAGCAAGGCTTTTTGTAGTAGCTGAGTGTATTGCATTCAGTACCTGGATATAGAACATGGAAACTCAGGAAACCCAGAAACTGTGTTTTCTTGTGTCGAAGGATGAAACACCTCTACCCAAAGGTCTGCCCATGCACAAGGTACCTAACTTTTTTTACAATACTGCTAATGCTGTATAAATAAATTGTTGAAATGTTTGGTAGTAGTACTGTGGGTTAATTCTTTTAGAAACATTATTTGGAGTTACCAAAACTAAAGAATAATTCTGGAGACCAAATAAAACCAAGCCACTGGGAAATTAATTTCAATTACTAATAGGCAATTTTTTAAAATTCAAAACCACCTGGACTGTATTGGGAACCTTCAATAAAAACATTTTGATCACTATAAATAAGCAATCTGCCAAGTTTATAACTATGTAAGAAATGATGCAATAAAGAATGACAGCTAGTAAAAAGCATCACCCTTAGTAAGTTAATGAAGTGCTTTTTGTTTTATTTAAATAAAACTAGTAGGACCTGTTCTGGAAATAACTATCCTTAAGTTTGGAATGACAACAGGCTTCCACTCTTGACCTTCAGACTAAACAAAGCCATCAAAAGGACGAAGACAAAACCTTACAGGTTATTGCACTGATGTGAAATAAAACCACAAACCACCTCAATGCTTTCCTGGTGAAGGAAATACTCCAACCCAATGGGTTGCTGAACTACTTCAAGACTAGAGGGGGAAAGAAAGAATCAAGAGTTGTAAATAAAGTATTTGGGAAATATTAAAAAATGCCCTGAAGCTACTTTAACAGATACAGAAAATCTGATGAAGCGTGGTTTTCTTGTTCCCCATGAATTTCAAATAATGTTTTCAAAATCTCTGATGAAAGAAAAACAAGATTTAACACAGACTAACAAAATCAGCTCAGATGTGATCGTGGATTCTTAAGCTTAATGCCTAATTAGTGCCGTTTCATATTCTGTAGAAAAAAAATCTCTGACCTCTTTTCACCATTCTAAAATTCTACGAAACGTTGTGATAAATCCATATCTATTTTTATTTTCTCTTTATGTAAATACATACTGTCATCCTTGGTATTTTTGGTATTAGCTAGAGATTCTTATTATGGTTCAGTGTCTTTATTCAGGCAGGAAAAGGGACTGAATGTGAGACCTCTGTTCTTACTCAAAGGCCTGGAACAGGGAGTCCAGCTTCAGGACTGGTGGAGCAGTCCCACTGTTACGGCTTGGCACACTGGGTTAAAGGTCCCATCACGAGCTTCAGAAGCAATACCAATCAATGTCAGACACACAGAAATACTTTAGCCAGAATTACAGGGTTCAGTGGTCTTTCTCATACATAATGAAAGCAAACAATCATCCAGCCGATCTGCAAAAAGTCTTTTAATCAGAAAAAAACCCCTCAATCTTTATTAGTAATCACCTTGTCATATAAAATGTTTGCTATTGCTTAAGAATGACAGAAGTGGAAAAATCCATTGGGACTTAGATGCAAAAAGCTAGCCAATATTAATGTTCGGAGTTCTTTTACAACTCAAGCTGCATTTTTAAAAATTATTTTTCTTCTTTTAAAAAGGGCAGCAATGTGAGCTATCTGAAGATGGTGAAATTTCTTTGAAGATGCTAACATCTTACAGACAGTATTTTTGTCTGCATATTCTATTTAATTGCCAGGATTCTTCCTAAAGTCTTCAGAAATGTTTTTTAAAATTCTTTTTTTCTTAAATGAGATTCTGGATTTGAGTATCTCCGTTTTTGTCTCAAGGCACACCGGAGCAACAAAAGCTACAGCTGACAAGAATGGAGCAACTTCCCTGCAAGATCTGTGACTGGACTTTTGGAGAAGCTAAGGCATCTAAAAGCAATGGCCACCCTTCAAAAACATGCACATAATCAAATACTCACAGATCAAGCTGTGCTTACTTTGAAAACATTAATTTTGTTCAACTAAGCATCCAAATTAACGTCCAAATGCTGGAGTTATCCAACACAATTAAGACAGCATCAAGACAGTCAAAAAACATAGCTCAGTACATGAAGGACCAGTAGCTTAAAACGCATCTCTTCGAACCCCTCAAGTGTTACGGTGTTACGGGCTATGTCTGTATGGGGATTGCCCTGCCTGGAGCACAACGAGGTCCCAGTTTCACCTGCAGATTTGTCCGTGGGCAAGAACAGACGCAGATGCCACAAACGAGGGTCGCTGATAAGCAAGCCCACCCTACCAGAAAGTGCCCCTGCCGTGCGCCCGAGGAGAGCACAGCAAAAGGCTCGCCCACAGCTGGAGCTCCTCAAGCCCCACCAGCTCAGGCTGGAGATCCTCTCCTGGTTTTTATCACACCCAGGCACCCTCACAGCTTCCCTTAGCTGAGGCTGAGGCGGAGGCGGAGCGGAATCTGAGAAGGGGAAGAAGCCGCTTCTTCCGCCACCCTGCTCTCCCGGGGCCGGAGCAGGGCCACGCCACCACTGCCACCTCTGCCCTCCATCTGCGCCCTCCGTCCGCTGCCCAGCTAATGGCGGCAGGAAACCGCCCCCCACCGCCCTGCCCGTGACTCGCTTCCTCCAGCGGACGGGAACTGGGCGGAGTGAGCGGCCCCGGCCCCCCCAGCCCAGCCGTCCAGCCGTGCCCGGTGCCTGCCCCCGCGGGGCCGGGGAGAGGGAGGGGCCGCCGAGCCCCGCCGCCGGGGCGTGCCAGCGCCGCGCAGCCCGCTCCCGCCAGCGCTTCGCCGCGCCGCACCAACATGCCCGCCGTCGACAAGCTCCTCCTGGAAGAGGCTCTGCAGGACAGCCCGCAGGTAGCGGCCGCTGCCGGGGACAGCCCGGTCGGTCGGTGTGACGCACCTGAGCGCTCGGTGCCGGCGGGCAGCCCGCGGGTCCGGC
>VZTJ01005675.1:2040258-2121971 GCA_013397795.1 Orthonyx spaldingii | reverse complement strand
GGGGCGCCGGCCGAGCCGGGGCGGGCTGACAGCCGGCCGGGGAGCAGCGTCCCGTGGCGGGAGAGGGGGGACGGAGCCGTGCGGGGAGACGGGACGGGACGGGGCGGCAGCACGGCGGGCGAGGAAGTGGGTCAGGGCGAGCTCGGTGCCGGAGCCGCCGGGGAGCCGGGATGCGCTGAGGCGGGCAGGCGGCACCCGTGCGGCCGCGAGAGAGGGCTGGTGTCCCGTGGGGCATGGGTCGGTGGAAAAGCAGGCACACTCTGCTCCTGGGGGTCTCCCGGGACGAGGGCTGTCCTCCAGCATGGGCGGGCCGGGGCACTGCGCCCTCTCTCCTCGCCGCCCGCAGAGGAACTCCCGTGGCTTTTTGCTCGCACCGTCTCCGCTGGGTGTGCGCTCCGTGGCTGTGAGGATTGCCCCGAACAGCTGAGGTGTGTTGGGGAAGGACAGGCGGGTAGGACTCGGTGCCTGGCTTCCCCCGAAGGGAAAGAGACACCTGTGCGCCGTGAGTCACCTGGCCCTGGTGACAAAAAGGGCTGGAGGAGTGTCACCGCCAGCGTGCCTGCTCCCCCTCAAGGGCCGCAGTTCTGGTACAGGAGCTCCCGTGAGGGTAGGTGAGGCGGATCCCACCGAAGATGACCTCCTTCTAAAGGGGTCTAGGAAGGAGGAGCGGCGGTCGCCGCCCTTCCCGAGTGCAGGCAGGGGAGGACGTTCCTGCTTCAGCCCCAGTGCAGCGCCCTGTGCCCCGCTGGCGGGAGCCGGGATGTGCCGCGGCTGCAGAGGGGATCCCCGGGACTGTGGAAGCCCCGCAGAGTGGAACATGCCATATCGTGATGTGTTCAGGGCCTGGTTGGGTGGAAGACAGAAGTAAAGGGAAGGGGAAAGAGTGGAAATTTCACGGAGGAATGGGGAAGGCGCACTTGGGGACAAAGCGTGGTGCAGAGAGAGATACAGGAGTAATTGGAGGGGCAGGGTGGTTAAGCATGGATCCAGCTCCCAGGTAGCCCTGTGTTGTAATCCTAACTCGTCTGCTGATGGATCAGGAGGAGGCATGAATAGGTAAAATGTGGAGCAGATTGCTGCAAGGTGTTGCAGAGTCCTTCATGAGACATTTTGAAGGAAAGATTGGAGGTGCACTTGTCAGGACTTAATGAGCCTTGGGTCTTACCTTAAATGCCTCATCTTATCCTATTTTTTTGTAATTTCATGAAATCCCATTCTAGTAAGAAAGACTTGCATCATGTGTTTGATGTGGCATATTTGTAATCATCCTTGGGAATTTTAAACACTGAACTGGAAAAAGTGTTGAGTAACCCGATGTTACATCAAAGTCAGCCCTGCTTGGAGCAGAGGTTTGGACAAGGTGACCTGCAAAGTTCCTTACCAGCCTGAGCTTTTCTGTGTTCCGCAGTTTACCAAAATGTGCTTGATGTATTGTGGGTAGTTAGCAACAGTTTTAGTGTTAACCTCCCCACTGCGTCCTAAAGCTGAAGAACTTGACACGCTGGGTAAGTGAACTAATTTACCTCTTCAGTCAACACCTCCTTCAACGATTAAAAATGTAACAGTGACTGAAAACAGCTGAACAATGCACTGAACTGAGTTTGGAGGTCATCATCTTTCCTGTGTCCTGAAATGAAGGCTGTTAACATCTCCTTTGCAGTTACTGGAATACCAGGCTCTGCATAAACTTGAGTATTTGCAGGATGTTTTGCCTTGATTTGGTCATTGCTTTTTCTTCAAGCTGTACAACTTTCAGAGGCAGGGATGTGGTTTAGTTTTTATAATGGCCCAGTGTTGCTAAAATATATTTTTGTGATGCAAGGAAGCAGGAGTGGGTTTTTTCAGTCTTTTATATTTTTATTATTTTTTTCACCAGAGAGAGCTTTAGATTCACAAAATCAAGACGAAAAGTCTCTGTTCTACAGAAATGAGAACACAGCATCTTATAGGATCATTTACTTCTGTGTGAAGGAACCTGATTTCTTCTGCTCTATACAGTCACAGCAGTGCAAAGCAATGGTGAAATGAAGATATAAGTTCACTTTGTATAAACTGTATTAACTATATGATTTACATGCAAGACAGAGGAGAATTAGACCAAAGTTATTTCTTCATCTGGTTTCTGAAAGTTGATTTATATCTCCCCATCAGTACAGTACTTTTGTCTTGATTTGTCTCCAGACACTGGCTGAAAGAGGCCATAAGAAGTGTCTTAATTTTGAGGTGTTTGGGTACAAAATAGAGAAAAATTTATGTCAGCAGTCATGCTAAAATCAAGAGAAAATTTTTTCCTATCTTTCCAGAAGCCGAGATAATGTTGTGAACACTGGGGCCTCCTAAATGTTAGCTTAATATTTGGATTACTGGTTTATTTCAGCAGCATTAGCTCCTATTCCAGAGTTTGTCAAAAGAGCAACAGAGAAAATACAGACATGCTGGTATTTTGTTGCAGTGATTTCAAATGGTATTCTTAAATGTAAAAGTTTCCAAGAAAAACTTCCAAACTGTCTGAATCATTTATTGTTTTTATTATTTTTGAAAAATGTGCTAATAACAGAGGCCAAGACTTTCAGAAATTAGTTCCTGGAGCTGTTCTACCTCAAGCCATGTTTAGGCAAATGAAAAATCTGAACTTGCAAAAATTAAGTAAGATTTACGAATGTAGCTGACATTCCTGTATTTGGGAACCTTTTCCAGCATGCAGAAGTATGTGATTTGCAGCCTACTTCAGGCAATTTCTTTATAACCTTTTAGTTTTGGCTTTGTCTTGATAAACATTGTGTCAAGTTTTATAAGTTTTGCTTTCCCCAGATTTATTTTTTAACCATCTTTGTACCCTGTACTTTTCAGGTGACGTTGTAACACAAAACAAGGCAGTTGAGCACTGTATAGATACAAGACAGTTTGTTGACATTATTTTGCCTGTTTTAGTACTTCATTGAAGAGAAAACATTAGAAACCAGATATTTTTGAAAATTGATGTTTTCAGTTACTGAAATAATACCTTAATGGGGAAAACTCTCAAAATCGTGCCACTGTTCTTACAGGGGAGTTCTGTACAAAGGTTCTTTATACATTTAGGTTCCTGATATCCATTCCATTGACTTGGACTTCTCTCCATTCTCTGGTTTTTCTGTTCTCTTTATTTGAAAACAATACTTTGTAATGTGTATTCCCGTACATGCTAGGATCTCAAACTAGCTTCCCAAACTGCCAGCATCTCTCAGGTAGGAACTGTTGTAGCAGCTTAGCACATTAACAGGGTGAACTGTTGAGAACTTTTAAAGTTACTCAAAGTAAGAAGGTACCAAAGAGAACCCAAACACTGACTCCCAGGTCATGTATTTTAACCATTGAGGAGCGCTAGCTGCTGTCTTAGATACTTTTCAGCAGAGATGAAATGATAGTTAATCACAGACCAGGATTCTTGCAGGATGCTGATGTTGAGTTTTTCAGGACAAAGAAAGTCTGGGCAGTGAGTTTTGCAGAGAATAAATGCCTTGGGGAAATGCACGTGCCTTCTTTTAAAACAGTGGAGTGTCTTAAAACTTTGAAAAAACATTTCCCAAGTTCAAACCTGGATACTTCAGGTATGTTCGAGATTCTTATAACAGGGGAATAAATAAAGCACTTGCTCTCTTAACAGGACTGTCATTATTATGAAAGTACTGGAGTTTATGTATGCCCCTCATGTAAGCAGATGAAGCTCATTAATGTCATATAAGTTAGCTGTACAGATGGAGAGACATTTCCAGTTAGCATCAAATAGATTGGATTTATCAAAGCTAAGACTAAGTATGGATCATGACTTCGTTAAAGGGACAATCTTTCCTCTTTAATTATTGTAAAGATCTAGCAAGTTCTGGAGCTCAGCATTATTCTGAAATATCTTTTCTTTCCGTCTCGGGAGCTGTGTGAGTAACGTAATTCTTTATTCCTGATGATTCCACCAAAACAAACCAAGGGAATTAATGTATTTAAGAGAACACAAGTCCTTCCCTTCCCTTCCTGCTTGCTGACAAGGATGAGTTAGCAGAATGGAGGAAATACAGGGTATCTCTGAGTGGGTGTATCCTTGTGTGCCTGTTGGAGATGAACACTCAGCTGTTGGGTCCAATGACATCAGCTCGCTTTGGCCGTGGCCCCTTAAGAGTTGCTCAAGACAGTGGAGAGTGAATAATAGAGTGTAAATTATCTCACTGCAAAGGGGTGCTTTCAGTGCAGTCTGACACTAGAGAAGTAAAGTGAGCAAGCAGTGGTGTTTGACCCCCAGTCCTTAACATGGTTTGAATTACGGCTGTCAGCAGGGAGATATTCAGGATTTTTTACATTCCTGATAATGCTGGAAGGACAGTCTATTAGTAGGAGCAAGGGACTGGGAGTGGGGATGTGGCCATAGCATTTTATCAGTTTGCCTCCTTGTGCCTCAGTTTACCTGTCCATAATATAAGAACTAATTTCTGCATGCTTAGAGATTCTGAATAAACAGAATCGTGCAAGTCAATGGCACATTATTTCTGATTGATTTTTACTTTTTACTACCATCTCTTTATAGTTGTTTGTGATTTTTTAAAATATTTCCACTCGGGACTAAAACTTTGCTTTTTTTTCTTTTATTGAAGACTCGTTCTTTGCTCAGTGTCTTTGAAGAAGATGCAGGAACCCTTACAGAATACACAAACCAGTTGCTTCAGGCAATGCAACGAGTCTATGGTGCCCAGGTAATTTTTCATTTGTATTTCTTTTGTTCGATGTGGAATAGAAGATAAATTGCTATTATGATGCTGTTATTTACATTAAAGTTGCTAAATACATATACTTTTCATGGTTTAAGAGGAGTTGTGGCTGTTTTTCATCTGTTAGCTCAACCTGTTCCTGCCTTGATGTTCAGAAAAGTTGTATTCATGAAAAGAAAAGTTATTTACTTTGTCTCCAAACAATTAATCAAAGTAAAACTGTGCTATGTCCTTACCTTATGGTATGTTGGGAGGCCAGTCTTGACAAAATTGCTTGCCTAAATGTAGGCACACTATTTTCCCAGGTATGCACAGTGACTTTAGGCACCTAACTTAGATGCTGTGACTCACCTCATGGAGGGAACTGCCCATGTCCATTGATTATAGAGCTAATGCGCACTTTGGGTCACACTAAAGTTGAGTGCCTACAGTAGTTGGTGTGAAAAACACACAAACAGGAGCAGAAAAAATAACATTTTTCTAGAGTATTTACATGACCTAGATGGCTAAGTCCCTTTGAAAGTAAAACCTGTAAGATAAATTATATCCAGTGCTGTGAAAAAATGTTACTGTAAATCTGAGTGATTTTCCATGAAGCTGATTCCCATGTGCATAAACTTAGGTGTTTCACAATGCCATATCTGGGTCTTTAAAGACATACACGGTATCTCATGGAAATTTTTAATGTATTTATGTAGGTTAAATTCCTGAGTTCACTAGAAACAACTTTTCTGTTCTTAAACCAGTAAATCAGAATACACAGAGAGATGAGCAGAGCAGGGCTATTTTGAATTGCCCTGAAGAGTGTCTAATTCCTACATTACTGGGATTCAGCTCATCTATAAGTCTACTGCAAGTATATGTCCATTTGGTGGGATTGCTCTTTGGGTAACTGATAGTTTGACATGGAAGAACCATTTTCCCAGGATCTGGCTACCTATACCTGAAAGATCCAGCTTTGCAGACCTTCAAAGTCTTCAAGTCCTGGATGTTGTACAAATGCAGAGTAACCAGAGGTTTGCAGCACAGCTTAGGTACATAGGAAACGATGCAGGGCATGGCCAGGGGCTGGAGAGATGACATGAGATCAGCACTGAAAATCAGGAATGGGCATTTTGGTAGAGTCACTGTGCTTTAAGAGTAACTAAGAGTGTGGGCGTGTTGGATGGTAGGAATCTGACAGCAAAGGTTGGGTAGGATTGAAATGGATGAAGAAGGGAATCAGGAGATAAATCTGATTTTTCAAGTGTCCGGCTTGTGGGCTGCGTGTCTGTTTCCCCTGCTGATGACTTTTTAGGATATCATTTTAGGAAGTGGTTGCTCTGGTCAGTGATTCAAGAAAAAAAAAAGCTTTATCTGCTTTTGTTTGCCTCTTCTTTTTCATCTTGGTTTTTATCCTTCTCCATTTCTGTTTCACCACAATTACGACATTTCCTTTTTCTTCTCATTGTCTCAGTACATTTACCCATCAGTATTTTGCAGTACTATTGACTCTGTTTCATTTTTCCCAGCGCTTTTTGGCCGCTTCTTTCCTGAACGCTGCTTTAGTTTGATGTAAATATTCAGTCACTTGTGAGTATTGGGTATATTCTTTGAAATAGGTCTTTGGAGTTTGATGCAATTTTGAGATGTAGAAATAGAAGGGTAATGCTGAATTGCCTACTAAACATAAATGGACAGTCAAGAAAAATGTGTGTGTTTCTTGGCTGTCTAATCACAACTTGAGAGAAAAAGCCCTTTTGTTGATGTGTTATCTGGACCTCAATAGCAGCATACTAGGAGGGGTTACCAACCTTGTACAAGGTGAGAGTATTGAGAAGCTACTTTCTGAATTTGCATTTTTATTTTCCCGACTTAGATTTTGTCTCTGCAAAGTCAGATTTTGTCTCTGCAAAGTCATTGTCATCCCCTGCTCTGATTTCCATATCTGTAAAATAGGAATTACAGTTACTGACCTACTTTAAAGCAATGACCATAAAATGACTGGGATCACAGTCATGGCAGTCAGACAAAGCAGCAGTGGGTTGTACCAGGCTCCAGTATTGAAAATCCAGGATTTATGCCCCATTAAAGCACTTATGACAGCTTAAAAAATGTTAATTTGTTTTCTTCCATAGTTTGTTCTGAACTTTAACGTTTCCCTGATATCTTAACTTACTAGAAGTTTGGTGTTTCTTGTGATGAAAACTCAGATTTTCATGTGATTCAAACCACTGTAGCTTGTGATCAAATAGCAGTAGTTAATGATTCTGAATAGATTCAATGCAAAGTCTCGGGAGAGTAGCCATTAGTACCAACTGCATGCTGTTAATTAACCATGTGGATATATGCATATAGCTGTCTCAAAACACTGCTCTGTGTGCAGAGCCACAGTAAATTTATAAAGTGGCAGCACAAGCTGCTTTAAGCACTTGGATCACTGCATTTGAAAGGAGTGTGAAAAAAGAAGTACTCGCCCAGATGTTTTAAAAAACATTTAGGAAAATAGGAATCTTTTAAAACATCTTTTCAGACCTACATGTGTTCAAGCAGGACTTAAAGAGTGTAAGGAGGGATGTGCAGCATCCTGTGCAGCAGTGGCTCTGCTGTCTGGACTGCAGCTGGGTGATGCATGGGCAGCAGATTATCTTGGCTGCAAGGCCCTGGGTGCTTTAGGAACCTGTGGTGGCCCTGCAGGGTGAGGACACTGCTCTCACCTCTCTGGGCACCCACAGCATGTGGGACCAGGTGGTGACTCCTCTGCACGTGGAGCTCCTCAGTGAAAAGGAGGCTGTGGTGCCACGTGGCAGGTGCAGTGTGTGGTGCCCTGATTAAGGAGAAGTCACAGGGCCCAAAAGTGGCACTTGAGGAGTGAGGTTGCCCTGATGCCCTGATTAAGGAGAAGTCACAGGGCCCAAAAGTGGCACTTGAGGAGTGAGGTTGCCCTGATGCCCTGATTAAGGAGAAGTCACAGGGCCCAAAAGTGGCACTTGAGGAGTGAGGTTGCCCTGATGCCCTGATTAAGGAGAAGTCAGGGGACCCAAAAGTAGCACTTGAAAAGTGAGGTTTGGTTGATCTGGCAAACCCGTGTGATGAAATACACTAAAGCCTGGTGAAGCATTTTTGTGTTCATCAAATTAATGACACCCATGTGAGTACATATTATACTTCCTGCTGTAGTTCTCCCAGCTATGCTGTGGCACCCTGAAGTAGTTACCACAACAGTGGTCTTAGAGAGGAAATCTTCCTTACAGAGTTTATTCCTGTAGTCCTTCCTTCTTGCAAGCAAACCCTGATGCTGCATCTGGCATTACTGCTGATTTCTGTGAATGTTGTGTCTGTCATTCTGGATGTTTTCTTACCTGAGCAATATATAATGCAGCAACAAACAAGGACTGTTAGAAAATTTAATATGCTTAAGTTACAATGCTGAGGCTCTTGCCATGGTGTATGAGTAAAGTGTGCCCAGTTTACCTTCCTGACCACTGTCACAGTAAATTGTTTTCAGAACTTTGCTGTTGTTTCCAGTTCTCCATCATGACTGAGCTGGGAATCTTCACTTGAAACAAACTTCCCTTTGGAAACTCAGGAGACTGTTGTGAATCTACTGACTATTAGAAGGGGTAGACAGTCAAGCAGGTGAGAGGAAAGTAAGATGCAGTATTTTGTCATTGTAAAGAGATTTCATCTCATGAGTCCTGACAAACCTGTCTAGATACAGGGGCAGTGATGGAAGAGGAGGAGTATAAAGAAACCCATGTTGTCTTTATCAATATTTCTAGTGAGGGAGCCGCATGGGAATTGTGAAGCACAATTCTGTAATTCTGTTCAGCATCTGTGTCTGTGTGAGCAGTTGTCTTGTGATTCCAGAGGCACACAGGCAAAGCAGCAACAACTTCAGTGGCTCAGTGCCTTTTTATGTCCAGACTCTTAGAGAAACTTTGGACAATTATGGAATAGTCTTGGTTTATAGGTACCACATTACATGGGTGTCAGGACAGCTTGAATCTGTCAAGCCATATTAGGTAGTGCTTCACAACAGTGTTGCTGCTCTCTGCAAATTCATGATGCCTCATGTCTGTATTTTTCAACAGTGCTGCTTGTTTGATTTGCCTGTATATTGCCTTCAGTATGCTGTAACTCAGTAGTTGGGTTTCAGGATCTCTAGGGTATGCATGGATTTTCATATTTATTATGTTGCATAGGTAACTGGAAGTATTAAGTATTCTTGTTTAATTAGCAAATAAGCACTGATACAGTTTTTCTTTTAATTGTTTTCTTTTTATGTCTAAGGGAACAATTGTGCTGCCTTTTCAAATTATCAGACTTTTCTTTTTCCTAAAATGCTTCGAAGGAATAAAAATTAAGTTAGCATTTTTTAAACTTTTAATTCTACATAGAGAAGCTTCTACATAGTTCTACATAGAGCATTAGAATGGGACAAACATTTGCAATAAGTTGCAGTTGTCAGCACTGACATCTGTGAAATACTGTGTGAATGGTTGTTGCATAGTTTGCATCATATACCTTTTACCTTCCTGAAGGCATATTCACCATATGCTGCTGACAGAGATAAGCAGAACATTGCCACATGGGAATTAATGTATTTACAAAGGCATGGGACTTGGGTTTAATGCCTATAAAGCCAGAGTTGTCACCGTGCCTGGAAGCAAGTTAAGATTGTGCTAAGGAGGATCTGGAGATCTGAGGCAGCATAAATGTATGGATACCCTGCTGATAGTAATTGTTTTGGCAGAAGAGATTCTTTCTGTACTGAGCTAACTACTCTATTGTAGCTGTTTTTGGTGTTTTGCAGCAGAGCTTTGACTGGTGTCTTCTATTCCTTGAAGCTGTTGATGATCCTTAGCTGAACTGTTCCCATTTGTGAGGACGGGATGCCGTGCTGTGAATCAGCACCAGGGCAGGCCATATGTTAGCCTGATCTCATAAAGTGCTGTGCAGCCTGAGCACCCTGGTGAGGCTTAGCTTCTGCAGCCCTGGATTCATGTTTCCAAGCCATTTAATATGCAAACCTAAGCCTGTAGGACTGTGCCATTTACTAAATTGCTGGATAATTCTGGTTTGGAGGAAGATAAGCATATGTAAATGGAGCTGCATAAAACTATTGTATCAAGACCCAGTTCTTTCTGTGCTGTGCCTGATTTTAAGGTAAATGTGTTGCCTAGTTCTGAAAGGGTGGAAAGGCTGCAGGTACCTCGTGGGTCTTCCACTTTAACTGCGTGCCTGGGTCTTTTTCCTCTTTTATGAGGCATTAAGTTTTCCCACATGTAAGCCAAAATTTATTATGTGTCATTCTGCACATACAGAGTGCATGAATAAATACCTTTACCAGTGTCTTGTTTGTTTATATGAAGCAGCCTTTGGCAGTTCTGTGTGCTGGTTCCTTGCAGTTTTAACAATGCCAACTGTAGCCAGTGTAGGAAAGTTGTTTTGCAGAAAGCTTCATTATACTGGGATGGAAATTGGACATGCTGGAATAGTTCTTTGTCTTTAGAAGTCAATTTATAGCTCAACTTAATCCTTTACATGCCCTCAAATCTGTAGTCTGTTAGACAACTGTCTGCAGAAATATGTTTGGGTTTCAGCAGATTAGTCCTCAGAGTTTATTTTGGAAAAATACAGAGACCCTAAAAATGGATGGACTGCCTCACTGAGAAATTGTTAATGGCATGGATATTTTATTACAAAGAGGTTATAGAAAAATCAGTCTCCTCTGATGGTATGAACAGCTTAGTGAATAAAAGTGATAATGAAGAAGGAGGAATCAACCACATGCCTTTGCTCTGGGCATTAGCTCAGAAAATGAGCTGGACTTTCTTTTTTTCCACTGACTTATTTGAAGGCAGGGTCCGGTATTGAAACAACTTGAGAATTAAATAATGTTTTTTAAACTAGCTGTTTTTCATTTCTGGTAGATTAATGCTAGATTCAAGACACCACTTCCATTACCTTATCCATTTGAACTGGACTTAGAGAAATCTATTCCTAGGGCTATCATGCCAGCCAAGGTTAAAGAAAAGGGGAAAAAAAGTCAGCACATCTGTAATCACTACTGATTTCATTATACTTATTTACATATGATCTTCTTTTCCTTCTGGTACACTTTTTTTACATTAATGCTGCTGTTTCCCCTGTTAAGTAAAACCATCTAGTGCAAATGAATGTATTTGCAAGGCCCAGTGCTGGTTAAGTTTGCCTTCATTTAGAAGGCTTCAGTTTCTGTTCAGGATTTTACTGAGTTTTTGCTTGATATGTCATCTCATTGATAGCTCTCCCACTCCATAAATGCGTGATGAATTCTGAAATGTCAAGGTATTGTGTAAGAAATGTGGAGTCAGGATTGCATTGTAGGGGTTTTTTTTTTGCTGTGGTATATTGAATTGCAGTCACTTCAGGACAAAGGAAATCAATGTTGCTGTATCCATGGGAAAATGCCTTGGAAATAGATTAAAACCTGTTAAAATGATTTGCCTGGATTTAGTGGATCTGTCAACTGAAGCAGTGCAAATAACTTCTAAGTCTTGGAACTGAATGGCAGCAGGGCAGGGGGAGGGGAAAAGGCTGATTAGGAAGAAATGGGAGAAGGATTAAACCAAACTTTCCCAGATTAGTGTGCTTAGTAATGCAGTATTACCACTAGGTCAGCAGAGCACTTTGCCTGCTTCCTGTTCCTTGTGCAATGGACTGTGTTTCAACTTGCTAGCTTAATTTGATTTGTTTACAGCTTTTGGGTGTGTGTCTGTTTTGTTTTATTTTGATTTTTTTGTTTGGTTTTTTTTTCCCAAATGATACAATGAATGATTTTGTACCTATAATGGGAACTAAGTCTGGCAGGTGTTGGGAGGGAGGATGACGGACCCAGGATTAACTCTTCCGCATGGGTAGGGATTGAGTAACAAGTTTGTGGTGTTTTGACACAAAGAACTGAGCCAGTGAATGAAAAATGTGACCATCTGGCAGCAATGGGTTGTGAGTAATACATGAAACTATTGTCCCCAAACCAGCCGAAAATCCCAAAGTAAGTTTTGTGTCAGGCATGTCTGTCAACTTGTTCTGTATGTGGAATAGCATGCTATGAATGTCTGCTTGGGGTCTGTAATTAACTGTTATCACCTGATTATAAAATTGGAAAGATGTTGTTAATTGACACCCCTTTGAGATCCTTGGGGTTTATGTATTCCCCCATTATCCCGGCACATACTGGAGACTGCTCCTGGGCAGTGGTGATCACTGGAAGATGCTTATTCCACACACCTCTTTACATTGCCCATCTTCAAACTGCTCCACACAGATGAGTAGAAGCTTTGGGGGTGGGTAACATTGATGTCTTTAGTCAGGTTTTGTGTGTTTAGTTTTGGGGTTTTGTTTGTTTGTTTATCAGCTCATTATTCTGAAGCTTCTTCTAGTGTTAGCACATTTAAGCCAGAAACATGTACCTTCCAGATTCAGAGCAGATCACAAACAAGCAGACTTTGCAGGAGTAAGTAAATTGAAACAAGCAGGGGAAAAAAAGGCATGTTTCTAATACTCCATTTATTTCAAAATATTTCTCTCACCCTGATCCAGCTGTAAAACTTATAGGTGGCATCACAGTTGCTGTGTGAGGATTTAGAGCTGAGTAAGAACTGAAAGAAGACTCTCTTTGAGTTTGTGTTTATGAAAAAGATGTGAGGTCTGAGAACCTCTGCTTCTTTTTGTAATCTTAATTTCCTCCCACATGCATACAAACAAATCCTTTTAATGTCATCTGTATACATGCAAGGAATCCTGTCCTCCCTGTCATAAACTCATTGCTTGCTAGCTCCCACTTTGAACGTGGCGAAGTCTCTCTGGTGTTCTTACTGCTTGGGAGCTGATAATTAAGGCTCATTCCTATCCATGCCTGAGCCCTCAACAGGGTTTGTTTTTTATTATAAGGCAAAACATCCTTTTCCATCCCCTGACTTGGGAAATGCTTAAATACCAAGTGTTTGTGTAAAGCTTTTTCATTTAAGAAATTACGTAATCTGCATAGCCAACCTGCAAATCTTGCAGGAATCATTGGCATTATTGTTGTATGAAAGTGTAGTGCTTATTAGTAATTGGGCTGAGAGAAGAAACAAGGCTAATCCATCCCTGTGAATTGAGAATAGTCATGGGGTGTGCATGAGCTGAGCATGGGCCCACATTATCTCAGCTCTGAACTCCTGTTTGTACCTCGGAAGGCCTCTGCTGTGCTATCTCCCCTCACCTGTGTTATCACCGTGGTGTTTTGAGATGGTCAAAATTATCTCGTTCAGCTTTTCCTGTTGTGTTCACATGCCACTGCTGTTACCTAGGCTGTGGCTGGTTTGTTTTAGCTTTTTTTTTTTTTCTCCCCTGAGCACCTGGGCACACTTTAACACTGACTGAATGTTTGGGTCCTGCTGCCCATGTGAACCCCCCTTCCTGGCGTGCCAAGGCTGTAATGCAGTGTGCCACAGGTGGCATCAGGCCAAAGCAAAGGGTGTTTGAGAGTCTCTGGCCCAGATAGTTCACTGTGCTATGCTCTGCTTGCTCAGGATGACAAGGGACAATAAGATAGCACACAAGCTCTGTCCCAGTTTTAATGGTTTTCTGTATCAGCCCTAGTATAAAGGGTTCTATTAAAGCAGTTCAGAGATTGCTCCTGGTTTTACAAACTCTCTATGGCATTATCTGTTTGGAGACAGGAATAGTTTATGTTAATGTTTAAAATTAAATTTAAGGTTACTAGTTTTCTGCATTACTGAGGACGAGAAGGATCTGATGGAGTTTAAGACAGATGTCAGTTACCCCCTTCCCTTTTTTTCTTTTACTCTAGTTTTAAGTCCTTGTTAACAAGTCAGGGACAGAGTAGTTGATATGCTAGTGTTAGGAATACATTGATTAAAGTTTGGCATATCCAAGTGCTTGTCTGGTTTTTCCTGTCAATTAAAATTATACACCCTCCCTACAAATCTTGCCTGGCATAAGCAGGTCTTAAGTGCGTGTGTACTTCCATTGGCTGGTGCAGCCAGGAGAAGAGAGATGTGCTGGTCTGTGCTCCTGTATCCACTTAAAGTGCTGTAATTACCTTGGTACATTCCCTGAGCATGAGTGCATTACGGAGACGCATCTCCTGGTTCACTTTATTGATGTAGATTTTGGGGAAAGATGATGAACCAGTATGAAACTTTCTTATGCTGGTATGGCAGCCTACATGTTTGAGGTTGTTCTAGTTTTGTCATTTCTTGTGGTGGGGGGAAACCCAAGCCTAAAACCAGTCCCCAAATCTTAGCTCTATTCAAAGGAGTTAAACTGAAACTGTAGATCTGAAGTATGTACCTCTTGCTACTACTTCTCTATTGTCATGGTTTAAGCCCAGCTGGAAGTTAAGCTGCTTGCTCAGCCCCTCCTCTCTCCCCCCACACCCTGACAGAATGGGGAAGAGAATAAAAGTAAAACTTGTATGTTGAGATAAAAGCAATTTAATAACTGAAAATAAAGTAAAACACAGAATAATGCTAAATGATAATAATGATAATAATGATAATAACAAGGAAAAAACCAACAAGTGATGCACATTGCAATTGTTCACCATCCACTGACTGGTGCCAGACCTCCCTTTCCAACCCAGATTGGCCCCCTGCTTTGGGGTACTTGCCCCAGTTTATGTACTGGGCATGATGTTCCATGGTGTGGAATATCCCTTTGGTCCTTCTGGGTCATCTGTTCCAGCTGTGCTCCCTCGCAGTTTCTTTTGCGTGCCCTTTCACTGGCCGAGCGCAAGACAAGGAATACAAAAGTCCTTGACTTAGGATAAACATGACTTTGCAAAAATCCAAAACATCGCTGTGTTATCAGCACCATTCTTACTCTGAATCCAAAACAGAGCACTGCAACAGCCGCTGAGAAGAAATTAACTCTGTCCCAGCTGAAAGCAGGACATCTGTGCAGGTATTTTGTGAGTAGCTGTTTGTACACAGGTGAATGTTTGTGTAAGTAGTTTCAGATTCAGTCAAGAAGCTGGTAGCAAAGTAATGGTAACAGCAGCACTAGGGACACTTCATTATTTCTATTAACATGTCATTTTTGTTTGTAGAATGAAATGTGTCTTGCCACACAGCAGCTTTCGAAGCAGCTCCTTGCCTATGAAAAGCAGGTATGTTCAGCACATGACTTTCTTTTCTGCCTCAGCACTTGTGAAGAAGTCTGTAAATAGTGTGTTTTCTGGAAGTCCTCAGGGCATTTGCTTTACTTGGTTTCATGTGAAGGCAGTTGTGAATTTCCCCGGGATGTTCAAGGGAGTTGGGTCATTTCTAATAATCTTAAAAAAAGAACCAACCCAACAAGTTAAAAAAAAAAAAAACTCACAAAGGTACAAAATTTGAGTTGTTAAATTTATGAAGATACAAGTCAGTTTATTTCTGTTCTGTGACTATGACCTTAAAATGAGTATAGTAAGAATTAAGTGTTGTCCAAAATCCATTCATTTAAAACAAGAAGAGCAGGGTAAAAGAATGTGTATTAATGAGTTTCTGTTTTCACATTTGTCTTTATCATTTATTGCATTTTGTAGAAGTATTCATTAGCTTTGTGTTGTATTATATTTTATTGATTTATGGACCAAACGTGTGTTTCTATTTCCAGCATTTTGCCTTGGGTAAAGGAGATGAAGAAGTGATATCCACCCTTCATTACTTTTCAAAAGTTGTCGATGAGGTAATTTGAGTTGCTAATATTCTCTTTTTACAATACAGAATATTAGTGGTTTTTCTTTGGGTCTGTTCTTTTGATTCAGAGCCTGCCCACTGAAGGTTAGGTTGTGCCTGGGTTTTAGAGTCATTTAATTCTGGATAAAGAAGTGTGATACCACCCTTCTGTAACAGTTAGATCTGTTTCTCTGGCTTCATATGCTGTCCTCAGACCAAAGCTGAACTTCCTAAGGGAACTTAAAGAGAGACTAAAACAGGATGTGTCATCTAGGCTGGGGCAGTCTTTTAGTTAATTCCATATGAAAATGACACTTACATTTCTAAGCTTTAGACACTGCAATTTGAGCCCAAAGTTGCCAGCTATGGATCCAGGGCAGCTGTGAATTGGTAGAGTTGCAGTTTAGTTGTGCTGTGAGATCTTGCAGAATCCAGAGATATGTGGGGAAGGCTGCAGTACTGTGTGGTGAAGACAGTGAGGCTGTGTGCAGTGCATGCCCCCGCTCCCTGGAGGTTTCTGCTAAGTACTGGAAGCCTTTGTAAATGCTTTTGTTAGACCTGCCCATATAACATTTTGATACAGCCTTGGTATCTAGGTCCTTCTTGCTTAGGTTTCATTTGTCACATCACTCTCTCTGCTGTGAGCAGTGCTGTGCCATCAGGAAAGTCTTGTTCTTGTTAGTCTACTTCTAACTCTCAGTGAAAAGGCAAAAGGCTGTTCAGAAGCCTGTGGTTTGGGAGAGAAGAGAGGGTTGTGGGACAAAAAGTAAGTTAAAAATTTTAGAGCCCATGGATAACTCTAAAGATGTAGAGAGAGGAGTCCCAAAGGTTTACTTACTTTTTTTAGGCTTTTCTTGCTGCATATGTATTCTGAGGATACTTAAAAGGAGCATATTTGAATGGGAGCTTTCATTGTGGTTGCTCCCTGCTGTGATTGTGTCCGGGGTAACCCTTGTTCATGGAAAGAGATTGTAGTCGTGGTGCTGGGACTATAGCTCCATGGCATAGAGACTTAACAAAAGCAGGTTAATAAAGAATAATTACAGTTTAAATCCTGTTGGGTTAAGCATTAGAATTAATGGTCAAGTGAGTTGCCCTAATCCGTTATGTGGGAACTGAAAAATTCTTGGATCCTTGGGAAATTCCAGGCAGGAATGAAGCATTTATGGAGAAATCCCCATCTCTCTCAGATGCCTTGAGAAGTGCATTTTAAGCATTGAAGTACATTATATCTGCTGGGCACAAATGGCTGGTGTGTTTTGGCGTTCCATGTGGTTTGGGTTTTTTATTTACATTGTGTCTTAGAACATTTCTCTGTTCCAGCTCAATATTCTTCATTCTGAACTGGCAAAACAGCTTGCAGATACAATGATTCTCCCAATAATACAATTTCGAGAAAAGGATCTCACAGGTAAATGTTATTCTAAGGTTCCGTTTTCCTCATGTGTTCCTTCCTGTTTATTTCATCATAAACTGAGACATAATGCCATGTATTAGTTTGTTCTTCGATGATTCACAGAAAAGTGGAGGGGTTTTTTCCTGCTACAGAATTTCATTGACAGGTGCATGCTTTTCCTCAGACAAAACCAGTTCAAGTTCACCACATAACATTTTATGCACCATATGGTGCAAGTTTAAAAATACACAGCTTTGTTCTTTGTTGGGTCACTGTGCTTTTACACCAGTGTGATTTCACTGAAGTCATTGATGTTATAATTGCCAGAAGGGAAATTTAGCAGTGAATTGGGCTTGCAAACAGTATTTATCCCACTTCAGAAGCTTGGGGCTGTTTGACAAGCACAAGCAAGAATATTGTTTTAGCTTTAGAGAATAGTATATTCCCTCCTTTTTAAGGAATCAGTCCTCTTTAAATCTGTGCCGTGCAAGGGGAGTTCCCAGTTAACCGATTTCACAAATTTGGAAATTCATTACTTAAACAGCAAGGCAGTAGTGCAAACATTTGATGTACTTTCAGAAGAAACAAGCTCATATTCAAGGTTGAGGACACTCTTACTTACTTATGCAAGGGAAATGCGAGTTTTTACAGCAACATTTCTTTCTTTATTTATTTTTTAAAGCACACTGCTCATTTCACTTGTGGCAGTCCCACTTATGTCCTTCTTGTAGAAATCATTTTGATGGGTGACAAAGCAACTACAGCAAAATAATGACTGATTTAAGTTCCTTATGGTATCTGATTAGAAATTGTGCAGACATCCAGGTGTCTGTGTTAATGAATACATTGTTTATCATATACTGTCTAATATACAGCAGGATTTGGATAATATGTTGTTTCTATAAACACTTCCCCACCTCTATAATGTGACCTCAGAGATAGTAATTCTTTTTCCATGTTTACGGATTCTACCCTCTTGTTCATTAAAAAAAAATGAGGATGCATATGAAGCCTTCAACCAAAGCTTCAGCTGCTGCATGACAAAAAATGAAAGTTTCTTCAACTTCTCTGCATGTCAATTTTTTTTTTTTATTCTGTCCATCACTTTTTCTGATGCAGTCTGTTGAACAGCATTTTTAGTCGAGATCTGCCCACACTGGAATTTCATAGAGGGATTAAACAAGGAAGCAAGGCAGATTAACTGTGTTACTGTTTTTCCTTTTGATCTTGTTACATCTATACATTGACTACTGTAGATACATCTAGATGCAAATTAGTGACATGTAGAAAAGTTTTCTGTCTTTCTGCATCTGAGTCATAATGAAGCATTCTGAGGAAAAAAGGTGGAGTGAAACTGATTAATGAGTAGGGTGTTAAAATTAATCAGAGACCATGATGACATCCTACAGTTTCCCCTTGGTATTTTCAGAGTTGCATAATGTCTGTTCTTGAAAATGTGCGTTTTTGTAGCTTTTTGAGAGAGTTTTGCCAGTTGCAGCACATGTTGGTGGGGACACTAAAAGTAGCTTGTGCCCAACACTTGTGAAGTTATGCTGCCTGTTTAGTCTGTATTCTCTCTACCTGTGTCAGAAACTCATGTTTTATATGCCAGTGTTTGTGATGCCAGCAGTCAGGTGTGTTAGATATTTCTTTTCACAGAGCAGCTTAGCAAAAAATGTTCCACACTGAAGAAGATTCAGGTACAGGAAAAAGGCTTTAGTTCATATGTCTCTGGTTCTTAAATTGCTCAAATAAGCACCGTCAGGAAGACGTTCAGAACTGCTGATCTTTTATAATAGTGGTGGGCCTTTTGTCAGAATAAACATACTGAAATGGTGCTTCTTTGGAGAAATGACACTGGCAGATAAGGCATCTTTTTCGTAGTGACAACTTGCTCAATAAAATAAACACACTCCGCCCTTAATTTGCTATCTGCCTCTTCATTTCTCTAGCAGCTGATCTAGTTTAGCATTTTCAAGACAGGCACGATGTATACATCTGCTATGAAATGGCTGGAGTGACTTGGACAGTAAATACACCATAAATGGTCTTAGTTGAACAAAGTGTTAGCAGCTGGTTTTACTTTGAATATTTGGTTTCTCTTTTCCAGAAGTAAGCACACTGAAGGATCTCTTTGGCCTTGCTAGCAATGGTAGGTGTCCCTGTTTTGTTTGTTTCTATTTGTATGCAGCTATTAGATCACAGAAGACATGTTTAACCTGTGCACACACACATCACATTCCTAAAAAAAAATAATATTCCTTGTCTACAGAACATGACGTGTCCATGGCAAAGTATAGCAGGTTACCGAAAAGGAAAGAAAATGAGAAGGTAACAAATGTGAAAGGGAAAATGAAATGTTTTCATCAGTCATTCTGTCTGCATCATTGTTCACTGTGAACTTTGGGGAGTTCATTGCTTAATTCACAGTAGCTCAAGAATACTTGTGATTTCATTTCCAAGCAGACACAAAGCTTTTAAACATCAACTCAGCAGTTACACCTGTTTTCTCCAAGTTAGGCAAGTAATCAAATATTGTGCTCAACTAGAGCTCTTCAGATCCATGGGAGCTTTTCAGATAGAGGCAATCCAAGTGACTATAAATAGCTCTGTAAAGGCTACTGTTGTACAGCTGAGGTGGTGATGCAGTGTCACTGAGTACAATTCTTTGTGAACTGCCATGAAGCCTTGTGTCTGCTGTTCCTAAAGCATTCCATTTCTTTGCATGCACCTTCCTGTTAAATTCCTCTCTGTGGACTATCATTCCACTTAACAATGCACATAACTCTTAGGGGGATTGCTCTACATTCCTGCTCCTTTGCCCACTGGACTGCTATTCTAAAATACATCCCTTTGTCAAAAAGTGACTGGCCCTGTCCTGAGAGTGAATCGGTTCTACAGGATGGTCCTTGAAAGGAAATGCCTTATGGAACAAAATGTGATATAACATACTGTGAATTATTCACCTCTGAAATCTGCACTTGCAGAGTTGTGTTGTGGTCTCAGCTGCAAATAAATTTCTTGCACAGAGATCTGATCCAGACTCTTAGTGGTAGTAGTTATGTAGTTTGTAGTCACAGGGGCTCCCCAAATGCTTAAGTATCATGACAGAAGGGCTTGAAGTACTTGCTTTGGGTTTTGGATTTGTTTTCTTTGTTTCTCATCCTTCTTTGTAACCTGGAGAAGTTCTGTAATGAGAGTTATTTAAAAATAACTTGGAGATAATCAGTAAGTATATCCATATACACAGTAACACTCTGTCAACCTCTTTATTATTTATTATTCAGCTTAAGGCAGAAGTGGCAAAAGAAGTGGCAAATGCAAGAAGAAAGCAGCACCTCTCAGCCCTGCAATATTACTGTGCCCTGAACGCTCTGCAGTACAGGAAGAGAGTGGCAATGATGGAACCTATGCTGGGATACACACGAGGACAGGTATTGATAGTAAAGTGTCTGTATCACTCAGACGTGGTCCTGGGAAAAGTAAAACATTGTAGCTCTGGATTTATTTTGAGAACTGACAAATTATAAGGAGGATGGGAGGGAAACAATTAGCATTCAGCTCTCCTAGATTCTAACAACAGATTTTGTTTGTGACAGTTCAATGTTTAGATGTTCAGGAAAGACACTAATGAAAAGAAAATCCAATACACTTCTATGCAAAATCAGCCTAGGGTTAGTTTTTTCACAGCTGAGCTATCAGTGCAGCAGCATTTACTTCCACTGTTTACTCAGTCTGCACAAACTCTCCTATGCAGCAGTTCCCTTCCTGGCACATAACGTTCAGCATACTGATGAGGAGTGTGCATGATGGGGAACAGAGCATGCTCTGGAGAGCTGGAAGGACAGAACAGTAGAGAGGATTGAGCAGAAGGCTGGAAAATCCTTTTTCTAGTTTTTATTCTACCAGCAACTTGATAGAGCATTTGGCAAGTCTAGAAATGTAGGATTGATAGTCTTGACTCTGCAGGATATCAGGAGGATCAACAAACTAGTATTATCACAGCACTTGGTTCTCATTATCACCCATTTTAAGGATCTTGTGTGCTTTTGATTTTGATGAAAGATAGTGTTTGGAAGATGAGAATTGGGCTATGAAAAGAGGCAAAATGGATGTGGTGCTCTGTTTGAGACTGTAGTGTGGTTCATCATCATCTACATCATCCTGTCTTTTGCAGCCCATGTGCCTCATTTAAAACAGATAGTAAATGAGGATTCAGTCACTTTCCCCACCATGGGAGTTCACATTGCTTCTTTGCTGTAATTATCCTGAGTAGAAGAACTGTATTGGTTTCCTTTACTGGAAGCCAAACAGAACTTTCCTTCCCCGTACTTTATTTCGCTAAACTGCCTTATCTCAGTGCTTTATACAGGGAAGTCTCAGCTTGTCATGGGGAATGACTGAATAACCAGAAACCAGCTGAAGTTGATGCTTAAATGTTGTGAACTGCCTTTCAGCCCAAATATGTATTTTCTTAATTAATTATGCAAAACATGTCTCCTGTTTCACATTTCCAACAAATGAGTAGTTTACATGGAATTTTGGAAAAAGCAGTGGCTAATAGAGGATTCATTTGAATGAAAACTGGCATCAACATCTAAGCTAGGTGTGTCAGTCTATCATCAGTGGAACTTAGAGCTCTTCCCTCCTGCAGCAGGCTTCAGAAGTAGCGTAGGTGAATCATTCTTCAGGAGAGCATTCTTTCTCTCCTTTGTCTGTAAAGGGGGCCTGTGGTCAATAACATGGTTGCAGAAATCTGAATCTTGGGAATCCTAGGTCCCAAGGTTAGAGAAAGGGAGTGAAATCACAAGTAAAAGTGGATGAAATAGCTAATAAATTGCTTAACATCCAATAATTTGCTTTTACATCTCTTCCCAGAGTAGATTACTGATTTTTATGTGTTTAACCTAATGAATTGCACACACATGCTAGCTGTGTCCATGTTTCACTTGGTTGCCAGTAGAATTTAATCATGACTGTGTGCCCTGCAGCAGATAATTCAAGGTCAAGTCTACACTAAGTGCTTGGCTTCTATTGTGTGCCTGCTGAGCCCTACCAGCTAAGAGAATTAATCTTCTGTCACAAAATGTGCACTTTGGCCCTAGTAGCTTTTTCTTAGCTCCTTCAGTAGAACAAAACCCATGGTAAGACTGTAGTTGATGTAACCAATTGCCCTGGAGGATTCTGCAAGCACTGCTACACTGTCCTGGCTGACTTTGCTATAGCACTTTGAGAACTTTCATGTTGGAGGTGGTAGTCCAGGTCAGACAACTAAATCTGATGGATGATTCCCATTCCCTTTGATAGGGTGGTATTGCACACATCAGCTCCTAACATCATGAGCCCCAGCTCTGCCCTGTGCTAGTGTGGGATAAGCTACTTGTTTCCTTATTTGAGTCATTTAGCAAGGAAACATACCTGTCAGCAGCCAGCAGCTTATCTGTGTGTGAAAGGGTGGAGAGCTGCACAAGTGGGAAGTACCAAGAAAGGCAGCGCAGCTGTTTTGCCCATGTGTTTGATCGCCCGCCAAAAGTAACACTCATAATGGGAGCGCTGTTCACACTCCCACAATCTGCTGCTTGTCTGCCAAAGCCAAGGGAACCTTCAGTGCCCTCCTTCTTGGTGTTTTTCAGATCAACTTCTTTAAGAAAGGAGCGGAGATGTTCTCAAAAAGAATGGACAGCTTTTTGTCATCTGTTTCAGACATGGTTCAAAGGTAACCCGGTGCTTTTGTTTGCTTTTGTCGTTCCATTGGAGTCGGAGCAGTAGTGCTCTAACCTCCAGCATGTATCAGAGAGTGCCCCTCTTTCTTTCTAATTATTCCTTCCATGCTCATATTGCATTGTTGGGCATATTTTGTTAAAGCGACAGGTAGAAAGGAGATGTTTGTGCATGGAAAAGAAAATGCTGTCCACACACTGCAGAGAGTATTTTTACAGTATAGTCAGAAACTATATACTGTGAAGTGTTCGCATGCTTTCTTACATCCCTGTATCTTCACGAACAGAAAACCATGGAATTTGGGCTAGAAATGGATTAAGAGAATTAATATAATAAAGTGCTTTCTGAATTAGAGGTATTTGCATTTACTGGGTCTTCTGTAATAATACTGTAACAATAACCCATTAACCTCTCAGAGAAGGATTTAGGGCCTAGTGTTTGATGATGTAGCTACACAAGGCAAACAAAACTCCTCACCCTAGGAAAAGTATTCATTGCATCCACTATAGCCTGTATTAGCCCACTGAGTTCAACCTGCTTTGGCTGAGTCCTAAATTTCAATAAACTGCTTTTGTACTCCTAATTTTGTGATCCATTTTTCTTACACCTCCCCTCCCCTCCATGTACTTGTAGTGAAGATTGACCTTTTCTTTATAATTAAATCCCTGTAAACGTAAACTTTACACTTAAAATGTAATCATAGTAGAGAAAACATTATTCATGGAATCATAGAATGTTAAGGAGTTGGAATGGACCTTAAAGATAATATAAGCCCAACTGAGTCCTTGACTTTAATGCTTCATACCATTCGTATCAAGCTGTAGCCAAATCATTATTTATTCTCACTCTGGTGGCACTTTAAATAATGCATACTTGTTAATTTGAGAACCATGCTACAAACAAGTGCTCTGTACAGTAGATTATTTCACTAAATGATTCTTTACTTTCTGGTTTTTGTGTTTGAAGTCTATCACCCAGTAAAACTTGAAAGTACAACTCAAATGTAACTGGTAAAGGAGTGTGATGTCTTTGGGAAAACCAAAAGAGAAGCTTGTAAAATTCTGAATGGCACTGTACAGCATAGAATTACTGACACCAGGACAGGGTTTTGTGACTTCAGTTTGCACAGCCACTGAAAACTGTGCTGCCCACTCCGTCCTTAGTGCTGGGGATCACAAGGCCTCAGTGAGTCAGATCTGCTTGCTAGTCAAGCTAAAAGCTTTTCACTTGTCAGATTTGTTCTTTTGGGACAACAAGCTGATGTGACCCATTGTGCAGCTACAGAATTTCAGTGGTGATGAGGTCTTGCATCTATTTAAGCTCATTGTGAAACTGAGTCTTGGTATTTAAAAGCATTTTCATTTATACAGTGAATATTGCTAATGGTAAAACACAGGAGATATATCACTAACACATTCTGAGTAACCAAGTGGCCTACTTGCCACAAAGGCATATAACTTCAGAATTGTCAACACTTCCCTTCTTCCTGCCTTGGAGATGGGAGAAGCACATCTTAGGAAGAGGAATACAGTCTCAGAAACCATGGAGGTGCCACGGAAGTTTTGTCAAAAGCATTTTGTGATGCAACAGAAATGACAGATAAAAGATTCATTGAAGTAACACAGAGGTAAAAACTGACAGCAGAGTTCCGTTTTACTTAAAAATGGAGTTTAAATAATTCTTATTCTAACATTCAGTGACTGAGTGGAAAGGCATTATCTTGCAAAATATGGTCTAATTGAATTCAGATCTGATGATATTACTCAGCCTGGAAGTCATCCTCTCATGTGACTTGGCTAGCTGGTAAGATGCACACAGCTGCTCTCATTTTGGAGGTGATGTGGGAGCTTTCTAAAGATGTGGCAAAGCCTCAAATGAAGCAACACGAAAGAGGCTAACACCATGCTGCATGTTGGCTCCTCATCTGGCCAGTCAGGTACTGCCTAGTGCTGACCTAAGTGCAGCACTGTCTCTCTCGATTACTCCAACACTTCCAGGACAGCTTCTGCAAAAGGCAGGGGAGGAGAGCAGGGGAAGAATCTTACGTAGTTACCTTGTACTTTCCCACAGGCTTCTTGCCACTGCCAGAGACAGGAAAGGGGACTACATGGATCCCTGGCCCTGCTGTGTATACCATGGTTTTATGCTCATGTTCTTCAAAAGGTTTAAGTGCTTGCGCAGGAAGTAGGGAGGAAATTACTGTGGCATAGGTATGGGTATTAATGACTTTGTATGCAGTAACAAGTAACCTTATGTATTCTAGCCTGGATACAGTTAATAACTCATCAAGTTTGGAAAAATTAATACCACCAATAGCTGGGTACCAGCTGGGCTTTGTCTCACTGGTTAGAACCCTTTCAGCTCAGTAGCCCAGCTGTGTTTTCTACCCACCTTGAAGTTGCCTTCTCCAGTTTGTATTTCACCAGTCTGGGTATAAGGATGTTGTGGCAGACCATGTGAAAGGTCTTGCTGAAATCAAGTGGAACAGCATCCACTGCACTGCAGCATATATCTGTATAGATGCACTTTCTGGGTTAAATTTTACACTCTGATACCCCTTCACAGTTACCACTTTCAGCAAACTGGATTTTTACCAATATATTTAAAACGAGCTCAGTTTAGCCAGCCTGCACCAAGGATGTTTTCTGAATCACACCAAAGCAGAACACAGTATTAGAAACAAAAAATTAAAGTTCATGTGAGACTTGAGCTATGGGTTTTGTTACTGTATTGTTCTGAATTCATGGAAAACTTACCATTGAAAATCCATGACCAGTTAATGGGTTGTCTCAGGGCAGGAATTCCTGTGTATTACAGACTTCCAGGAATTAGACAAAGTTCTGTGAAAGCCAAGAGATCCTGTAGTACAGCCTGCTTTGAACTGTGCCACTATACTAGGGCAATGTCTATATGGGTTGAGCAGTGTAAATTCATAGAAGCATTACTTATAGAAGCTGTCTCTCAAAAAGTAAACTGAACTCTTCTTTCTCAACACTTAAACATTTCTCATGTGCTCATTTCAGTATTATAAAGCAGTATTTCCTATAAAGTCTATTCGAAAAATAAACTTATCTTTGCCCTACCCTCCAAGGTAATATCAGCTGGTATTTTTGTTCATTTTGGCTTACAAATGTTACCTGTATCCTGGTATAGAATGGCTAATGATGGCTTTGGGTTTCTTTTTTTGTTGCTTTTTTTTTTCCCAGCATACAGGGGGAGCTGGATGCCGAAGCTGAAAAAATGAGAATATCCCAGCAGAACTTAGTTACAGTTAATGAATCTGTTTACACCCCAGATTCTGATGTAACTTCGCCTGCCATCAATAGAAATCTCATCCAGAAGGCTGGCTACCTTAATCTTAGAAAGTAAGAAGATTGTTGTTATCTGCTGGCTTGTTTAGTGGCTTCATTTTTTGGTGGGGGGTGGGGAGTCATAAAGACTTCTCAGGTAATGATGTTTGAGGGTCCATAATCAATTTGGTCACTCTGCTTTTCATCTGCCGAGTACCTCTGTCATCTTTGGAAATCTGTTTTTGAAGCTTTAACCAAATTAGAGGCATTTGAGACTGTTTTCTGAAAACAGAAGTTTACTTCTGGTTGAATTCTCCTACAGGAATAATTTCCTGCATTCACGTGGCTAAAAATTAGAAGCTGATGAGGCTGGGTTCAGATTGTTCCCAGATCTTAAAGAAGACATAGTGTTTACAAAAACAAACAGCTGTATTTCGTAGTTAATACATGTTTTCACAAATGACCTCTTTTACATAAATAAATCTTTATGGGCAACGCAAGTTTGCAACTTTGAATGTGTATCATACATAGAGTTACCTCTGCAGATTTTACATACAAAATTTTCCATAAACTTCCACAAGAGTTATTTGATATTGATGGCATATAATAACCCTGTTTATGTGATTGATTAAATATCAGTTTATTATTTTGTTTGTCTAGTAGTCTTTTCTTTGTGAGTGGACATCTGTTAATTTCTCACAGTATTCCAAGAGCTGTATTACACCATAGTAGGAGTCTATAGCTAAGGAAGAGCTGGACTCTGAGATACTACTGCAGGAGATACTTTTTATCCTTATGATTCTTTGTGCTGAAATTGCTCATAGTATTTCATGTCAGCTGCTCAATACTCTTTTATTCCTTAACTAGAAGATACAATTTTTAACTTGGATGTTTGGAATTAATTTAATTTTTCAGCTCTCATTAAGGATTAGTTTCTGCTAGGAGCAGCTGCTGCTTTTTCTTCTTAACAAAGACGCATCATTAAAACAAATGCCAGGGTGAACATAAAGTTCTGATTAGCATCAGGATATGTTTGCAGTTTCATACCTGTTTGGAGTTACTTGTAAATAGTAACGAGTCTTTATCACTGCATCTTCTCGTCAGTAAAACAGGTCTGGTGACTACAACTTGGGAAAGACTCTATTTCTTCACTCAAGGTGGCAACTTGATGTGTCAGCCAAGGGGAGCAGTAGCTGGAGGATTGATTCAGGACCTGGATAACTGCTCTGTTATGGCTGTGGACTGTGAAGACAGAAGATACTGCTTTCAGATCACCACTCCTACAGGCAAAGCGTATGAGACAGGTTTTGTTTGAGGACAGCCAGTCACACCTACCCCTTCAGATGCTCTTTCCTGTAAAACATGCTTGGTATAGTAGTAAGCTTTTCTGGGTTTCCAGAAGGGTGCTTCCAAATTAAAAAGCATGTTCCTTCCAAGCCTCCCCCACAAGTGCCTGAATGGCACTTGTGGTGTCTTTTAGCTGCAGCTTATTCATGATTTTTGTTCCTTTGGTGGTTAATAGATGCAAAGCTGGGTGATATTGTTATAAGCCCTGGAGTCAAACAGTCCTGGTGTCCACTGCCAGCACTTATGCACTGTGTTTATATTTTAGGGGTATAACCCTTCAAGCAGAAAGCAAGAAAGAATACGAGGAGGTAAAAAGATTTTCTTAACGTTATTATTCTTGTATACAAATGAGCTTGAAGACTTCAATTTCATTTTTCCATTCCAGTGGATATGTGCCATCAACAACATCTCCAGACAGATCTATCTCACTGACAATCCAGAGGTGGGAGCTTGTTTCTGTCTTTCAGTCCATTCCTTCAACTTGCTCTCCCATTATTCTTTACATGGTAATGTAAAGTACATGTCTAAAAGAGCTGTTCTGTCTTGTTTTCATAGGCAGCTGCCATCAAATTAAATCAGACAGCCCTGCAAGCAGTGACTCCCATTACCAGCTTGGGAAAAAAACATGAAGTTCAGCACCTCAGGTAATGTTGTCCCTTGCATGGAGCAGGGACTGTGTGCAATTGTGTTGAGCCTGGGGCTGAGAGGTCTTAAGAAGATGTTGGGATTGTCACTGAGAAGCATAGATACAAGTCCAGGCCTCTGCTGGTAGTGCAGCTGTGAGTATGGACAGGGCAGGGGGACAAATGGCCACCTATTGCTGCAAGTCAGCCCACCCTCAGAGCTAATCTGCATTCAGGTTTAATATACCGATGTTTGCTTTTGTTCTAAATAATATTAAGTTAAAAAAGATTTTATTAGAGTTCTCAGTAACAGGTAAATAGGAAAATACCTTAGGTGTCTGCATAGTGGTTCAGTCCTACTTTGGATTTTTGAATATTGTCTCCCTTCCACAGCAAAGGTAAGGTGTCACTGATTGATAGAAATGTATTTTTTTTTCCATTTTCACTTTAGTCAGACTGTAAAGAATATGCAAAATGACAAAATAATTCCCAGTGAATCAGCTGGCATTCAGGACTCCACACAACTCATTGCTCCTGGAACACCAATTCAATTTGATATCGTACTGCCTGCCATGGAATTTCTGGACCAGAACAGAGGTGGCAGGTATGGCCAGAGATAGTGATCCATCACTGTAAGAGTGTGATTTCAGGCAAGATGTAGTATTACAGCATCTGTTTGTGGTGATGACCAGAATCTGTAATTAAAGTTTCAATTCTTACCTCACAGGCGTGCAAACCCATTTGGGGAATCTGAAGACAGCAGCAAAGATGAGGAGGAAGGTGAGTGCTTCTTTCATCCAGATAAAATTAGTCATGATTTTAGCTACCCAGTGTCTCTTAAGAAAAGCACCTGACACCATGGAGCAGAAGTAACAGATCCATGGTAAAGTGACCTTCCTGTACCAGCACATGTAGGGCTGGGCCCTGGCTGTTCTCCTCTTCCCCTGTGCCTGAATCCCACAGCCCTGTCAGAAAAGTGCTCTCAGAACCAAAGCAGGACCCGCTGCTATGAATATTCACCCTGCTTGACATTCGTTCCCTTGCTCACCATCAGCCATAAAGGGAGCCTGGTCAAGTGATGGCTTTGTTGCAGAATGACTGCTTAGTTGTCAGTAAGTCTTCTGGTGACAGTCAAGGAGCAAGGAAGGATGTGGTGAAAACCTCACTGAGCCCAGCTGCATGGAAGGCCAGAAGGGCATAGAAGGAAGGGAAGAATATACGAGGCTTAACGGAGGCTAAAACTTGTGCACAGTCATAAATTCATCACAGTGTATGTGCTCCTGATAGCAGAATAGGCAAGGGAGTTTTACCAGCTAATCAAGTAATGCATAAAGAACCAGTTACACTTTTAAAGCTTCCAAGCAACTGCAATAACTTCCTTCCCCACCTCCACACTGCTGCCTGTTCACAGTTTGAAACTGGGTCAGGGCACTGTGAGACTCATGGCAGAAAGCCACCACTCATGACAGTCACCAACCACAGGCTTACTGTTGAATTTCCAAAGGGAATAAAATAATTCCATTGATACTTTGAGCGACTGGAAAATTAAAGCAGCACAGTGAAGGAAGTCATGGCTTTTCTCTTGCAGATTCCCTCCTGCAGCAGATGTTCGTGGTTCGGTTTTTAGGGTCCATGGCTGTTCAGTCGGACGAGACGTGCGAGGTGATTTATGAAGCCATGAGACAAGTGCTGGCTGCTCGGGCCATTCACAACATCTTCCGCATGACTGAATCCCACCTCATGGTCACCAGCAAGAACCTGAGGTACTGGAGAAGCTTTAACTTGTCAATATTCTGTTCTCTTCATACAATTTGTGATAAATCATGTATTGTTGGTTTTGTTTTTCTAAGGCATACACCCTTTAAAGAAGCAAGGTCCCAAGAGTCACTTTACCTGGAAAGAAATGTCTCTTTTCTTATTCTGTAGTATCTAGAAATGATCCTCTAGACTAAGTTGTAAGAATGTCCTATCAAAATCTAAGGGATGCAGTGGGGCTATAAGACCCTGCAAAGATACAAAAAAAAGATGCAAAGCAATGGATTGGAATATTCTCTTTCCTAACACTGTCCTTTGACAGTAGTGTCACTGTAGAATATGCTGATTTCAGACATTCCCTTTAGCTGGGGTGTGTTTATGTCCCTCTGTGTTTTGTGTTAGCCCAGGCACTCAGGATCCTTTCCAAGTGACTCAGGAAGGTGCTCCGACCTGTACCTGTCAGGCAGCTGAGAGTCAGGGTCTAGAGTTGAACCTTGCCAATCACAGCTAAAACATCTCATTCTGTGCATTTATTTCCTCATTTGTAAAACTGCTGGAGTGATTGTCTTTGTATTATAAAGCCCCTTGAAGTTACCAGGAATCACTCTAAAATAATTTTCTTTCTTTTTTCTCCCAACATGTAATTGCAGTTTAATAGATCCTCAAACCCAAGTTACACGAGCAAGTGTAAGTAACTTTTTCTGTCACAACAGTGACTACTCAGTCACACAAACTTGACCTAACCAGCTAACTTGACCTGGTTAAAACAAATAAATGACTCGTTTTACTTTTCCAGTTTGAACTCACCACTGTGACACAGTTTGCTGCCCATCAGGAGAACAGGAGACTGATTGGCTTTGTGATCCACCTCAGTGAGACTCTGGGAGAAGAATCCATGAGTGCATATGTTTTTGAGAGCAACACAGAAGGGGAAAAGGTTTGCACAATATTTTATTAAATACTTTATTTAGAAAGCAGGTCTGTGGCTTCTTGGCTTACACGTGTGGGAAACAGTGCTATAGAAACAAGAGCAGCTCCATTTCTAGCCAAGAAAATCTGCGTTAACATGCAAACCTTTACTCACTTATGTGTAAAAAGGACCAGATGAACAGATGATGCAGCAGCATGTGTAAGGAGGAAAGGATGGGATTGCTAATCCCAGCACTGAGAGAGGGCAAGGTGCTGTCCAGCACCAGCACTAACAAAAGGAGTGTCAGCTATGTTGAGACATGCACAGCTGTGAAGCTCTCACAGACAAGGCAGCCAGATGTGCTAACCCCTGGCTGTTTGCTGCGTGCTGTAACAGAAGTAAGGAGTGGGGTGGAGAACTCTTGTCCCTACAAACAGTGACTCACTTACATGCAATCCCCCAAGTGTGGGAATAAAGTCTGGTGGATAAAACTACAAAGATTTACCAGCCTCAGTGAGCTTTGAAGCTGAACCCGAGATAGTTTTATCTGTAGTTAGCATACCAAACTGGTATTCCACCTCTGCTTTTAGGCCTGGTTTTAAGACAAAGTCTGCACTGACACTTCTGTGGTTTATCTTAATTAAGGAACAAAAAACCAAACCAAAACTGAATGGAACTTTACATGTATTTCTTCTTTGTAGATTTGCTATGCCATTAGCTTGGGAAAAGAAATTATTGAGGCACAGAAGGTAAGTTTGTTTCATTCCCCACATCTGTGTGATACATCATGTTCTGCTTTTTGGTTGCACTGTTCAGGTACCTCTGGTGTGCATAAAAAGAACTGCTACTCCTCCTAAGGACAAAGCTTTGCAGATATTTAACACAGCAAAAATAAACTCAGTTTCATTTCTCAGTAACATGATATGAGATAAAATGTGCCACCCCAATCCAACTTCAGAATTATACAAATCCAGTTGTTCATGTCTGAAAGAAAGCTGAGAGCAAAGAAACCAGCTCTTCAGGATGAAGTGTAAATCAAACACACTGCTGTTTCACTCTTAGAAACTTATATTCTTTCCTCCTCTAGGGATGAAAATTGGTGTTTTTCCACTTAAAATTAATGGCAGAGTTACCCTGTCCCTTATAGATACATTTTATTTATATAGATGTGACATTATTATTTGCTGTATATTTTTGCTGCTAACATTGCAGAACAAGTTGGGGAATGAGCTTTTAGTCACAACCAATACACACATGTATAATAAATTAAGACAGTTTTTTTTCTCCTTGCTTTTCAGTAACGAACAGCAAAATCAAGACTCAAAATTTGGTTTTTTATTCTTAAATACCCAAGGGTTGTCTTTACTTAACTAAAAGGTGTTATTTGTGTTTCAAATCTTTATTCTAAAGGTTGTTTAAAAAAACCAAAAAAAACCCCCAAAGCTGCACACCCTCAGCAAGAAGTACTGGGAAATGTGTGTTCCTCACAGGCTGCTGCAGCTTGCTGACCCCTCTTCTTTTTCTTCAGGATCCAGAAGCATTAGCTCAGCTAATGAAGTCTGTGCCATTGACAAATGACGGGAAGTTCATGCTCCTGAATGATGTGTCAGAAGAGGATGGAACCGTGCATGAAGGAGGGGAGGAATCAGAAGCATAAGCAGCTCCAGTCCCTTCCTCCAGCCTGTGTGGAAGCAGCAAAAGCAGGGAGTGGTTTTGCAAGAGTCTCTGGTTTTCGGTCACCTGCGCACACCTGAGGCCAGCTGCCCTTTCCTGCTGGAGAGCACCCGGTGACTTTGCAGGAGTCCCTCTGGATTTACAGTGGAAGCACAGCAGGACTGGGCCCTGAGGCATTTTGCATTGGTGAATGTGGAGGGTAGGGCTGTGTCTGGGACTGACAATCCTGAGCAGCGTTCCAGGGGAGTCCTGTGCTGCTGGTGGGCAGGAGAGCACAGCTCTCAGCACTGAGGGTTAATGGCATTTCTGACATTTCCAGGGCCAGCAGCCTCTCCTTCCACTGAAATTCGTGTGAGCTGCCACCTCCTCTGACCAATATCAGGCCTCAAATTTCCTACCATAGTCAATTTTCATAGTTTGCATGATTATGTGCATCTGAATGAAGGTTAAAAATGCACTATCTGCTTTATTTCAGATGAAGTTATTTTTAGTCTAGTTTAAGTGTAACAAGATTTACCTTTTGTGTTAGCCTATTTACAAAACAATTTGTTAAACACTAAATTTTTCCTATTAATATAATCTATTTTTATATTGCATCTAGAATAAGCTTACAAAACAAATCTAAGTGCCTACTCTTACCTTCCAGGGGACCGCACTCTTGCATTCTGTAATTAAATAATGGACATAATGTACCTCCTTGATTTATTATTCTAAATACCACTGACATGCACACCTCAGAAGCAGGAAACAAATGTGGCATGTTAGTTGTGTGCAGTTTTTCTATGGTTAGGTTTCTTGCCAGAGATGGTAATAGTAGGACAAATAAGTACTTTTATAGTAAGAATTCTTTGTATTTTTAACATTGTGGTGACATGCAACAGCTGAGTCTACCAGCAACCTTTGGTTTTAAGAAACTGAGCAATAAAATGTTAGATTACAAGTCTACAATGTATTGACAAGTCTCATAGTACCTTCGTGAGATTAGACACTAGAGATATTTGGCTAATAAGTTTATATTTTTTTCCCTCCTGAAAACGTGAGCAACATTACTTTGCAAAAACAAATAAAATAGACAAAGAGCTGTTACTGGGGGGAGGGGTGTAATCTGTAGCATAGTTTATATTAATCAAGATAAGGTACCTGGAAAAAATGGCTGAAATTCCTCAAACTTAACTCTTGTCAGTCACTAGGAAACTAATTTTCCATAAGCAGAATCTGTACAACAGTATCTGAAGGATCCCAGATTGGAAGTGTTTGATGTGGAATAAATTTAATTTAACTGGTTACTGAATGTTTAAAAGTACTGTGGAAGAAAACTGTTAGTAACTGACACAAAAACTTCTTGGTAAATAAAAGCTGAAGTTGTCTTACTAAAAAAATTCACACCCCCTGAACTGGTG
The DNA here is from genome assembly GCA_013397795.1 of Orthonyx spaldingii. Taxonomy (NCBI): domain Eukaryota; kingdom Metazoa; phylum Chordata; class Aves; order Passeriformes; family Orthonychidae; genus Orthonyx; species Orthonyx spaldingii. The sequence goes on along the minus strand of VZTJ01005675.1, from coordinate 2,088,428 downwards.
TTACAGAAAACACTAAGAATGAGGTTCTCAAAATTGCATTTATTAACAGTTTTATGTACATAATGTTCTCTACTCACAAACCAAAGAGACTGGAGTAACAAAATACCCTTTTGTACAATGAGTTAGGAAACATGAAGTATTACATTTGGTCCTTTGTACCTGAGAAGCTGAAAACAGCTGTTGATGGACGTCTGATGCAACTCAAATTTCCTTCTGGTTCCAGACTGCATTAGGACCTGCAGAATCTGCCCTTCAGCACCAGGAGTTTGCAGCAGCTGGGTGCTGCTGGGGCTGTGCAAACCCTTGGTGTCACGGCTCACAAGGGAGCTGGGTGTCCACATTCTGCTCCCAGGGCACAACACAGCCGCCCCGGGGCTTGTGGGGGCTGACAGGGCACAGCACCAGAACAGGAGGGTGCAGCACCCTGGCACAGCAGCTGCCGCCACTTCCAGCAGCCTTGGCACAAGGCTGATCACACGAGGGAAGTGGTGGCAGCTGCCTGCTGGGGGTGAGAGCCTGGCTTTCAGCATGTTCTGACACTGTCCTGAAGGAAAAAACCCTTAGACATGTTTTATGCCCCTGCAGCAAATTCATCATTCTCACTTCTGTCACCCCTGGGAATTTTGAGTGAGCACGTTTGGTTTAGTTTAAGGGATTTTTTGTTTTAGCTCCATTGTCTCATCTCCAGACAACCAGTTAGGGCCTGTTTGGTTCCTGTAATTGCAACAGGAGGCCAAAAGCAACAGAAAAAGTAGTAGCACCACAGCATGAATTTTGCACCCCTTCCATATCCTTGTGGGGAGAAAAAAGGATTGAATGCAACTCAGTGTCACATGTGATGTCCAAACCCAGGACCCACCTTGGATTTCAGGTGAGAAAAATCTTTCTGCATGCCTATGCTGCTACATGACAAAGAGAAAGAAGGAAATACAAACTACAGTCCTGTATTAGCAAGAATAGCTCTATTATCACTGTACATATTTGTGTATGTATATATTTTTGCCACATAGAGTATACATTCAGTTCTCCCAGATTAAACAGGCATCTATAAAAATAGGCTATGCCTTTCCTCTAGAATTTCCATCACCAGAACCATGTGAATTTGGTAACCACCGTACATGAAGACAGTGCTCAGTTCACGTTATGTTCAACTGCAAAGTCTTACCTTAGCAAGATAGTGTGTTTTCAAAAGAAAAAAAATGGAGAAGGGAAAATACAAGTGTAGATTAGAGTGTGGGCTGTGTCTTGACTGCACACAGCTCCCTAGCAAGGCCATCCTGGGGGAAAGGAACACCATCTGTGTGTGACTCTGCCGTTGCTGTGGGAGAAGGAAATGCAGCACTTGGCCATTCCACTCCACGAACTTAGGTGACTTCAGCTGAGATGAGAATGTGGAAGGATGTGCACAGCAACTGCAGCAGGATGGGGAGTAGCAGCAAGAATGCTGATCTCGGCAGTGCTACTGAGCGTTCAGTGCGGGCACAGTTTGGTCAAAAAAGAAAGTGTACACAAATTAAAAAAAAACCTGTATCAAAGTAAAAAACCAAAACTATAAATCAAGTAATGCAGCATTCTTTAGGGCAGTTATAATGAATTAAAAATAAAAACTTTAATGAGCCCAGCTGATTTTAACAGTCCATGAAGCTTCTGTGTCATGTTCTCAGAACCAACAAATGGAACTTTTGTATCAGTCTGGTCTTTCCAGTTGTGACAAAACATTCATCCTTGCTGTCTGAATGTTGAAGTGACTGGCAGGAAAGCGCAAAGCAGAAGTGCATCAGGAATTGTTTTAACCAGTGACCCAAGAGTGGGTGGAACAATTTGAACCATTAAAACAAGTATTAAAGCAAGTTTGGTCTAAAAATACAGTTAAGAGTGCCAAAAAACCCCCCTCAAGAGTAGTTCTTTCAGCTGGACTGACTGGAGTAGTTTATTCTGGTTGGTAGGACCTAGAAGGGTGTTATGTTCTGGGAGATTAAAACACACCTGTATATTTTAATAGAAGTGGTGGTTTCTTTTAAGCTGAGTCTAGCTACTTAAGTTAGGAATCCAAGTAACTCTTGCACAATCTAGAACCTCTACTTGCAGGCATGGACAGATGTTATATAGAGTTCTCACAGTGTTCAGCAGCTTCTGAGCCTGCAGTGCAATTATTGTTAATAATCAGGCATGTAAGACTGTATGAACAACACACGGTACAACAGACCTACAAAGGCTAGGAAATACAGAATTGAGGCTGAAACTTGCAATTAGGCACAACATATTCATGAACTGTAAGATCACTTAATAGTTACAGACACCCATCACAGTGTCTGGTCATAAAAGGAAGAGCTGATTGTGGTTCTGTCTTGGTTCTGGATTTTCTTACTTCTGTGGATGCAAATCAGACCTTTGGTATGAAATGAGAAGTAATTTGTTACATTAACTTTTCTTGGTTTCCCATTCATGATAAGGGGGCAAAAACAGGGGAAAATAAATGCCTGACAAGATCCTAAGTTCCCATAGTACAAATACTATTTATAGCAATAATAAGGGGGTTTTGGAATAAAACAGTAATAAGCACTTCCATTTTGTGTAATAGATTTAACATAGTTCACAACATACACTGTTACACCCACAGTGTAATCTGTGACTGCATTAAATGCAACAGGACTGCACAACGGCATGTCTGAATTATTTTTTGGACAACAGACACACTCAATATCTGGATTCAGGTTTTTTTCTGGTTGAAGAGATGCCAGTTCAAATCTTGGACCAGCACCCTATGAGTCTGGGATGTTTTAAATGCTATGATAGAGATGCGAGAATGCATCTAGAAATAATTAAGCATGTTTTTATCTGCACATCTGTACTTTAACTACCTCCAAGGTCAACATTTTATTAAATTATTTTCAATCTAAAGAAAGTGCTGTAAATAATGCAAACTCCTGAAAAATAGGAGTTCCTACAGGAAATGTAGACAAACACAGACCTAGCCTCACTGGATGCTAGTATACTACTGTACATTTTCTCTTGGATTTAACAGAGCAAGTAAATCAAATCTAGAGCTTTTACCCCTACAGAGTGTTACTGATGGGAAGGACATGAGTTATTTGAGTAAGGAATCATCACCCATACCAGCCATGTCATTTCACAACAGGCTCTGCAGGTGTAGAGTTGGAAAGATCTCCATTGCTTGCTTTACCAGATTCCTCTACAAAAATAAAAAATAAAGACATGGGTCATGTTTAACACTCTATTCGAAACAAAAACCTCAAATCTTAGCATATATATGTGATGCTGATGTCATAGCAACACCTGATGCAGTATATCATGGTCAGCATATGCAACCTGACCTTGCAGCACAAGAAGTCCTGGCCCTAGGAAGAGGTTCATATTTGGGGTGAAAGGTTCTTCAGTCAGTAGTACTTGTCTAAAAATTACACATACAATGCTCACACATTTTTCAGAGTCCAAATATCATGGTAGAAGGCATAGATATTACCATGTTCAAAACTTTCCACCCTGGTAGGCATTTCCAGCTTTTCTCACTGCAAAGTACTTTTCTTGGGGAACTGACAGGTATCACAACAGAAAATATTTAACTTAAAATATAATTAACTGATATTCTCCAGAATGGTCTCCTACAGACTCCAGAACAACATGTCTATTCTTACCACAATGCTTGGAGTTGTTTGGATTTAGTTGTTTTTTCTTTTTTTTTTTGTGCTGAATATTTATGTGAGCAATTTCACTGAATATGATCAAATATAAATTCATGTTAAAAGATTTTTTTCTTTACAAACTTTTTCGAGTGAAGAAGAAAACTAGTATTTTTCTCCAAGAACTGTAATCTCACAGGTCACTTGTGCCTTTGTCAAAACTACAGTGAAGAATTATTTACCAATTCAATTTTTAATATACTGCTCCCTGAGCTTCTACGTAACTTGTGACTGAACATTTCTATATCTTGATCCTTAGGAGCACTCTCATTTCTTTGGAAAGAATTTTCCAGTATCCAAGAGAATCTTTCAGAATTCATGAGGGAAAATATAGAAGCAGGAATAGAAATGCAAAAGACCCAGATTACCTAGTCAAGAGACCATACCACAAATTAAGATCTTACCCTCTGAATATAGAATTCAATGGAAGATCAAGCATATTATAATCATCTGAATATATATAGTAACTGCATCATCTGCCTATGAAAGTTGAAAACCACCTGGTACAACAGGTAAAAATCACTTTATTTAACACCAGCTAAGGCTGTCATTGTCACCACTGGTAATTGAAGAGGTAAGTACAATTGTGATCAACCCATGAGCAAGAAAGCAGCTACAGAAAAAACAAAAAGGACTTTGCCTATTAAGGCACACAATCTCATGAGTCAAAATGTTCTACATATAGCATTCACTCACCTTCTTTTTCTTTCTTTTCCTGGCTTTCTTCTGCTGCAGTTTTATCTGCTCTGAAAAAAATTCTTGCACTACTTAGTGAGAAATAAAGAAGTTCAAATTCCTAAGGAAAGAGATAAAGAGGAGCATCAGTGTATCACAAGAGATTTTGTAGAGAGGTATCAATGGGATTTTTCAGGAGCATCTGAGGCACCTAGATTTCAGTATCTAAATCACTTAAATGCTCTTGTAAATCCTTCTCCATTCATACATTATTCACATGCATTTTACAAAGTAAATGTCAGCCTTTACATTAAAGGGCAACTTAAGTAAAGCAGCATCACTGCAATAAATCTGTGACTGATCTACTGAGGCTGAAAATGAGGTTTGTAGCAGCAGTGAGAACTTAAGAGCAACTTGCCCATGGAAAATCATGCAAGCCAATAATTTAAATGGACACAAGCTTGATCATCGTCTGAACAAGGTTCAGTGATGTGGTTTTTTAATACAGAGGACCAGAGAGCACACTCCTGGGAACCACAAGGGCATACAGGGCTTTATCTATTTCAACAAGACATTACAGAATGTAATCATGGGCTGTAAAAATAGCCAATGACAGATTTGTCCCATAGGCTTCTCCAATCAAGAGAGAGAAAGCACCACACCACAAATGAAACCTGAGCTGCTGTCGTTCAAAATTCAAATGCACCTTTCCTCTATTTGACAGCTAATGCATCATTCAATTTAGCAGCTCAGAATTAACACACAGGCAACTCTGAGGGTTCACAACATTATGCGAAATCTTTGTTATAAGAAGTTTAACCAAAAGATATTCTCTCCTATTCAAGCATTTATGGTTTAGCTGCATTAGATTTCAAACTCCATGGCACAAAGAATTCCAATCAACCAGGTCTTCAAATATCACAAAAACTGATGACATTCACTTCAGGTCATACACCTCAAGTCTTTATGCTCTTTTTGCATTTTTGCTGTAGACAATGCTCTGGATTTTGCTCTCAGTGAGCTCCATCAGAACACAGTTACATGATTTGTGATGAGTAAGTGCTGAACCCAATACAGAACAAAAATTGTTACCAGAAAAGGTAACCAGGCCCATGCTGTACCTGTAAACAAACTTCCAGTCGCTTGTGGGTAAGGTTCATAGTCTGTAGTAGTTTTTCATCTTGATTAGTGGACTGCACATTCTGTTGCTTAGCTACTGCTCTTATTTCCTTCACATACTTCTCTCTAACGGACTGGAACCAGTGCAGAGAATCAAACTCCTGGTATTGATCCAAAAGCTTCAGAATGTAAGCCACACCTAGTCATTAACAAACCATGTACTAAAGTCAACATGCAATTTGCAAAACATTTTGTGAATGTCTTTAATGGATGAGCCTAAGCTGATAATTTCATGCAAATATAATTTAAACTGTTGTGAACTTATAATTAAAACTATCATGAAAAATCACAATAAGGAACTAGTTTAAATTTTCAACAACATCACAACTTCTCCAAATACTTGCATTCCTTCTCATCTGGATGAGAACCACAAGCTTTGAAAGAAATTTGGAAGCACCAATATACGTTAAAACTATCTGCTCCCATACACAGCTATTCCATGTTTAAGAAATTGTGAACACGACCATAGTCCTCAAATCCATTGTGCTGAACCCGAGACAAATCAAATTTACATTATGGAATTTTTAATTATGGGAACAGACAAAGTATAAACAAAACTTTTCTTGCAAATATCCATTATGTTGGCCAAAGGCTAGTGAGAGTGCTGAAACTTACCCATGGCAAATCCATCATCAGTGAAAGCTGCTCCACTTTTGTTCTTCTTATTCAATTTCTCCTTGCAACTGATTGAATGCTCTACAAAATTGAGGGTCTGCAAGAATGAAAGGCTGTCTTGGAATCACAAAGAGACTCACAACTTTCACAAGGCATTCCCATACATGCTACTACAGCCTAATACAAAATATTTAAACACAACCCTGCTCTGACAAGACCTTTTTTAAAGTAAGTCCTGGTGCAATGCAAACACTCACCAGGGGGGGAACAATGATGTAGAAGTTCCTCAAATGCATGTTCTTTGGGCTGCGGAACTCGGGAGCAAAGACATCCACCAGCATTTTGAAGTACTCTGTTCCTTCTGCAAAGTTCCTCGTGAGGTCACTGAGGACAGAGTCCAGCTGCCTGCAAGGGATGAGCAATGAGTTACCTGCTTCTGCTAAAAGTCCCTTTGCTTACCCACCTCTGGGGATAGCAACCCTCTCTTTGCTGTTTGCCTACATCCAAAATCCAGGATTTGTAAGAGTACCCTACCTCTACAGCCCATTTGCATCATGTGTCTTGACTTCATTTTCTCAAAAACAGGTCTATGAATAGAATACTTGCATCTTTTTTATCTAAGGCCCTGATAATTTTAAAAGGCACACGGTGAGGAGAGCTTGTTAGCTTTTGAGCAACAAGGATTTCTTCAAGAAATCAGGTTCTAACTGGCTATTACTGTCAATGTTACTTCACATTTTCAAAACAACTGCTTCTATTTTCTTTGCTTTGGAACAAAAATTTTTGCATAAAGACAGCTGAACTTTTAATACACACACACACACAAATAACGAATAGCTGCATTTATAAATATGACAATTCTCTCATCCCACCCCTGCCCCAGACGACAAAAGCATGATGTTATTGTACCTTGCTGCTTTTTGTGTTTCTTCTGCGAGTCCTTCTTCTTTCACCAGCTCTTCAAAGTTAACAATATCTTCCAGATCAGGAACAAACCTGAAAACTTACTGTTTGTTAGGATTATGCTCAACTGTCTGTGTTCACTGAAGTATCTACTACCCTAATTTATAATTTACTTAATTTAATCCTCTGGGCTGGCACTACTTACTTCAAATCATGTCGTATCTGTCATACCATTCTCATCTAGGCATTGTCAACCTCACTTCTAAACACCTACACATCATTATTTGTACTTCTGGTTTTTTCTGGGCTACCATCTCCTCTCTCTTTAGCACTTGATACCCTTGGTAACTCTAAGTTTACTATTATTTGCAAGAAAACCAACTATTTCTTAATATGTAAAAGTTACTATGCTTTAATGACCTCTCATAGACAAAATCTATACAGAAAAAAGTATGAAAGAATGTGTTTTCCAAGACCCTCAAGGTTTGTATTATTTTTCCTTAATGCACGCTTGATATTATTTAACATCACAAATTGCTGACTTAAGGAATAATGTCTTACATGTACATTCTACTAACTCTTTTGCCGTGTTTTTCCATAGAATTTGTTTTATTTTTAGTCATTTATGTCCATGGTTGTACAGTGCTGAATCCCAGCACTGTCTTCAATAATTCCACTTAAATGAATTAAACAAATGGAACTTCTCAAAGTTTATGGAGGATAGATAAGGGCATAGGGAATATCATCAAGAATAGAGAGGAAGGGCATAGGGAATATCATCAAGAATAGAGAGGAAGGGGAGGAGAAGGAGCAAAGAGAAAAATGAAATATTTGTGGAAATACCTAATTGCACTACTGCAGCAGTGAAGTCCACCAGATCTTATCATTCGTACATAACCCATGGCGTTGCCTTTAAAAACAAGAACAAACAAGGAAGCAATTTATAATTACTTAAATACACACACACTTTTCACAGCTCCTATAGGCTCTGAAACATAAATTAAAGCTGCCATGTAGTTCTGGCAAAGAACTTGGCTCTGAAAGCCAAGTTATAAAAGTTAAATTAAACCCTGCTATCAAAAGCCTATGTAGAGAAATAAAACAAATGCATCATCAAGCAAGGTTTTGTTCTCTTTTGTACCAACTCTTTCCCCTGGGCACATTAAACACTTGCAAGTTCAGATCAGTTCTGCACATGTACAGCATCAGTGGCTGAAAATATCAGTCACATCGTGCATCACTCAAGGATACTCCAGCTGGATGTATGGCCATTTTATGAAATACATGAACTTAACAGTAATACGTTTAATAGGTTTAATAACAGTGTAGGAAATACACTCAACACAGATAAAAGTCAGTTTCAACAAAGAAAAGAACTGAAAAGGGAACAGGAATCTATGCAAGCTGTAACTATATTTTAGATTAAGACATGCAAAGGCCATTTCTGCGTAATTAGATGAGAACATTTATTTAGCATGGGCTACAAGTGAACGACTTTCCATCTGACTTTAATTAAATCTAGCTTTAGCTTGAGCTAAAAGGTCAGTTACTAGGTGATGAAGATCTCTTCCATTTAATAACATTTATAACATCTTAGATAGCATTTCATACCAATCTGACTTATGAGTTGTCTGAACTGGTCAAGATAGCTCTGGCCATCCGGGGTTATTCCAAGTTTTCTGATGCCACGGTTGAATTTATCTGCTCTTTCAAAGGGATACTAGAAAAATATTTTAGAATAATTTGTAAGAATAATTACCTACCCTTAGAAAAAAAAATTTCATCGCATCAATAAAATTCTATTTTAATGCAGTTTTACCCCACATTTACAGCTTTTTTAATAAATTATACACCTGCCTGTCTGTATTAGTTCACAAGAGTCATTTTACTAAGTCACTTCTGCAAGCTGACAAGTGAAATAGTTCTACTGTGAACAAGAAAGTATTCCTAAAACAAATAAGCACTTGACATGCATAGAAGCTAGCACTCTATTTCACTAAATACATTGTCTCTCCCATTTTTGAGAACATTTTCTAGCACAGAAAATCAGACCCTCATTCCCAAACCCTGACATTCCTGACTGGAATGAGTCCTATATGATCACATCATTTTGGAGTCAATTCAAATAAGCTTATTATTCAAAACTGAAAAAACTCTTATGCATGAGTGGGACCAGAAGTTTAGAACCTCCAATGGACTACAACTCCATCAAATCATCCTTAAGTCACTGAGAGAACAATTTTAGACAACTCCATATGTACAGAGCAGACAGAATGAAACAAAGCCCTCCTCAATACAGACATTGGTTACTCTGCATTTTTCCAGGCCAAAAGCTGTCCCTTTGTCTGGGGGTACTCATTTAAATAATAGGAGTGTTATGGTTTGGTGCACCTTCGGTCACATGAAAGTAGAACTTCTTTCAGCAAATTGCTCTTGAGCCTTCAAAAACTACTCTACCTTGTGATCATTTTGATCCTTGACTTCCCTGAAGAATCTGATGTCTTTGATAAGTCTGGATTTGATATGTTCATCATACATGAACTGGCTAAAAATGTAAAACTTTTTCCTCAAGAATTGGTAAGTGAAGTTTACCTAGAAGACAAAAAGAAAAAAACCAGTCATATCAAGAAAGTTAGCAAAGTAACAAACACATCTAACACCCTGTTTTCACCAGATGCCTCAGTAACTTCTAATGCAAATTCCCAACTTAATTTCACTGTTTTAAAAGAATAAGGAAAAATGAAAAACCATTCTCCTGGAAAGCCTACTCTCTTTCAGAGAGGTAAAGGGACCAAGGGATAAACTCAATATTTCAGTCAATCACCTCTCCTACACAGCCATTAGTTTGTCTGGAATATCCTGCAACTGTCCTTTTGAAACAATACAAACATCAAGTTGAAACTGGCAAACACGATCAACTTCCTCAGGGTGTAGAATCTGCATAACCTCCTGACACAACTTTTTCACTTCCTCAAAGTTTTCTAAAACACTCTCTCATAGAGCAGAAACTTCGACCCTACATATCTCAATACTTCTCATGTCTGCAAAAAATAACTTTACTCACAATCAGAAATTAATAAATCTACATCATCAGAAAATAATGTGAGCAGCAGCACTTTTTGAGAAACTCTCCACTCTCAGAAGAAAAGTGAAAGAAATCATTAAAACTTCATTTTTAATAATTTCCACTTCGAAAATAATGATGTGAGAGTGGGTTCAGTATTTCAAGCAAGTTCCTTTTTTTTTTTTTTTTTTTATTTTTGAAAAATAGGAAAAAGGAAACAGCCACAAGGTAGAAGTTCAGCAACAGACTGGAAAGTACTGACCTGAAAATACCTTTATCACTGTGTTCAAACTTGAGAATCACAATGATAAATTCCTGCTGTAGCAGACACAATTCATCTCTTTGCATTTACCTTGTAAGAGGCAAATGCCTTTGGCTGGTTAAAATGGCCACCTATACCTCAGACATCATTAAAAGCCTTGCAATAAGAAGTCATTTTTCCAACAAGTGATCAGAGGTCTGTAGATTTTATTTTGCAAATTGCAAAGCGGATATTTCTTAATGGTAACAATTACAAGAAGAACTTAAAAAATTAACATTGCATCCTTTCAAGATTTGCTTTAACTGCAGCAAAAGTATCTATCTACTAAGTGTCAATAAGGAGAAAATCAGGGCATACTGTCCACAACAGTCCAACCAGAACATCTATCTCTCCTTTGATGTGGTTCTAAATCTTTTAATTAACTTTTATGTAACAACTGGAAGTGATAATACTCCCAAAAATTGTGATATTGATTTGTGCCATGTCTAAGAACTGATTTATTTTATTAATTCACACAGAACATTATTACTGCATTATTAAAACTGCATAACCAAATAAACTATTAGGAGATACAAGAGCTGGGAGGCCTTTGTGCACAGTTAAAACCAAATAATCCAACAAGAGTGCAAAAGATACTCACTGTTGTGTTCATGATTCCTGTTCCATGAGTTCGAATTGAATTAGCAATGTGTCGGATATTGATGGTGTTCAAGTGTTTGTTATTACTTGTTCTTTCAATGAAGATCTGGGAGGCAGGGAGGGTGAAATAAAGCTAATTGCCCAAAACTGATTCTATGATAAATTATTGATCTAAATAGCCTATAGCCTGTTTCTGAGAGCAGCTGATAACTGGTGATTAGGGAAAGAAACAAGAAAATACAGCATGGAAACAATGAACTTTATCTGGTAAATTCTTCTCATTTCTACACAGCTGTGATTCAACAATTCCAAGGCAGATGTTGCACTCAAGACTCCCATATTTATTGAGATTATATCCTACATTAAGCAATCTAAACTGTTTTGGCACCTGTTTGTACTTTTGACCCCACATAAACCACAGCAATGAGTTCCACTACTGAATTACATGCTATGAATAAAAGTACTTTTCTTTCAGGAAGCTGCTCATTTTTGTAGTGGGCCCCTCATTCTCACATTGTAAGAAACTCCGAAGGTTTGTTCCCTGTCCATGTTCTCCATGTCAGTCACTGCTTCAACTCTCCAGTACCCATTTTCCGACACACATTTTTCAAGCTTAAAACGACACACTTAGTATGTCCTTGTAGAGCAGCCAATTATCCTTGCTGCCTTCTAGCTTCTCTGGAATATTGACATGCAGTGATTCTAGTGGCACACTATACCCAAAATATGCTACACAACGTTGTCCAAGACCAAGCCACAGCATCCCCAAAGACGTTTTTCTAGAGCAGTAATACTATTTTATAGCCTCTGATCATGTATGTTCAGCCTGGGTTTTTCTTACACATACCCTACTCTGCATTTCACAGTCCCTTCAAATTGGAGCCAAATGCCTGGAAAAGTGTGGGATATACCTTACCTGATTATTCAGATTGTAGAGGTAGCGGGATACAAAAACATGAATATTTCTCATGATTTCCAAAACATCCAGACCCTGAAACAATATTATTTATTGAGAATTACTATGATAAAACTTCTCAAGAAGTACTGACATGTCTAACCACTAAGTTGCAGAAATACTGTTTCTGCAGTTACTTGAAGGTATTTTAGAAAGCAGTGTTTTTCTTTGCAAAATGAAGAACCTCTTAATTTTTGTTCAGTGTCTGCTAAGATAATGCTTAGAGGAGGAAAAAGCAGCTCAGCCCACGTTTTAACACTTACACTCCCGCCTGCTTTTTCCAGCTTCCCCTGAAAGTAAGGAATACTCCAGCCTATTCCACAAGGCACAATTAAATAAACTAAAAAATTTTAAAATTGTGATTTGTCTTTTCAGATTCTAAAAAACAGAATCTTGTCTTAGAGACTTCTACAGACAGATACAATCTACAGAGAAATAAACAACTAGCTACTTTTTAATATTGTTTAGCCCAATCTGTCTAAAAGACTGAGGTTTGCTATTTACAATGTAAATTTTACAATTGTTTACACTTTTTTCCCTAAGGAGTCCCTTAATTATCATTGTGCAAAGAGATGATGCTATTTAATTTATATACCCTATTTCCAGTTGTGCTGTGGATTTTATCAGGATTTTGAGGCTGGGGGTGTTATGATGTGTGAGGTGTCTTTGTTCTGAAGTAAAGCTCATACCAGAATGAATCTTATGAAACCAATGTTGTGAAATTGTTTAATTCTTTGTAACAATGTGCTGCCCAAATATGGCCAATAGAAAACCAAAGCTGGAAACAGAAACTGATCTACAGCACTTTTGTGCCAAAAACCAGCTGGAGTTCTTAAGTTCTATGCCCTCTTTCAACTTAGGAAGACACAGCCATCAGGAACATCAGAAAAAATGGGGCTGTATTCCTAAGAGCTTTCACCAATGTGTTAACCCAAAGGAGGGAATGAAGCAAACTGTCAAAAATATCCAAGACATTAAAACTCTTAAGGAAAATCTTCAGAAATATGCAACCTGTAGACCCAGTAACAGGGAATACCTTCACTATTAACTTGATGACACTACAACTTCATTCTGAATGCCACCCTGTTTAGCAGTTTTTAGGAGGCTCTAAGTCACTCTCCTGTAATCTAATTCACAGATGTCCCAAAGTCCTCTATGAGGAATAGTTTCCCTTGATCACTAAGCAGAATCTGCTGAAAAGCTAGCAATAAACCAGGGAGAAAGAGCCACCACTCAAGTTCATTCCAGACTTGTAACAGTTGACTGGATCTAGTGCTTGCCAAATTGCTGGCACTCAATTTTCAAGAAAACATTCTCTGACTTTATGTACTTGATTCATTTCATTATGTTAAAAAATGAACAATGCACGCCCAACATGATATTAACTGCTATCAGTGTGATCTCCAAAGGTAGATAAAGATCCTGCCTCACAAATCAACCAGAAATTAAAGGTCACATTTTCCAAACAGTTCTCTACTCTTGGGTACTTTAATTTCAACGACTCAGTCCTATGACAGTGAAATGGTTTAAATTCTACTCCTGTCCTATGGGCACTGTACCTGCTCCAGAGTCTGGCTGGGAAGGTGTGCCTCAGTCATACTTAGACCATAGCGCTGGGTTGCCAAGTTTCTCATCTCACTGTAGGTGGCCCAGTCGTGAAGAGCTACGGTCGTTAAGTTGTAGAAGGTCTTGTCCAAATAATGAGTTACGTAAGCTGTAAACACAGAAGAATGAACTAAAATAATGCTGTATTAATAAACTAAATACCTATTTAGTTAAGAAGGCATGGAAAGACATGAAAAGGTATACAAAGCCAAAGTATAAGAGATGAAAAGAACAGAATCAAGCAAATGTATAACTCCTCACCCTTTATGTCAATGAATCGATTGAAAAAACGTATTGGGTTCAGAAAGAAGAAGTGAGCCAGGTCCTTCATGCCAACTCTGAAGGGGTTTCTGTCATCCAGCTTCAGGTGTGTGTGAACTGATAAGCGCAGGTCCTTTTCTATCTCTTTACACAATTTGTCGAGCAAGTGCTATAGTTAAAAAAAAAAAAAGAAAAGAAAACCCACCAAAACCCCAAACAAACACACATAAAAACAAACCACAAAAAAAAAGTCATGTTCAGTGTCCATTTCCAATGCTATGTTAGCAGAATCAACATTTCTCTCCAGAGATCTGTGTAAGACTGGTGAAACTAGTGGAGAAAGCTTTGCTTTGGGTAGGGCCACACAAATCAAAGTGAATAAATATATGGGAACCAGAAAGATATTGAATTCCTGTGTTCTTGTTCTAGTATACAATAGCAAGAAAAAGCTACACAGCTCAGAAAAGGTAAAGGTGTAACTACTTAATGCTATTTTTAACATGACTAAAACTTCCACACAGAAGTTGAACACAACTTACACTCAAGTATTCTCATGTCTCATTTTAAGGGGAACTAGGCTTAGGGCTATCTATCTAAATAGTAAGAACTAATTCAGTGAGGAAGAGTCTTGCAAGAAGAAATTTGGTCAGATTTTCTGAATAATATGTAATCTTTGGTCTTGAACTACTCAAATACAAAGTGTAGTTCAAAGGTTAAAAATTAGGACTCAGGAAATCCAAATTTGCATTTTCTTTGTCAAACCTTCTTCATAATTCTAGGAAATAACTCAGTCAAGAGGCCATCTATATTTGCAGACCCTTCACTGCTAAAAGCTATGCATGCACACTAAGAACAGTAGCATTTATTTTAGGCATTCATCCAAACAGAAGCTAATCTGACACAAAGCACTCCTCTGTCTGCACAGTCAAATCTATAGCTGAGGTTTTGTTAATTTACATAATTTAAAATGCAGTATTTCCATGTTTTCAGCCAACACAGATACCATTAAAAATGAGTCTTAAATAACCAAAACTGTCAGTCAAACCACCTTCTTATTTACTAAAACACTTCACACCAAAGTTCTCTGTGCTACTTTTACCCATCATATCAGATTTGCTACAATAGATGCTAACCTGACATAAAGACATTTCAAGCACGGTGGTGTGTTTAATTCCCAACCACAACCAATTACCTCATTGAGCACTTCCATGATTTCTTTGTCGTAGCATTCCAGAAGCACCTCGTAAGACTCCAAGTGTCTTGCGTGCATCATAGCAGGTACACAGTCCCGTAGTGCACTAAACATATACTTATTACAAAAAAAATATCATTAACAGATATGTCACCAGAACCTCAAATAGTGTTCAAAGCTAACAAAAATCAGAATCACCACTTTTCCCATTTTTATTAAAAATGGACTTCATAAGCCCTACTGAAGTGGCCAGTCCTTAATCTGAAGTATTATTTGCTACTGACTGGAAGATCCTAATTATTAGCTATTTCATCAGAAATTATTTGCACTTTATTCATTTCAGTACTGTACAACGTTGGAACAGATGACTGATTTTTATCAGGATTATCATGCCAAAGCATGATTCACACCTGCAGCAAGTACATGGTGCTTTAACAAGGTGAAACACGATGAGGGGTGGAAAACGATACAGGACAGCTATCCAACACAGAATCACTGAACATAGTGATGCCTGCTTTAAAAATATGTAACCACAATGAGGAACAAAGGCTTTTAATGCTCAAGTCTAGCAGGTGTTCATTTCAAATTAGAATGAAGAGAAGAACAAAAAGACAGACGGACACAGAGTTCACAATAGCAACCAGAGATTTTTTAAAGAAATCTAACACAGATTTAGAACAAAGATTGCTTTTATATCCTCCAGACTGAGAAGAAATGTCTGACTCAGTAGTAGCCAGGGATTTACATTCTGAGCTTTTCTTTTAAGTAGTTCAGTCTAAGGTTTATCATCTCTTCATCTAAATCTAACAACAGTTAGTAAGTTGTAACATTATGACTTACATGTAGTCTAGCAGAATCCACTGCATTTTCATAGACATCATCCAAATAGATTGGAAAGACGGCTCGATGCCAGTATAAGAAACAACAGTCACATTGTGCTCGAACTCTGGAATAAAAGATTAATTCTTACACACAGATTTGGAAGAAACCATTCTTCTAACACAGTGATTGTGTTTAAACTAAAGACAAGTGCATTTCAAGCCTAAGTTTTACACCATTACTTTAATGTTCCAGATGCACTGATCTTCAGAAGAAAGTTCTCTATTAAAGAGCTTTATATTTCTTTTTTTTCCACTAGCCTATTTAAAAATAAAAGGCACCTGCTTTAGAGAAAAGGTTTACTCAGTCTCTGAAAGACTTAAATTTGACATTACAGCAAAGTCCTAAATAACTATTTTCTTATTACATGCAATTAGTAGCCTAGAGATCAAACATATATTCTAAATTTCTCCTGTGAGTCAAAGAAGAAACAGGCCTCTCCTGATACAACCTCTACATTTATCCCAGGATTTTTTACCATTAAATGCATTTCGCTCTCTCCACAAAATCTGCACGGAACCCAGATATTTGTAAAATCTGATTTACAAATGGCCAACACAATCTAACTTGAGTGTGCCCTGAAACTACAGCAGCAGTAAAAACCTGGTGTCACATGTGACCTAACAGCCCTATCTCCCAAACAGACTGGTACTACTCATAAGTTTTGGGGTTTGGTTAAGTGGGACACTTCAGCTTATCATAAAACCAAGTCATCCAAAAAGTGACAGAATTTCTAAACAATCAACATTCAGGTGAAATATGATTTGCCCAAAGACAAGTGAGCTTCAGGCTTAACTCTGGAATTTTTTTCTGTCCATCCCTGGTCTGCAAAACATGCAAAAATCACCACCAGCATGCAAAGACCAGATTTTGCCATTCACGCAGTGAAGAACCAGCTCCCCCAAGACATTATACTGCCTTCTATCTACTGCAGCCACTGCTTACCTCTCTGTAAGTTCACTGATCAAGTCCAGTTTTTTCAGAACTAACTGAAGGGGAATAAGTTCTTCATCTTTAAATGTTTTCTGTAGAGATGAAAAAAACAAAACCAAACCACAAGATCACAAGATGGTATTTTTTCATAGGACACTTCACCAAACAAATGAAGGGCTGGAACACTCATGGCACTTACCATCTGTGTTCCCACACTCAGTGCAAGGGAAACAATCAGTCGCCTCTGTTTCGTACTTGGCCCATTGAGGGTGTTCTCAGCCAACACCAAAGCAGAGAGAACATCCAGGCGTTGCTCACTGTACTTTTTATCAGAAATTACTCTTTTCTTGATGACAAAAAGACACAGAAATTCAGAGAAGTTACCTAAGCCCAAAGGCAATAGCTTATGACTTCTTCCCAAAGCTTGGGGACTTGTCATAAACTGAGTATTTCTGCAAACAAATCATGTTTTGTGAACAGAGCTAACTGAATCCAGATTCACTTACCCTGTCAATTCAGTGATATTACCTATATATACACTTGGAATATGTGCAGCCAACATGAACATAGGTTAGGTCATACAGTACCCAAACACTGTGCAAGTTGCATGAGAGTGCAAGCCAGTTTTAGTCCTAAGGGACATGTAATTTAGACTTTTAATCAGGGACTCCCTGTTGATGGTAACAAAAATCCAGTTTACAGCTGAAATGCCACAGGACATATAAACATGGTAATAACAAGAGGTTGCAATTTTCTACAAATTATAAGGAACCAGAAGATTAAGTGCACACATATTTGCATGAACAAATGAAAGGACCCAAATGTAATGGTAAAGAAGTTGAAGTCAGATGTTTTTGTGAATAGTAATGGGACTCAGAAGAGGTGGTTTCATGAAAGAGTTAAAGAAAATGCCTTCCAAGTGGGTTGTGTGTTCAGCATGAAGCTCCTAACTTCATCTGCTGTGTACTTTAGACCTTACACCACTTAGAAACAAAGTAGAGCAGATAAAAAGAGCAGTACTAATGCATCCTTTTATTTACCAACATTTGCCTTTTACCTATTTTCTGATAAGTAGTCAAAATATCAAGAATTGTTCACATATGTGTTCTTTTCAATACCCTTCAATACGAAAGTCTTAGCATATTTCTATGCATTTAAAAATAATTGTAATGTAATTACACATATAACTTGAAAAGTTTATGAAAGTTATCTATATATATGTGAACTGTTTGAAGATATACAGGTTTTCTTAGTAACTTTGAAGTCTGGAACTTCTTCAGTTCATGCTACTCCTGCTACATATACATATATATAAATAATTTTTTTATAAGTACAACTATTTTTTGCTTACCCTAGAAAATACAGAGATGCCAGATACATAAATTGAGATTACAGCCAAATAAAAAGGAAATTTAATAGCTGCACCAGTAACAATAGCATACATCCTTTGTAATTCTGCTACTGAATGTGATGAAAGAATAAAACCAATCAGTAATATATCAGAACAGGCATACTAATGTCTCATTTTCCCATTTGTCCTGAATTCTGAAATTCAAGATTTGATAAGCAAAAGAAGCCATTTTATCCTACAGTGAAATAGAGAATTTATACCCACAGTCGGCTCCTGTAAGTCATCACATACTGCTATTCTGCCAAGAAGACAAAGATTTAAATAACAGCTTGTTTGCTTAGACCTGCAACAGATTGCTTTATGAATGTGCATCAGAAAAGAGGTAAGCAAAGGTCAGTTTGTGAGAATTCACTAGAAATGAAATCTAAAAAGAACACAAGAGGCAGATGACAAGAGATGCAGCAGTTTAGAGAAAGAGGGGAATCATTCTTGGTCAAAAACAGATAATCATCTATGCTGTACAGTTTTCTAGGAAAAAGCTTGGAACTACTGGAAAGTTTATATATCTCTGGATTACAATACAGCATTATACTACAGATTTTGAAAAAAAATACTTTAAAACTAATATTTTTAACATACTTAGATAGGAAGATTAATTATTAGAACTTGGATTACATACCTTGGCTACAGAAATAGTGTGAAGAGCCTGATACTGCAGATGCTGAGTGATGTGTGTCACAGAGTCTGCCACAACCACGCTTCTTCGGTAAAACATATGTTCTATTGCCTGAAGTCAATCCCAAAGCACATTAGTTCATGTAGTTACCAAGACTGCTGCCTCTAGAATCTGGCTTTATGCTATGTGACTCATCCACACTGCAAATACAGACTCTTTCTACTTTGTAATGTACTATTACTAGCAGTTACAATTAACCCTTAGAAACTGAGAAAATCAAACCCTTCAGGAGCATAAAAAAAGTTTCAGGACTGATCTAAGTTTTGTTGTTTTGGTTTGGTTTTTTTCCAGTTTTGTTCACCACTGCTTTCTGAAGTTATCCCCAAAGAGAGTATCTTCCTTTTGGAAAAAATACCAGGAGAAACGTGAAGTCCCACATCTGGGGAGGAACAATCCCCCAAACACCAGGATATACCAGGAATCACCCAAGCAGCTTAGAAGAAAGGGACCTGGGGGTTCCTGGTGGACAGCAGGTTGAGTGCAGGCAGCAATGTGCCCTTGTCCCAAAGAAGGCCAGTTGTAGTTTGGCTCTACTGGACAACACTTTGCTGGCAGCTTGAGGGAGGTGACCCTTCCCTCTACTCAGCACTGGTGAGGTCACACCTGGAGTGCTGGGTCCACTTCTGGGCTCCTCAGAACAAGGGAGACATGGACACACTGGAGAGAGTCCAGCCAAGGGCCATGAAGATAATTCATGGACTGGAGCATCTCACATGTGAGGAAAGGCTGGCAGAGCTGGGACTGTTCAGCCAGAGAAGAAAAGGCTTGGAAGGGGATCTTATCTTTGCACATAAATACTTGGGTGGGAGGGTGCAAAGAAGATGGAGCCAGGCTCTTGTCAGAGGTGCCCAGTGACAGAACAAGGGGCAATGGGCACAAACACAGGAGTTTCCCTCTCAACATCAGGAAACACTTTCTTACTATGAGGGTAACCAAGCACTATCACAGGCTGGTTGCCCAGAAAGGTTGTAGAATCTCCACCCTTGGAGATATTCAAAAGTCATCTGGACACAGTTCTGGACAACTGGCTCTAGATAGCCCTGCTTGAGCAGGGATAGGCTGGTCCAATGACCTGCAGAGATTCCCTCCAACCTCAATCATTCTGTAACATCAACTAAGAAAGCCAGTTAGAAGTTACGAAAAAAAGACCAAAACCAACCAAACCAAACCAGTCCTAGCGTTCCAAATCTATTCTCTAAACAAACCACTCTCAGACACGCCATGCATGCAAAAACACTTCCCATCTCAGGTTTTGCTTTTTTTTTTTTTAACGTGGGATGTTTGGTCAATGTTCTCTGTAATTCCTACATGAAATAAACAATTTTCATCCAGTGACTTACCTTCAGAAGCTCCACAAGTCTGCACAGGGCTTTTACTGATGTTTTGGTCATAGGTTTTTGCATTGACATGTAAAGATTCATTGTAGTTTTAATGATGGTACTAAGACTGTATGCATAAAGAAAGCCCTAAAAATAAAATTAATATGAGGGGAAGAAAAATTAAAAATTAGTATTTCCATATGTCAATAAAATAAGTCCTCTCTGTTTTGTTCCACACATGACAGACAGCTAACTTTTGCCCCTGCACAAACGAGAGCCTACCACTCCACTAAACTAAGCAAGCCTGGGATCCCAAAGCTGAATGAGACCTTTATTAGCAGACACTATGAAACTGCCTGTGACTCATTAGATCACCTGATTAACCTCTTCTAGAACCATTCCAATTAAATACAGGTTAGTGAGCTAAATGATCACAGAGCCTCAAAGGTGTAATAATTCCAGACCTATTGTAAACCAACCCATCAAACAATTCCCACCCCTCCAATAAACGTCCTATCACAAAAACAATCTAAACCTTTCAGGTTCCGTGGAATAAATACACTGACAGTATTTAACACAGTTTTACACTTTCTAAATAGAAATGTCCACCCCACAATAAGGCAACCAAATATTTCTACATCAATATATGCTAAGTTTTTAAATACAATGCTGATTATATACAACATGACAAAAAATCATTAAACTTGTTTAAAAGAAAAAGTAGTAACAATAAAAAAAAGAAGAGACTAGGAAAAGACAGCAAGTGGTGTAGGAAACTCAATTCAGTATGGAGCAAATTTTTAAGTCCACTGCAACTAATTCAAATGTAAAAAGCACAGATCCTAGCACATGCCTATCTTTAGCTAAAGAAGATTCAGGATCATGCTTCTTTCACCTATTCTCATCAAATTTCTGTCAGGCAGATAGATACTTATAAAAGCTAGTGAAAAATAAATTCAGAAATAAGATGCATCTTACATTAAGACTACATGCTGTTAGTAGGCCAAAAGAAAACCAGCTGTCTCGGAACGTAGTAAGATCCTTGCAAAGTACCATCACTAGGCAAAGCACAATGAAACAACACAAAACCTTTACTGGGAGTATGTACTGGCCTAAATAAACCTAAATTAGACACTGCTTCAGTCCACCTTAAGTACCTCATGACTCAAAAGGAAAGAAACCCAAAACCTTCACTACAGAGAATATGAAGCTTTCTTGATTTCCTCAGTCAAGAGAAAAGTTCAAAATTCTAGCCACTGAATATTTAGTCAGATTCCCTTTCCCCACATCCTTTATCAAAAGGCCTTTTGCAGATTTTCTTGGAAGAGTACTGGTCATTAAGTTTTATAAGAATTCCCACACTGTCAAATAACACACCAATAACGATCACAGAACTCCTGTGATTTCTTTTTATGTTGAACAACTTGCACCAAAACATCAGTTTTCTGCACCACCACATTACAAGACTGCACACCTGGATGAAGACATTGCAGCGGTTGGAAAGATCTTCAGAAAACTTCGTCGTGCGTTGCTCCTTGGACAAGATAGATTCCATTTTTGTCATCCACGAGCTCACAAAAACATAATAGGACTGCATATCTCTGGGGAAGGAAACAAAGAATGCTGCTCACTTCAAGTAAGAAGATCATGAAGATTTCCTTTTCTTATCTCTTTCCAAAACTTAAAATCTTGCATGGGAAGTATTTTAAACCTTCAGTCCCCAAAATAACAACTCACCATTCCCAAAACTATCAGAACCCTATACTCATTTACATTTTAATTCTCTACAGGTAAGGATTAGTTAGTCTGCCAATTATATCTGTACAATGAGTCAAAAATCATCTACTTTTCAAGAGAACATATGACTGTCTTAGCTACGTATACTACACTTCCTTAAATTGAAAGGCTATATAAAATTGTTAGAAAATGCTTTTAAACACTAAACAGAGAAGTCCAACATTGATGCTTATTTCTTTCATCCAAGTTTGAATTTCTGTTACCTTACACACATACACACACAAATACAACTTGTCATTACATCAACTGGACTGCTCTTTAGTAACATAATTCTACCAAGGTTTATCTGCTTGAATTACACTAGTTGTAATTAAATGGTTAAATAGAGAATTGTGACACTGCAATACAACTTCTTGCAGCAGTTGTAGCTGGAAAATATTCAGGTCATTGATTCTGCTACCAAAAACTACACTCCTAAAAAGAGTTCTCATATTTAGGGAACAGTCCAATTATCAAAGGCAGTGTAAGGATTCATAAACAAGCAAGAAAAAGTTACTTGCATAATTCAAATCAGCAGATGGAAAATCTGGATTTTATTACAATATCCTCAAAATTGTGTGTATAAAGTAGGGCAACTCAGCTGGGGAAGGAGCACAAGCCCTGCAAGGGAGCCGGGGGTGTACAGCCTGAAGAAAAGGAGGCCCAAGGGAGACCTTACTGCTCTCTACAACTCCCTGAAAGGAGATTTCAGTGGGGTAGGGTCTGGTCTCTTCTCCCAAGTGACAGGACAAGAGAAAACAGTCTCAAGTTGTACCAGAGAAGGTTTAGATTGGATATTAGGAAAATTTCTTCACCAAAAGGGTTGTCAAGCACTGGAACAGACTGTCCAGGGAAGGGGGGTTGAGTCACCATTCCCTGAGGTATTTAAAAGATGTGTAGATGTGGGCCTTGAAGACATGGTTTAGTGGTGGACTTGGCAATGCTGAGCTAGAATTGGACTTGGTGATCTTTGAAGCCTTCTCCAAGTTAAATGATTCTATATTTCTTTTAAATGTATGTGAATACGCAGATGCTTTTCTCAACTTCTTCTTAATCTTAAGACTTGTACCACTGCCCAAGATCAGAAGCAAAGCAGCAGTGCAATTATGTCCCATCCAGGAAGTAAAGACCAGAAAAGAATCAGAGCCAGGACAAGGTGGATTGAAAGCGAAACAGGGCAGAAGTGAAAATAATCTGTCAGAGGATCAGGCACAGAGCTGCTTTTTCCCATTTCCTCCTCCCCACCAACCAGCTTACTTTATCGGGTTGGAAGACAATGTACAAAATCTAAGTTTTTACTGTCATTTCACAGACCCTAGTTTCCAGTTTCTTGTTTTGTTCTGAAATATACAAACCGTAGCCCTGTTATCTTCCTATGCAAGACACTTATTCTTAAGACTAACAGATAAAAACATTCCATCTCATCTTTAAGCATATTTTAGAAGAGAAGGAAGTGAGCTGCACACTACATGCAGAGCACAAAACAAGAGAGGCTTTCTTCAAATACAGATAATTTCAAAGACCATTAAACAAGCAATAAAATCAGTCACAAAGAAAGAAATGCTTGCAAAGAAAGTATCATCACCAAGCAGAGGAAAGCTCCACTATAAGCCTGCTAGCAATTTACCTCCATAAACACATAGAAAGCAGAGAGCCCTAATAGAAAACAAAGCAGCCCAGGTTACTAGACACCAGTTCAAAAAACAAAAGGGAGTTTGAAAATATAGAAACAGAAGTAACTGAAACAAATATTTAGAACTGCCAGGAACATTGCTATTTTGGTGTAATAATATACATTTTTCTGAGACCATGAGATGAAAAGCAGCTTAGTTTTGACTAAAGCTTTTTGCAGCAACACACACACACACACACACACATTGCTGATGTGGAACGAGTGACTAACACTACTGAGAGACACTACACAACATGCTACCACACTGAATGAATAAACCCACGTGCTTATAAACTCTTTGCCAAATAGCATCATGAGGCAGTATTTGGGAAGCATACTTGGTAAGTGACTGTGCCCTCTGCTGTAGAAAGTTCTCCCTTTGTGTTTTAACTGTATGAATACTTTTCTTATCCAGTAGTTTGGCAGCAGCTGGAATCTTCTGAATCAGAAAGTTGTCAGCAAACCAGATAATGTTAGCTGTTAATGTAATGGCTGGTACCTGGGAAGAAAAAAAAATGGGTAGGGAAATACTACCAAGTTGAAATAAACATAATTAACACAGTTCAGTTTATTTCTGTGTAACTGTTTTCTACAGGGCATTACATTGATTTTAAAATAAGTTTCCCTAGATGTTCACTAAGGACACCGTGGGCAAAATTATTACCACTCTCAGTGATTCTAAACAATATTTGAGAATTTAATAATTTCTTCATACCATCCAATATGAAAAAGTCCCAGTTGACTTTGCACTTAGAGGTCTTCCAAAACAAATGTTTATAGCCAAGGTCAAAACCCACAGCATTTATTTACCACCAGAGTACTCATAACACAAACAGTTTTTTGTCTTCAGTGCCATATTAATCTTGAGAAGAAAGATTTTCATAGAAATTTCAAGTTATTTTACCTTGCTGTTATGTGAGTGCACAAATTTTAAACCATCTTTAAAAGAAAATGGTGGGGAGAGCTATAAAAAGTACAAAATTCTTAACTCTGCTGTCTGACTTTTTTGTGTTCTTGCTTTTCCCAAGTCTGTGCTATGCTATGCAACTAAGAAAATTATCTACTTCATTACTGAAAGACAAAAGTATAAAGCATTCACCTTTTTACAGACATCCAGCAATGACTTGTAAAATTTCTTGTCTATGGTCCGAAAAATCTGAAAATGCAGTACAAAGAGGCCACAGATGCCCACATATTTGTCTCTCTGGTCAATTTCTGAAGGTTCACCTGAAAAAATACACCTTTGTGAAGTTTAGTCCCACACAAACAATAGAAAGAATTTTAGAAACAGTGAAGCTGGCAGGAAACGCATGAGATTGCATTACCAAGTTTGGCTTCAACGTTTGCAAAAGCTGTGCGAAGAGTATGAGCAAATTCTTCAGCAAATGTGCTGTTCTTCGACACTGACACTCCACCATTTAAAGAATCAAATTGTTGCTCTATACAGGCCTGAGTGGAAAAAAAAGCATCAAGATAATTCTGTGAGTTTTGGACCTCAAAAGAGTACTGATGTTCAAGAGAATACTGGAAGAGCACACTGATTTAAGACTAACCTAAAGTAAGCCTTAAACTTCTACAACATACAGATTCTTAACTATACTTACATTTTTAGGTACAAAACAAACCAGAAAATATTAAAACACTCTTATACCTGACATTCAAAGCTCCATTTTATTTATTTCCCCATTTCCTTTAAGGAGCACTTTTAAAGAAACCATTTGATGAGATAGCGCTAAGAAAGTAGATGCATATTTGTATTATCACATTATAATATACTTATATTTATATATAACAAATATATTTAATAATATATTACTAACTGTCCTTTAACTAAACAAGATTATCACACAAGTCACTTGTAGGATGTGGTTCATGACCTTGTAGATAAAATCACACACTACTGCTGGCAGTTTAAAAAAGCTCCCAAACTCCCATGACAGTCAAAAAATAGAGACACATTTCATGCTTTCCAAAGAGATTAGAAAAGTCTTTGAGAGAACTGCATCTAAGATTTTTAATGAATTTTTGTTAGGAAGAGGCATTTGCAGGAGAAGGAGAGGAAACTTCCTGAATGAATACCAGTCAAATCCTACTGATGTTTGAAACATATAATGAAGTCTTTGTACTTATACAACATAAAGGAACTACAACATCAAAAAAGGATAGCTGGTAGCAATATCCTTTGAAAAAAATAAGCCAAACTGTGCTTAATTATTTACCTACCACTTCCCTTTTGAAAGCTTTTACAGAACAAGCCCTTCTTCTCTATGCCATTTGAGATGCAATGGCATGACCTGAGCAACTGACTCTGCTTTGATCAGGTTCAACATCATTATACTCTGCCCACTATGCAACAACATCCCATTTCAATGTCTGTAATAAACACTTTTCTAAAGAGATGGCTTCTTGTATGAACACATTGAAGTTAACTGTATTGAAAATGTAATAAAATCCTTCTCATCCACCTGTGCCCCTGCATGTTTCAGGGGTATGTACCACCACAGTGGTCCCTAATGACAGCAACTTGTCTCGTATGCATGGAATGACAGGTGACACTCAACGTATTTCAAAGATTACTGAGGAGATTAATTAATTTGCAGCTAAAATAAAGACCTATGCCATGTAAACCTGCCCACTATTATGTGGACAAAAGCAGAATTCTGACAATACACAGTCCTAATACCAAGGTGTCTGTGTTTCTCTAGCTCAGCAAGTCAGCATTTACTGCTACTATAAGCTTGGCACAGTTCAAGCACATGAGAAGTGCAAGAAAGGATCTTACAACGGAGCCTTTTTTCTCCCAGGCACAGATGCAAGAGCCAAATTCACACATCACTGTAACCGGAACAAAAACAAAATACAAACAAACAAACCAATCATTCTGAAAAGAGTGTTGCTTTCATGAAAGCTTCCTCTATCACACTGGGGAATATTAAGTTCATTACCTGAAATATCATTCCATCAAGTAACTGGCATTCCAGTTTTAACAGCAGTTTCTCAAATGGCTTTAGTTTATCTTCTTGAATCCCAAACTTAGAAGGGTTGTGATGGACAGATTTTAGCAGCCTATAAGGAGTATGTGTGGAACACATAGATACAGCACACTTAAAACATGCTCACACAGTTTTATCATATCCTGCACTATTTTGCTAATAGATTTTGATTCCCCACACCTGTCCTTGGTAGTAACCCCAAAATAAATAAATAAAAAAAACCAACCAAAAACCAGAAACAAAAAAAAAACCCCCAAAACCCCACAAAAATCCACTAGGTATGTATAAACAATTTGCATTTGAGTAACTCCCACTTATTTGGGTTTTCAAGGACACAATTAATATTCCACTAATTTAGCTACCTTTATAATTGTTGACTCTTCAGCTTTTAAGATACCATCCCTTCTTAGAGCTGT
Source organism: Orthonyx spaldingii (assembly GCA_013397795.1). NCBI lineage: Eukaryota > Metazoa > Chordata > Aves > Passeriformes > Orthonychidae > Orthonyx > Orthonyx spaldingii. The sequence goes on along the minus strand of VZTJ01005675.1, from coordinate 2,061,302 downwards.
ATGCCCATCCCCATGACCAATGTGGACAGGGATAGTCTTAGCTCAGTTCTGCACAAAACTGTATTTCTTACTGAATATACCTTAAACCCCACTAACTATTACACTGTTTGCCAAGATGCTTACTCTGCACTGAAAATGTGGCATTCAGTACTCAAAAAATTTACTGGTGCCCTTAGAAGGACACTCTGGGAGCTTAGCCCTGCTCTTCATTGCAGTTTCTGGAGAAACTACCAAAATCCATGCTCCCACACTGCCTTTCTTGGAACATAGACAGATGCACATGCTTTTATCTTTTAGGTTGTGGGAGAATTTTTCACATCAGAGACACACCTCTTATACATGGTCCAGTGATCTTTCAGCGTGGCATGATTGTCAATTATTTCATCCAGAGTGATCAAGACTGTGAGCAACTCCCCTAAATGCTCATACATTGCCTGTTTGTGAAGGAAAAAAAAAAAGGAAAGAAAAGGACTGGAGTTATTAGAAAGTGTACTGCAGTCATATGTGGCACATAACATTTCAGTTCCTTTCAATATATTTTCAGCCAACAAGATATCAGATAGAGAGCTAAACAGGAGATTTTGTGGTTTGGCAGCTTAAAGATTTTACTTGTAGTGACACAAGGAATATTAAAGGGGTGTCTGCACACAAACTAAGCTCCCTGATCTATCTTGACATTGAAGGTACAATTTTTTAAATTGTCTCTATGCAGAGACACACATTGCAATAAGGGAGCATGCAAACACTGCTGCTAAGAAAGCTGGAATATGACAGACATGGAGACACCAGGCCTTCCCACATAAAGGCCAGAGAAAGCTGATTAATAAAATAAAACCTTTAAAGACGATTCCAAATTGAAAGCTGTATTCAAAAGTCACTTTCTTGCTGTTTTTCTCAGGATTAATCATCAAGACCTACATATATTAGCATCCGAAGTTCCAAAGTTCCAAATCATTCCCACCTGAAAATGAACTCCAGATGTCTCTATAATTTTAGGTGCAATCCTGTAAATAAAATGAATATTTTAATACCTTTTTAATCCTTAGAACAGATCATATTTATCAACTCAGTATCATGGTGTGTTCTCTGTTTCTTGGGGTACAATCTTCTTCACTAACATAGTAACTTCAGGAAACAAAAGAACAGCAAAACCTGATTAAAAGTATATGCTATGTGAAATCTGCATGCTCTGATCAAATTTAATATTGTATTTTTAAAGACACAGCATGTGAGTGGTTGAAACCACCAACGGTATTCAGTGCATATGTGTGTCAGCAATTCCCAGTTCAGTTGTGCTAATGGCAAATAGCCTTGATATACCCAAAGAATAAATTAACTTTGTATTTAATCAAGCCATGTCCAAGCTACACATCCAGAACCACACAGGAAGTCTACCTTGTGCTGTAGTTTAAGTCAAAAATAAAAACAACAAATAAAACTGAGAAGAATGATGATATCCTGTTGGGGAATGGGGAAGCAATGAAGAGCCCTGCAGAGGTATTCAAAGCTAAATCCAACAATCCTATTCAGAACTAAACCCTCCTTACAGTTTTCAAAGGAGCTAAACCAGACAGCCTTTACTAAGCTGAACTTCAGGTGTTAAAACCATGGCTGTTCTGTGAAGAATATATGCCAAGATTTACATTTTTAAAATAGACCATAGAAATGATCTGATTTTTAAGGTATGTATCCAGCAACAGCAGGAGGAGCCTCTCAGACAGAGCAAGGATGAAAAATTAACAATATTTCTCAAACATAAAGACTAAAAGTAACAAACAATAAAATCCTTGCATCTCAATATATACAAGCACTAGTTTTTCTCAAAATCAAACAAAACTACTTCCATAACCGTTTATGAAGCCCAAACTTGCACAGCAAAGCACTAAATCTCTAGACAACAATATTCCAAAAATGACCATGTCTTAAACAGAACATTCATATTTTATACATTTAACTCCACATAATAACAATGCAGCATTTTCGGGAATAATTACTTGTTGCTGGTATACAGAACAGCCAGCTGATGCACTACATTGACCACCACTTCATAACATCTGGTAACAAAGCAAGACAGCTCCTGAAATACAAGAAAATAAGATGCATGTAAACGTATAGATCCTCCTCATACACAAGTTGTCATTACACCAAAAACACTGAACATAAACTACAGACTTTGCAGCCCATGCTCCAGCTATATCCCTAATCCAAATCAGTGGACAGATCTACAGCAGGATGGAAAACATCCTGCTAACAGCTCTGAAAAAGAATCTGGGACTAAGCTAAGAAGCTGCAAAACACAAGCTTCCAGTACAGCTCTGACAATTTATACTATTGGTTCAATTTATCAGAGACTGCAAGAAGTAGCTTGACAACAGAGCCCAAGTACTTTCAGGGACAGTATCCCTGTTAATAGAGGCTGTGCTTTTTCCCCACTAGGTTCAAGAGTCACACTCTGGATGCTGGTAATAGCCAAGTTCAAATGAGAAATTACCACAGAAGCCTGTACCTGCTGTAAGAGAGATAAGCCACAGAATACTGCTCTAAAACAAAGTCAATGTCTTTGAGAGGCTTGCCCAACCAAGGCAGAATTTCAGCTCAGTTATGTAACACAAAATGAGTAAGAATGTATCCACTCTGACCATATGAAGGACTATTTTAATATCTATAATGGATTTTAACAAGGCATTCCTTGCACAACAGGATAAATGAATCTGAGTTTCCCTTAACTGCAACAATACCTGATGATTTATTTGCCTTATAAATCCCACCAGGGAAATGTCAGTGTGTGATGAGTCTAGCCAGTCTGCACAAAGATGGTTTTATAGCAGACAGCCCACACTGGCTGAACAGCCAGCCTGCCAGGAGACTGGCTAACAGCTGAATTCTGTCTTCCTCTCCATCAAAAATAGATCTTATTTGGGCTTCTGCCTTCTATTAGTCACCAGTTTTCACAAAACATTACTTCTTATACTTGTACTGCTCTAACAAATGGAACTGAAATAAGCCAACAGATTCCAGAGGAACGGATTAATAGACAACTGAGATCATGTTTCCTGGGGATGCAGCACCAGCTGCCATTAAAAAATTTCTGGAAAGTAGTCCAGTTTAACAGCACTTGCATATTAGAAGGTCTATAATATAGACAAGATTGCAACTTTTAAATTAATGTTTCAGAGCATTATTTTGATCATGTTTTTTAAAAATGTTTTGACCTAGCAAATTTGAGGCTATTGCATCTTACTAATCCAGAAAGCTCAGAAAAGCCAATAAACTAATACATGGACATTAGCTCTATGAAAGCAACTTTTCACCTTTTTGTCAACTTCCTATTTTCACACTGCCCCAGGGATATGCTTATAACACTGACCAGAACTGCATTTCCTAATCTAGGGATATAGAACACTGAATGGATTCAGGAAAACACAGCTGAAAAAGAACAAACTTCACAAGCAAAATATTCTCCTCATAGCTTTACCCTAAACACCACACATCTGTTAGCACAGTAAACTCTCCCTCTAGGGTAACATCCTGCATGTCCCTTCCTTCCACAGTTTTTCAACGATCCCAAACCCATCATCGCATACATAGAAAGTGGGTTTACAAGCAATACTGCTGTATTTTTTTGTGTAATGTTTACCCTGTAAATATACATATCAGCATAAACCCCACAAATAAACAAACTTATTCTACAGGGTTGGTTTGCAATGCACATAGATACCCAAACAGCCAGGGACCCTGCTCTCAGCTTCCACCTGGACAGAGCATCCTGGCTCTGGAAAAACACAAATGTACAGTAGCCCCATCTAAGAATCATTAAAAGGTCTCAAACATCTGCTAGGAAAGAAATAGAGAATGAAGGATGAAATCTACAAAGTTGATAGGACAAAAAGCTTGGAAAATGGGGAAGAAAACCCAAGAGACCCTAACAATTAACTGCACTTCAGCATGGTAAAAGAAGTTGAGAGACAACTTCCTACAGCATTCGACCTGTCCTGACTCCGTAAATGACTACTGCCATGCTCCTATACAGCAAGAACAGGAATTTTAACTCTTGTTAGACCAGAATTTGTTTAGGCATTCTGGAAGCTTCCTCTGTATTCTCTACTTCAACACAGATATTTCATTTCAAGCAATATTGCATAAAAATAGAAACATTTTTGGGAATGGGACAGTCACTTAAGTTATAATAAGGACAAAAAACTCCACAATAGGCTGAAACCCAAGAACACAGGAAATCCTCAGAAGAAACACAGATCCTGTTTTCATGCAATGGATCCTGACCAACTAAACTGTACAAGAAATAAGTATTCTTCCAAAAACATTTGAAGGAGGCACAAGCAATTTTTTTCAGGTACATATTTTAATTTTGCTTTCTTCTACCAGCTAAAAAACCCCCAAACATATGAAATAATCCATTTCCAATGTTCAATAAGCACTAAAACTTGCTAACCAAACTCATAAAAATAGAAAATAGCTCCCTTTAACTTTACCATCAAATGAAAGCAACCTCAATTTATCTTCTCCTACTGAAATCTTTCTAGGTAAATTCTAATTTCTTCTCTCATTAGACTTCCAGAGACAAGTATAAAAAAAAAAATCCCCAAACAATGTGTGATACATCAGCTGGTTGTGACAGGTCTGCAGGCAAAACATAGTAACATATCAAACCACTGCTATGCCTTTCAGCAAAACGCAAACAGGATATGGCAGACTGCTAAATCCATTTTGCAAGTAAAATTAAGATTATAATTGCTGTCAAACAATCAAAACATACTCTACCTGCAAGAAAGAAACAAATCTTCCCATCTGTATTTGGCAATCTCCCTCCACCATGCTGGAATCTGTGGCTTAAAAGAGAAACATTTGTCAACACTTTCTAAAGCCTGTATTGTATCTGTTTAACATTGAAGCTTGCCCTCCAAGCCATTTATTTGTCATACAAGTAGAGTGCACTATTATAAGTGTATTGATGGAACCTCAAAACTTTTTAATTTTTGCTTTCCTAACTCGGACTTATTTTTGGAGTTTCTTTTTCACTAAAAATTGCATTGTTTATAAATTAGATACAAAGCTGGAAAAAGTCTCCTTCATCTGAAAGAAAATAAAGAATAAAACCCATAAATCTTTAAAGGCATATGTATTATGTAACTTCATATAAATGTTTCCATTTTTAAGAATTTTGCATGAAAATACTAGGTATTTATTTTGCAAGAAATGTCCAGATGTCTTTTACTGAAAGAATATACTACATGATTAACCTGAAGGAATTAATTTTCTTTTTCCTACATATCCTTCTGCACAAAAGAACGGGCTTACCACCACAGCTTCACAGCATTATCTGTATGACACAGAACACAGAAATACAATAATTACATCACCCATGCCAAACTGTTTCAGTAATCTGGAACAGTTTGAACATCACCTGACAAAACACTGTCTTTTTAATGTGACAAATTAGTCAAAAATCTAGACTTGAGATTTTTCTTTTGGGCCACTCTGAGCAAAAAAAGCTCACTTTAAATTACAAGTTTACCTGCCTAAGAAATACAAGTCTTCTTGCTTCATAAAATATGGTCTTTTAGAGTTGTCAAAGACTAAAGGAGTCTCCATACTTCTTTAACATGGAGCTCTGGGACAAGATACTAAATATTGCTTCCCCTTTACACATTTTATGTGACTTTTAATCTCTGTAATGTATGTCCCAAAAAAACATATCCAACTACCTCACGTTCCCAGACTAGTCCTAGCCATTCCAAAGACAACATGGGAAAAAAAATTTTCTTTACACAGATGGAAAAAATCCAGCACAGTATTTGTTTAAATTTCAACCATCCTTGAGCCAGTAACTTTGCCAGCTGTTTAAAGTAAGCAAGCTTGCTGTTATCAAAGCACATGCTACAAGTAGGGATATGGATATAGAGGACATAACTTCTGCATTCCTACCTAGCCCTCAGAAGGCCAACCTCTCAGTTTCTGTCATTCCCAAGCATTCCCTGCACAACACCCATCAGGAATAAATGGCTGCTGTAATATATTAATCTGCTACAGTCTGACTTTTTCATGCTAGAGACATGGAAAATTCTGAGGGATCTCCTAGTATCGTTTTGGCAGCATATGACTTTAAAATATTTAAAGCCATATCTGATAAGACATGCAAGTCTGCTAAGAAAAAAAAAGGAAAAAAAAAAACACCACAGCAAAAACCTCCCACATAACAAGCTAACAAATCCCCCACTTTTCCATGCTCCTTAACCACAACAGTTATCTTATATAGAACTTAAAAGAATGATAAACAGTCCCGAGCTCAAAGATTTCACATTCCCTGATATTTCCGTCACACTCTCTTGTCTCTTGAAAAGCTTTAAGAATACCTTTTCACAATACTACTATGAAAAGGCTTTCCCTTTCTTTCAAATTACTGAAATAGAAACAAAATTGGATGATAGGTCTCTGAAGCAACTCTTTAATATATTCAGTCTTTATGATCCAGATCTGTGCTTATTCCCACACTAGTATACTTTAAGGTGGAAGCTTAAGGCCAGTCATTCAGGAGTTACCAGTTTAACTCCAAGACAAAAATCAGCTTTCCCCTAAAGCAGGGTTTCATGATTTGTCAATTGAGTTGACTTACAATTACTTGTCCCCTTCTTATGTCATGGTCTAAACTTGTAGTGTAATTTACCTGCACTGGAAGGGCAGATGACATCAACATACTCCAACTTGCCTTGGAATACCAATTGCGTAAGTGAAAAGGGCAGGACTTTGATCAAGCTATTTATTAATGGTTTCATTGTTTTACTACAATTAAATCACAGATTTATTGTTTTACTACAGCCAATGTCAAATCTAGTCCCAAAAGGAAATAAGTTGGTTTAGGATGTGTTTACATATGAAAAACACGTTTTCAATGCCATACCTTGAAAAATAGCTGCTACAGTAGTCTGTATAAGGCTTGTTAATGTGTAAGACATTTAACACAACAGCTCACACTCCCTACTTCCCACATAAATAAGGCTGCAACAAAATTTCCTGTTAATGTCACAATACTTACTGCAGGGCTTTACAGATAAACCTTATCATCTTAAGCTAACTCAGGACAGCTACAAGACACTAACATATATCCCTATACCTATATTCCTATACCCTCAAAGTTCTCTATTTGGTGTGCATCAATTAAAGACACAGAGAAAGCATGTACCCATATCATAAAATTACAGCTACTGTAGCATTTAATACAACCTGAAGCAATAAAGCAAAACTACAAACTTTTATAGTAAAGGGATCTACTTACCTCCTTCTCCATAAAACAAGAGGCCATTATAAAATTTAGTTTCTGCCTAACAACAAAAGCAGAAATTTGTTTTTTAATAAATATATATGTAATCAAGCTACAAAAATTATTTAGACATATCTTGTTTCTTTACTGATAAAAATAAATCTATATATCAGCTTGCCAAACTGCAAACCTTTTCATATACAATAACAAAAGTCAGCTGAATTTACCTCATATTTTAACTTCTTGATTTCACAGCAAAGAGCAGCATACACAGTTATAACTTTGTTTAGAACCTAGACTCAAAGCAGGGAAAAAAAATCACACAGATTAGAAACAAGTTCACATTTACAGGGCTTGGGTTGAGGCAGAATAACTTTTTTTTCCTTTAAGCATAAAGTGCTTACCTTGTTTTCTGTCTTTATGAGCTCCAGCAAGGAGGACTGTTCATATGGCAAAAGCTAAAAATAAAAAACAAACAAACAAAAAACCACAAAACAAAACAACCAAACAGAAACAACAAATGAGCAACTGTAGAAAACAGTGGTCAAAAATACATTTATCCAACTAGGCAAATACTTCCCCCAGTTTAATCTCAAATAGGGTCAGTAGTAAGAGAGCAACAATTACATATTACTGGCAACCTGTACTGCAGGAATCCTTCACTCTTCACCTTTATATGGAAATATCTTTCCTTTCACTCTAGGCAGACAGGCAAATAACTAGGTATATTACACAGCATTTACAACAACTTACAAAACTTGAAAGGCAAAAGCATGGTCATTATAGTGTATGTAGGAAAAAAAAAACCAGCTCAGGAAAACTAAAACATGAATTAATAATCCCAAATGCTGGAATCAGGAAGCAGAAAATACATCTGTATGCAGGCACTGACATTTTGTACTTAAGTCAGCCTGATTTTGACTAGTCCCTAAACATCCAGTGCTGTGGTGGCCCTACACAAAATTTATTCAAATTGTTCAGGCAGATGATTGCTTGAGAGTGCATCTTCAGCACAGACAAGTTTCATATGGCAACGAAAGCGCTTTTAAATTATGTCTGCAAATTCAGTGAAGAGGAAAAAATAATGCTCCACAGAGGACAGAGAACTTGTGACCAAGAAAACAGCCAATACTGTACCAAGGCCATTATGTCAAAACACAACCTATAAATACACACACAGTTTGTTCTGCAATTTTACAACTATTAGTGAGCTCTCCTGGAACCCCAGCCCCAGATAAAAACACCAACAGGGAAGTCACAGGGAGGAAGCTTGCTGAAACCAGCCTTCCCAATACAGGAAGAATTAGAAATTCATTTAACTTCTGCTAGCATCCATAAGACTAGAAAATAATAATATGAGAACATCTTCTGATATGCACGAATTTATTAGTCACTTAATAATTAAAATAGTATTGGATAGGTTTCTCAAACACAAAAGTCAACATTTTAAGAGGACAAATGCATCAAGCTTTTACTTCTGAGATTTTAAAGGGAAGGACAAACTAGGAAAGTAACAATGTTGCAACATATATTAAATATATGAAGACCTTTAAAGCAATGGGATCAAGACTGAAGTCCCAAACATCTCCAACAGAGTCATCCAAAGCATCTTCAATTCTCTTCAGCTGAGATGTATATTCCTCAAGAAATTTTCCATAATTCTTCAACTGCACTTCAGCATGAATTTCTGAGAATTGATAACATTTGTAAAGTTTTATGGACAATTCAATAAACTGCGATATCAAAAAATGTTATTAAAAAACATTTAACCTGTTGCTATTTCACTTTAGTCCTGTATTCCTCATTTTCCAGTGCCATTTGTCTTTAATAAGATAGAGCTTTAATACAAAGTTCTTATTCGCTTAAAAACAATCCTATAACTTAGTGGCAGTTTAAAAGAAATTTAAATACTACTTAATGAATATCAAACATCTAAGCAGTATGCAGAAAATTATTTTTTTAAAGGTCGTGTATTGTTAAACTAAGACCTTAACAATCATATAAGGTGCTGAGCAAAGAAATGACTGTAGAAATCGTAACACAGCGGGTGACTCTACCCATCAGCTGAACCAGTACATATGCATTTATATAAGAACTTTGAGGCAATGGGTCTAATCAATTCAGCCTGAGCAGCAGTTGAATTTCCAGCAATCCTCTTTCCACTTCTCCTTGCTACCTCTCAGTGAGTTAATTGAGCATTACATGGAAAGCTTATGGCTTTTAGTCATTCCCTCCCACTCTCAAATTCACCCTCCCCAAGCAGAATTTTTCTTCTGCTGGGCATTGAAATGCACAGCTGTCCTGTTAGTGTCAGAGGCAAGTAGGTTCAAAGGCTAACATTCAGCTGCTCAAACACCAACAACAGTGGTCTTAATTAGCAAAGTAAATCTAAAGGCAATTGGTGCAAAAAAAAGTTTCATTCTCTCTATCCTGACCTTTCTTTCTTCCCATATTAAGACTCTCCCCACTCCTCCCCAAATTATACACAATTACTGATTTAGCTGCATAATCTGAACCAGAGTAAATGATTACAGTTCCAGGCTTCTACACTCACAAAGTACAATGCTTTTTCATGTGAAGACTAAAGTGTCTTCCCCATAATTAGGTAACAAATTTAACAGCTTGTGATCTTCTGCTAGTTGTTGAAAATAGGATTATCTAAAGAAAGTTAGAGAATGCAGGTCAGCTGAACAACTGAACTTTTGTTAAACAAGAATTCAGATGTCATGTAGCTTTTTATGTGTCCTTTTCACATTTCAGCAAGTAGACTGGCCTAGAAAGTTAAAAATAATATATTCTTTTATTCTGCATGTTCAACTTCTTACTCATCCTCATTGCAAATAAGTGAGCCACATGGTAGCTGATGGCTACTTCAGTGAGAGAGCACTGCTGAATCAATTATCACTTAAATATTTTTTCGCGGAAAGAAAATATCTGACCGGGACACTGCACCAGGCAGAAAGGGAGGAAAGAATAAAGACAAATTGATAAGGAAAAGATGAAAAGGACTAGGAACAGGATGGTTGAGACTGAGAAGGGAAAATGACTGCAGTGAAGACCTGAATTAATTTTAAGATAGTACTTTGAAAGCTGCAGCAATGCCAACCGTGAAGGCACACAGACTGCAAAGCCTACCCAAGGAGCACAGCACACTCTTCCACATTAATGGCATTAGTGCTATTGGGTTCTAGCAGCCTAGACAGCACACAGGCATTGTCAAGATCAGGATACTGAATTTCATGTAGAAAGATAAGCAAGTGAACAAAACGCTCTCCACCAGCAGCACTCCTGGCACTGATGTGTAGCCCTTAGGCTGTATCATCATATTATTCTTTTCCATCAGATCCATCTCATCTTTCAGGTTCTTTCCAGTGCATCTTCTGTAAGCTCTGTTGCAGCAAACCAGTAAAACACTGATAGATGCATAGCCCTGCTGAATGGAGTTTAACCAGCCACCATGTCAGCTTTGGTGCTTTACTGCTAGAAAATCTGGAGTAGGGGAGACATTATAGATGTATGCTGTGGTATTTCCCCAGTCACATCTCCTCTCTTCACACAAAAGATAAACTAAGAACAAAAAACTGACACTCATAGGGGCTTTATAGGAAGAACAGCAAAAACTTCAAAGTCATACAAGAGTAGGAAATTGGCACTGCTGTTCAAATCAGTTCCCTGTGAAACAAAAACATTGAGCATTTCTCAAACAAAACCTCACAACAGCACTCTGCTAGAGATCCACAGACTGTCACCTTTCTAGTAGACAAATGATGGACCTGAACAACACTACAACTCATTAAATACTTCCAAATACTTAATTATTGATAGCCATCAATTTGCCACCTTGTACTGATCATCTATAAAATAAGAGACAGGTGGGAATAACTTCTCACTTCCTTAGTGAGACAAGAGTGGAAGCTCTTTGCTAGCCAGAGATAGGCAGAGTTGCACAGATAAAAAATTACTTGGAGATGAGGGAAGTTTCTAAGATGCAGAACATTCTTCCTGAATAAACTGACTCACACAGATAAAATGAAATCATAGAAAGCAGATATTATTCTTTTCTTCAGAGCAGCATACATACCTCATAAGGTATAAGCTGTTTACAATAAAATTTGATTTAGTTTCTCCTCAGGTGATAAAACGAAAGCATTATAGTTGGAACAATGCAAGAGATCAACTCAGCAGCGCAGATCCCCCAACTTAATCTTAACCTCTTCCATAAAATCAGCAATATTAATATTCAAAGAACTCATTGCCAGCAGGATTTGCAAGTGCCACAGCCAACATATCTAGGACAGATATGTAACAAACTAGACTTACTTAATATCTTATGTCCTCAGTGGAGAAAGTTGTAACTGCTAAATGTTAGTGATATAAAGTGAAAGTAGGCAAGAACAAAAAATGTCTTTGAATTCACAGGATTTTTCTTTGGCTTTTCTCTAGACCACTGTGTGCTGTTCTGGATGGAAGATCAGCCTGTTTGTTCACCCTCGAGATGGTGGTAACGGGGCACATTAAGTCATGTAAACTTCTTGGAGCTGCATTTCATGTCATGATCAAACTAGTGGTGATCTAGCATTTTGAGTAAAAACTACATTTTCCTTTCCACAACTAGAGAACTGATAAAAAACTCTGCTCGGGACAGCTTCAGTTTCCACCAAAATCCAGACTAAGTGAATATGACATAAACACTGTTATCCCTTGGGACAACATTATATGTGAAACAGTTGGTCAATGAGTGACATATTTTCACAGCAACACCTGGTACAATTAATTTGGCACAGTTCAATTTACAGTGTGTATTACAGTGTGACAACCATATAGGTTCCCTCTTTAGAAACTAGGTCACCTCCACAGGCTGAGTAAAACGTGGTTTTTGACGGGCACACGAACCCACCGTGAAAGACTTCAGCATCACAAGGTCTTACTGAACTCTATTTTAAAGGTGAAACTGCAAGTGACCGCGCGAGTCTCAATGACAGAGAGCCTTTACCAATGAAAGCTGAGTACAACTAACTGCTTACAACATATCTTGATGTGACTTCTCTGGATAACCAAGGCAGCCACTGCAAAAATTTGTGAGCCACGAGAAATGACCGGGAAGGAAAGCAACACCGTCCCCACGATGAGCCCGGTTCGTGCAAGAAAAGAGAGGGTGGCACAAGCAGCCTGGCCCTCCCCGCCACGCGGGGGGCACCGCAGGCGACTCCCCAGAGGGAGCGGAGGACGAAGGGCTGGAAAGCCACTCCCCCCGCCCCAAAACAACCCCGACAGCTACGGAAGGGGTGGCGGGAGGAAAGCAGGTCACAGCGGCCGCCCACCCCCGCAGGCCCGGCCGGGGGCATCAGCGCGGGGCTGGCGGCAGGGGCGCGGGGCAGCGCCCGCGGGGGAGCCGGGCAGGGCGATCCCGCTCAGCTCCCGCCACCGCTCCCTCCTCCCTCCCTTCCTCCCCGCCGTTCCCGGCGGGGATGCAGCGGGAGAGCCCGGGGGGAGCAGAGTCTGCCCAGCCCGCGCCTCCCCCCGCTCCGAGGCGGCTCCCGCCGCCCCCCGCCGGCCCTGCCCGGCCCCGCCCTGCGCGGGCGCTCACTCTGCGAGCCGTCGTCGAGGCGGTCGAACTCCCAGTCCGGGGAGAGGGTCTCCAGCGCCATCGCCGCCGGCCCCGGCAGCGGCCGCCCGGCCGCCCCTGACTCAGGCGCACGGGACTTCCTGCCCCGCGCCCGCGCCGCACGCCGGGAAATGGAGGCGGAGGGGGAGCCGCGGCTCCGGGGGAGGAGGCGGGACAGCGCTGGCGCCGCTCCGCCGCCCCTCCCTGCCTGCCTCCCTCCGTGCCTCCCTCTCTGCCTCGCCCGGGGTCGGTGCCGGCCAGCGCCGGTACAGCCGACGGAGGGCGCGGGGGAGGCCCCGCGGGGCGGGAGGCGCTACCCGGCTGCCCGCGGCGGGGCGGGGAGTTCGCTCCCTCCCCTCTTGCCGCCGACCCCCGGCAGCCTGAGCCGGTCGTGCTCCTGAGGCAGGGCCGGCCTCGGGGGCACCGGGGCTTCGGGAGCTTTTCTGCTTTTCCCCTGGGGCTCGGCACCCCAGCCCAGCCCCTCGGGCACCGAGTCCGCTCGGAAAGCTGTGCCGGCTGAAGCCGATAGCGTGACAGCCCCCGCCCCGGCGCTTGCCCTTGCCGGAGCTGGAGGAAGGAAGCGGTGCGAGGAACTGTCCCGGCTCCGGCAGGCTCTGGAGCTCAGGGACAGCTACACGTAGCACCCTCTAATCATCCTGCAGTAGCACCCTCTAATCATTCCGCTGTCACTTGTGGTCACAAGGGCCACGAGGTACTTACCTACGTGCCACCTTTTTTTTTCCCCCCCAGGGCCCTGGGGCGGTGTAATACCAGAATAAAAATAGAAGTGCTTTGGATATGGAGAGAAGTAGCCGTTCAGGGCCATTAACAGTGACCGCAGCAATTCCATTAGCTCAGCAGAATCTGTAGGATCAGCAGAAAAGGAAATGGCTTCAAAAGCAGTATCACCAGGAGCATCAGCAATGTCAGTGGGGAAAGAGCAACAAAAATAGCAACTCGGATGAGAGATGTAAGTGCAGGACCATCCATAAAAGCTAACTTGGTAATGCAACAGTTCTGAGAATAGCACCTACTTTCTGATTGCTTTATGATTAAAAGGAAGCCATCCTTTGGAATCTATTGATTTTAAAGTTTCTAGGGATGAAAGATCTGGTTGGTTGAAGGATCACATTTATTGATAATTTTTTTCAGCCTAAAGTGCATTCTAAGATGCCAACCTGTGAAAGAAAAGATCAAATTCAGCTTTGTGTGCAACGATATAAACAATATTTGGAATAACTTGTTTGTGTATTTTGTTGCGGTTTTTTTTTTATTTTTAAGGGAGAGAACTCTGATTTGGAACACGTTGTCAAATAATCATGTAAATATGTCAAATACCTCTGCTCATTGGCTCTTATGCAAACTGAAGATGTTTTCATTGGATTTTAATGGAACTAGAAGTTTAATTGTGCAGGACATTGACAGCTGGCAGTGAACACAAGTGTGCCTAAGGAGATGATTAGTATCACACAAAATGAAAACACAACTCATTCTAGAGTTTAAGGATTTAATTCTGTCTATGCAGCTTTAATTGAACTCAGTATAGCTTCTATACATTTACTCAAAGCCAGTGTATGTCTTCCAATTTTGAAAAATGAAACAAAAAAATAGAGGAGTTTTGTTTACAAACTTTCTTTGAAACAAACGCTGTTTCTTTCAGCTGTGGAAGACTGCACATGAACAGAGGCTTTCAGACTGCTTAAAAAGTAGTCATCAGGCCTTTTGTGCTCTGTCTCAGAAAAATGTGTCCTTGAATTCTGCAGGATAGTAAAAGGCAGAAACTTGCAGAACTGGCACTTGGTAGTGCCCTCAGTTCCCACATCTAAACTGAATTTCTAAAGTAAATATTGCAGAGTTGCTTATTGCAAGGTTGTGAGATGGTCAAAACTGGATGCAAGGTAATCTAACTGAGTGATCTGAGCAATGACCACACCAAAGGGTGCACTGTGATCCCCACAGCATAGAAGACATGACCCTCATTTTAAATATGGAAAAAGAAAATTATTTTAAAAGAAAATGTATTGAAATATCACTTTTTCTTTTAAATGGAGCAGGAGGCTCCATAACTGGAAAAAAAAAAAATCAAAATTATACTCAAGTAAGTACACTGGTTAAATTTATGCTGTCATTCATAGTCCACTTACTTAAATGACTGATAATTGGGTTTTCCTCTGGCTCCCTAGGTGGCAGTGTTTTGTTGCTCACATTGAAACTATTTAGGTCAATTGTAGATTCTGCTAGAATTTCTGTTTTCTCTGAAAATCTGATTTAGACTTTCTCTTGAAGCTCACTGGCAGCAAGACTGGCTCAGAATTGATTGATAAGTTTGCTGGACTGTCTTGTCAGTGAATGGCTTTATGCTGTTTGCTCATGTGACATTACTGACATTTTATAAACATAATTTCTGAAAGTTGGGTGAGACAGCTTCCATTTGTCCCAGGAAGGTTTTATGTGGCACAAGCTCATAGGGATTGCTAAGATTGCTCAAATATCTGTTAGAATCTTCAGGCAATAGAGTAGTAAGAAAAGTCTTTAGATTTTGTTTAATATCGTGATTTCCAAGCCAACTGTTACTGAACACAGACATAGTGAATAAAAGAATCGTTTCTTTTGGTCACGCCAAAATGATCATGGAATGAAATTTCATAATGGACTTTCACAGGAACTGAGTGAAAGGTGAACACAAATATGTTCCAGCTGAAATTACTTGTTACACTTGAGTACTAGAAAGATTAGATGAGTGAATAAAGTCCAAAATGTAGCAGAATTAATATGGTACTATGATTGTTTTATTTATGAAGTGGTTAGATATCTTTGGATTCATAAATCAGCAGGGGCTTGATTCCATGAGGTATTAAAAATCCTTTTTCTTTTGAAATAATCCCAATTGGAAATACCATTCTACAATGGACAATAGAGTTGCCTGGTATTTAAAACAGTATTTTTCTGATATTTGAAAGCTTATTGTAAACTTTAGCCATCCAAACGGACACCATTTTATTAAAAAAGAAAAAAGGTAGAAAAGCACCCAGAGCAGAAATTGCTTCTTGTGTATACAGGCAAAGCTCCACCAAGATTGAGAGAGTTAGTAATTACTAGAATTGTAGTTACTTACAGGAGAATGAATTTGACTTGCTGTATCTGCAGAAACCCAACTATTCTATATGTTCCTTGTCTGTGGAATGTTTGATGCTTGGCTCCGAACATTTTAAATAAAATAAAAATCTTGCTCAAAGTTTTTGTGGCAGAATTCCCAGAAAGGATTTGCTGTGTGAGATCTGCTCT
Organism: Orthonyx spaldingii; assembly: GCA_013397795.1. NCBI lineage: Eukaryota > Metazoa > Chordata > Aves > Passeriformes > Orthonychidae > Orthonyx > Orthonyx spaldingii. The sequence continues at coordinate 2,045,136 of VZTJ01005675.1, read as the reverse complement.
TTGCAGCGTTACTCCACAAAGATAGCAACAACTTTTGCAGATGTAGTTTCTACTCTATCGTATGGAATCTGAGAGACTTCCAATTATCCATGCGAGTAAGGCATCTGCACATTATACTTGTTCCCACATGTTAAATTGGTAAAATCTATGCCTTTCCTCATCAAATATATCCCTCCTTTTGGTTACTCTGGAAAAATGAAATGTCGAGTGTAAGGTTTTAAATGGTTTAGTTAAGACCCTTTGGGGAAAAAAAATTAAAATAATACAAGTTTTAAATACAAATGTGTCAGAGATAACACACAAAGTAATTTTCAGCAAGTGGAAAAACATGAAATGTTTTTATTTTATAAAATTTTAGTTGAAACTTGTCATGCAATTAACATACTTAGTGAACAACCATACAAAGCCTTACTTTATTTTTTTTAATTACTCAGTCTTTAGAACTGGGTGAACTCTAAAGTACTCCTAAGGAATTTGAGTCTGAACTATGACCAAATCTTTAATCATCATGAAAAGCCCCATCAAGGCTGATTTCCAACAACAAAAAGCCTATGCAGAGCTAATTTAGTTGATTACTGAGTCCCAGGGCACGATTTTCAAAAGAAAGCAAATCCTAGAAGATTCCAAACAGTTTCCCAACCACTTCAGTATGTGCACACTGTGCAGAACAGTCTTTCCTAATGATCTTGCCAAATCTTGATGATGTCTTCAAAGACACTAAGTGGCTTCAGCTTCAGAGAAATCAACAAGGATTTAAAATATTCAGCTGCATTAGGTTTTATATTTGTTCTGTACATTTCTGTACATACAAGCACATTTTTGCTATTGAATAAGCATGTTTAACTCCTGAATAGCTTTTGTAAACATATCCCCCTATCAGTTTTTGCCATTTGTTGACATACAGCTCTTGAAAATTTAGTAACATGAAGGAAAAAGCCCCTGCTGAAAAGCTTATTATGAGTAATTGCAGGTTTTTTTCCAAAGCTACAATTTGGCTTTAAGAAAAAGGATCAGAACTGGAAGGAAAAAAATCAAAAAAGAAAGTTTAATGTATAAAATGTGCTCCAAAGAAAGTAGCTACTGGACCTAGGGTCTTTTTCCCTGATTAATAAGAAATTGATAATTTACAAGGTACTTCCCTGACTGGGGTGCAAAAATTAATAGGTAATACTTTGTCTCACTTTTTCCAACAACATAAAGCCCAGAGGAATGCACTGTAACTGTTATAATGTTTAACATGATGTTGGAGTTTGCTATGTCATACAAGACCTATTGTTCTTTCTCAAAGAGGTCAGCCTAAAAATTTTCTGGATACCAAAAGTCTTGATTGTAACTATTTGCACTTGAAATTGCAAATAGGCAATTTGTTAAGTGGTTGTTAAAACCCATTTGTATGAATTCATCGCTCTGGTGATACGTGTGAAGCTGATGATATGTATATACATCCTTGCCTGTGTTTTAGCACACCTTCATGCCCATTCATATCCCTGCCCCTTTTATTGCTATGAAATAAAAAGTAAAGCCCACGACTTCCTTCCCAGCTCTTTATATAGCTCTTCTTATGTGCTGACAACAGACACCTTCTCTTGTGATTTTTCCCTTTTGTCACCTAACAGTTTAGTAGTCTGAAATAAATGGAGGTCTATTATTGTCTCACTGGGTTAGGAATTTTGCTTGGAGATGAAAGTGTGCCAACTAATTAAACCTTGGTGCTTTACACTTGCTTTACTCGCATTGTTGTACTGTCTGTGTTGTGTGTGTACAGGGAATAGAGCTACAAGTTACTACAAATTGCTTACCCAGGAAAACCAGGCATTTTGCCGTAAGCTTGTGTGTCAGTGGTTAAATGCCAAATGTGTTGTATTCTAGTTGGAGAGGATTTTGGATCATGAACCAAGATTTGAAGTTCTGTGAACTTCAGCAGTGCTTTAATCCAGTTCCAAGCCTTGCATTATAGGACCATTTTGATGCCAGCTGTTAAAACAGTATAATGTACCACTCTATGGTATGGAATTTGTGCAACTTCATCAAGTCCTAGGAATACTACACACACATTCACTCCTCCTGCTGTCAGAGGTAGTGCTATCATTCCTTTAGTAAGGACTGTCAATGCTTCTTATTTGAGCAGATCGTGGGTTTGCTTAGCTGCAGACTGAGCTGTACGTGAATCTGTATCATCCTTGTATTGCTACAACATGACCTATCAAACTGTGCAGCTAATCCTTCTGAAAGAAACTGCCAATTCAAAAAAGAAAAAAGATATTAACAACATGCATTTCAGACCAACAGCTCCTGTAGTAGTTAAAGGATGCATTTTAGTCCTACGAAATTATGAGTTTTAATGGTTTTATTGTACAATTTAAAGAGGGCATATTTTAAAGGAATAATTCTAGCAATGAAATTTGGTAGATTTTTTGTGAGATAATTGGAAGATATGAGGTTGCATAGTCATGGAAGTAGCCAATAACAATAGAACATGTACTATTTTAAGAATAAAATACAAAGCAAATCTTGTAGCTTTCTTAATGACAATCTGGAATTACTGTACACCATTCTTTTTAAACTCACAGTACCACGGAGAGGGAACCACTTGTATAAACATATTGTCTCACGTTGTTAATAGAACTTTTTGATTAATTTTACTTCTTTAGTTTTTAATATCTCAGAGCAAAGAAAGTCACAAACTCCCTTGGTTGATTGTTCCATAACCTAATAAATCACCACACACTCTACATGACACCATCATGACAAGAATTTTCACTGAAGTGGCCAAGTACTCTTTGGCCCCATGGAGAAGCAATTATAGGAACTGACTAGTGATTTTTCTTTGTTGAATTTTCTTTGCAAAACAGAAGTGCAGTTGTTTATTTTAATTAAAAAATTTTCCTTATAATCTCTGTTGATTCCACTCAGTGCCACCTACAGTTACGGGACTGCCAAGAGCCTTGAATGAAGGGTGGGATATAGTTTTGCTACACAGGACTAAATCAGGGAATGAATTATGGTGTGAGAGCCATAATGCAAGCCCTTGTGTAACTTTACTCTGTGGGGGGATTGTGTTGTGCCAACCTGACTTCCTTGGGGAGTGGCACAATTCCCCTCTTGCAGCACCTCTCCTTCCTGTGCCCCTTGAACAGGAAGGGAACAGCAGTACTGCAGCCGTCCTTGTCCTTAAGGTACTGCTCAGCATTTGAAATGTCCTGAGGAAGAGGGTAGGGGCCTTGGAGTTAAACCCTGGTGGTTACTATTGCAGTTCTCTTGCTGGAAAACATAAACAAAGGTCTCATTGAGATATGAATGTTTGCATGTGTTAGGTAAGACACTGTCTACTCTATTTTCAACTGTAGCAAGGTGACTGCAGGCCATAACTTTAGCTTAAGAATTCCTCTGACCTCTCTGACATAGTTCACAGCTTGACTATAAGAAAAGCTTTTCCATTTTTGTCTTCTTGGTTTTCTTGACAGGGACATCATGCATTTCAGTTTATTACCCACCCATGTTCTGTAAGTGTTGCTGGGGTTTAAACCTGACCTAATTTGCAATGATGCTTTTATTACTGCTGTGCTCTCTACTCTTGCTTTTGCTATTCCTGTCCCTTTTGGGGTCATTTTCACTTGCTTTCTGGTCTTTTTAGCACCTTGATTTTGTATTTTCAAGATCTTCTCCATACTTCTCACATGAAGATTTCGTTGTAGCTTCGGAATAATATTGAAGTTGAAGCATTTTTATTAATAGAACTCAAGAGGTAGATTTTTAAAAAAATTATTAAGTAGAGTGAGCTGCTTTAAAAATACTTGGCGAAGATGGTGATATGGATTTCCAGAAAGTCATTAATGTTTTTTAACTGCATTACTGGCATGAAATAAAATAAAAATTAATGCTGATAATCTACATGATTTTTGACTGCCACAACAGAGTCAAGGGAATGCCTCACTAATAGCCTCGGTAGAGAGGGCAAAGCTGAAGGTGAGGGGCTCTGTCCCCCCAAGCTGTAAATGGCCAGGGCACTGCTGGGGACACTGCACATACCTCAGATCACAAAAAGCGACCTGGGTTGCCTGCATGGCCGTGACTACACAAAAGATGAAGAGCTACTGGAGAGGGTGCAGTGGAGAGCCACAAAGATGATGAGGGGTCTGGAGCATTTCTCTTATGAGAGTTGTGGGAGCTGGGTCTGTTTAAGTCTAGAGAAGGCTAAGAGGGGATCTCATTAATGCCTACAAATACCTCAAAGACGAGTGCCTAGAGGATGGTGCCGGACTGTTTTCTGTGGTGCCGAGCAACGAGGAGCAACGGCCAGAAACTAAAACACAGAAAGTTTCACCTCAACATGAGGAAACACTTTACTTTGAGAGTGGCAGAACAGTGGAGCTGCCCAGAGAGTCTATGGAGACATTCTAGACCCACCTGGACGCGTTCCTGTGTGACCTGCTCTAGGTGACCCTGCCTTGGCAGGGGGGCTGGACTGGACGGTCTCCAGAGGACCCTTGCAAACCTAAGGATTCTGTGACTGTGTGACTCCCGTGCTGGCGGGCCGGGAGCCCCTCAGCCCACCCCGCGGCTGGGATCGGGAGGCAGGGGCAGTCTCCTGGCTCCCCGCCCCTTCCCTGCCCTGCCCTGCCGTGCCGAGGCCGCTCGGNGGTTGCGCCGCCGCGGATGCAGGCGCTGGCCCGGCGCCAGCGGCATCGGCGCGGGTTGCATCAGACGAGGCGCTCCGCCGCGGCCGCGGAGCCGGCTCGCTGTTGTCCGGGCGGCCGCAAGATGCTGCGGACAGCCCCCCGGCTGCTGCGGACCATCTGCACCACGGCCGCGGTGAGTAGCGCGGGGCGGGCGGCCGCGGAGCCGGGTGCCCCCGGGGCTGTGCCGTGCCGTGCCGAG
>VZTJ01005675.1:2003097-2040162 GCA_013397795.1 Orthonyx spaldingii | reverse complement strand
GGGTGTGTTCCAGGATGTGCTGAGTATTGTGTCTGGCGTGGATTTAGTAAAGCGCGTACAGGCACGGGAAGGTCGGGAAAGGGCTCGGTGTGGGTGCAGAGGCTGCATCTTGCCCGGCTGTTCGGCGAGCGGGATCGCAGCCATCATCTGGGCGCTGCATCTTGCAGAGATGTGCGTGGGAGCTGCAGGGAACGGGCAGCAGCGATGCTGTGATAGTGCCCCATAACCGTGTGTCAAGAACAATGTGAGGCAGCCGTTCGCTGCCTCCCTCTTGCTGGATTTGCCCTGTGAGGAGCTGAAGGCTGTCTTCTCAGTGAGAAGGGACGGTGCTCGTCCCCAGTGCCAGAGAGAAGCCCCCCGGCTTTGGCCTGTTTCGTTTGTGACCTTCTCATTGCCGGCTCACAGCTCTGGGATGGTGGGCTGCTCAGGGCTGAAGTTAATGGCCTAAATTCCTCTGCACTCCATGGTTTAGTCTTTTACAGCTCTGCACATTTGTTCCAAGCCATTCTTTATGTCTTGTTACATATATAGACTGCAGAACTCCTGCAAGTGACCGCTCCCTGAAAGCCTTGTCCTGTCTTAACGGACCAGATGTGCAGGTCTGGCAAGCTGAACGAGGCTGGGGGAGTTTTTTTCTTTCCTAGAGATTGTTCATTTTTTCGTGTTTGGCCGCTCAGTTTCGTGTGAGGACAGCAATCCTCCGAAGGTGTCTGCATGGGAGGCGTTACAATAAGGAGCTTTAACACAAGCTTTTTGGAAAGGCAACCAGCAGTGCCAAAAAAAAAAGGGAATGAATGAACGGTGGGAACACATTGCCCTGGATGTGTATGTAGATGGAGGCGGGGCTCTACTATAGGTTTCTATTTACAGGCACTGGAATTTAACACATGTAGGGGGATCTCAATAGAAATAAAGTTGCAGTACTGCTTTGCAAAAGAGGCATCTTTCTATGGTAATTTTAAAAAGATGTAATGTTCAAATATTTTTAGCTTCATTAAATTCTTATACAAACTAAGTAAAATATTGTAATCTTTTTGATAATAAGCTTTGTAACCAGAGTAGCAGTTACTAAATGTTGATTTTCAGGAAATCAGAAACTTATTTAGAAACTTAATTAGAAACTTATAACCAATTGAAAGTTAGATGAACATACAAAAAGGCAGTAACAGAAAACTATTTTTACCCAAGCAATAAATATTCTCCTGTGTAACTTTATACTCTTCTTAGAGAAGAAAATGTAGGTGTTGGACTTATCTCCCATTTCTCGGAACTAGAACTTGACAGGATAGTTACCAGGATTTGTCAGGCTGCTATCTGTGCAATGCTTAATTCTATTTATTAATTTTATTTTTGGTTAAGTGTTTTGGAGGGAAAAAAAAAAAGAACCAGACGGAATAAAACATTAAAATACTGCATAACTTTTAATGAGCTACTTTAAAATAAATTCCAGTATGGTATCAAGAGATTGTATGGGCAGAATTTCTAAATACAGAAGTTGAACTTAAATCTGTGCTTTTGTGTTGAGGTGGTGAAACACATGTGAACTTTCAGACACGTTGAGCATTCAAGATAAGACTGCTTGTACAAACACTTCTCAGATTTTATGCTTCTACCTTTATCTTATTTTCTTCATTCAAATCATGAGTACTTGAGTCAAGGAAACATAATCACTGTTAATCTGTGTTATATTATAAACAAAATAGAAGGTTAAAGAAGAAATTAGAAGTTCAGACAGTGAAAACAACAGAATTACAGTAAAGTGAACACTAACTTGCTAAATTCTTGTATTTGGGCAGCAATGTCGTAATAACTACATTATTCTGTAATAAGTCATTAAAGAAAGGCCAGATCTCTCTAAGCCACCTGAAGTGCATTGTTTGCTGTAACTAGGAATCGCGGAATCTTACAAAAGTGCAGCAAAAGATCCACTCTGATGCTACCATGACCATTTACCTTCACATGCATTGTTCATGCATGCTACACATTCATAGTCAGCCAGGCAACTGCAAAAAATATCTAACATACTCTCTTAACATCACTGTCAGAAACAATAAATAGTTTAATCTCTGTGTATGTTAGTGATAATCTAGTACATTATTCTAAACCAAGATTGTTTTGGTGTTCTTTAACAGAATTCCTTTCTACAGTTTTGTGATGAATGCTAGCAATGATACACTGGCCAAAATGTGCCATTTCTTTAAGACAGAAAATACCAAACTGTTTTTCTTTTCTTTCCATTTTAATTGGGTATTATGTCCACATTAAATTCTTCTAAGGAATTTCCCACTTTCACAGGTTTAACTCATTTTAGGTAAAAATGCTTAATGAGAATTTCCAAAAGAAGACATGAATGGCTATAAAATCTCATGCAGTTATTAAACTGCAATTTTTCAAATAAAACAAAAAATGAAGGACTGAACTTGTGGTCTGATCATGCAAGCCCTTCCACACAGATTTCTTTCCTTTGTTTTTTTAACTTTTTAAAAGTAGAAAGCCTGCGCATGACTGAGTTGTGGTTTTGTCTCCTGCTTTTTACTGATGGCAGTGTATGTTAATGCATGACCAGTCTAATCCAGATGTCATGCAATACTTATGAGCCATTCAGTGGAGACAGAACTCAAGAATCACTGGTCACATCATAGTTACCAGATCCATCTTGCAACTGAAACCAGTCCCCATTTGAATTACTTTCCATAAGTGTGAGACAGCAGAGCTGATTTGCTGCTAGACTAATGTTTTTGTGCACTACAGACTTAACCACTCGGCAATCTTCTCAGCCTTGCCAGATCTGGCTTGGGTTTGGTGGGGGTTTTTTAATTGTTATTAATTTGGGGACTGTGTTCTCTCTGTTTGCTTCTCACCATTTGTTCATTCAGTTCCACAACTAGCACAAATTAAACATGTGTAGCTCTACTGAAAGTACGTTGATTTACAGCGACTCATGATTTGGAACTGGAACTGGTATGCCATTCCATGTAATATGAGAATCAGATTTATTCACGGGGAAACATGAACTGAAAGTTTAGGAATAGAGGATGCATATGTTATTAACACTTTGTGAATAAACTCTTTGTGAAAAAGTAACTCTTAAAGTGTGGATAAATTTGGACTTAAAGTTACAGGAAGATAGTCCAAATATCAGAAAAGCAGCAGAGTACAGCAGTGAGTACTTTAAAAGTGCTTTGAAAAGGAGGTTGGATAGATTTATAAAAATAATCGTATGACATGATTGTTTGTGATGGCAGAGGAGAAGATTTATTAGCTAAGAAGATCCCTTCCAGTCTTGTGTTCTTACTGATAGATGTTAATGAAAGGACAGAAGTAGAATAAGTAATTCTCATCTGGACTATTTTTAACACGTATTCAAGATACTAGTTGGGCTCCCACTGTGAATTAGCACAGTACAGAAATCAGAGGATTTCATACCATGCCCAACATGTTCAGTGATCCAGCAGGTTAATCTTTCTCCAATTTGCCTGCTATAGTTAAAATACTTGGGAAAACTAGTAACTGCATTTTGTAGTGCAGTAACATTTCTGCTGTAAAGGTAAAACATCCATCATAAAGCACTGGTAATGAGCACTACCTGCATCTGTTTGGCCTTGCTGGATAAGGATTGCAAGGATAAGTTGTGCTCATGGTAATTCAGAACGAGGTCTTGTCTTTGTTAAGAACAAAATAGTGAACTATTTTCAATATAGCTGCCAGCAGTGCAGTCTTGGTTAGTAATAATATCATCACCAGTCTCACAGACATTTTTTACCAGCCAGTTATAATAGTCTGATTTTGCAAGGGCCTGAGTTATGTCCACCTTTATGTCTTACTGCTCGTTTCTACTGCAGTGGCACTAGTGCTGAGTAATGCTGCAATACAGGACAGTTTTATTATGCAGTTTCCCTCTGCGGGAAAATATTGTCTCTGGTACAAATAGTTATTTCCTACTGTTTTGTATAAAAAATAAAAAGCACACTTCAATATTCCTGTAATGGAACCTACCAATTCCTAACACCCTTTTCTAAAGCCAGCTGCACAACAAAAATGTAACTTGAAACCAGTAAAATACATCCATAACATGTCAGCTGTGAAATGAATTGCAGTGGACTGTGGTTTTGAGTAACCTGTTTTTCAGGACATTTCTCTTTGTCATATGATCCGATGGGCAGTGCACGCCGTTTGTTATCCAATCAATAACCCACTCAATCAACGTATCCTCATGTTCCAGCACCCTAAGAAAGGGAAGAGGAGGGAGGAGGAAAACATACAAGCGCCAACTTACAAGCAAAACAAACGCCAATGGTTAAGACTTTCATACAGTGCTTTGATTCCTCTAATGGGGTCATAAGGAAAAGATGGAACTCAAAGTCCAGTTGTGAAAAATGAAGTTAGGAATAAAGGTGGGATTTGGTAGATGGATTTATTTTCTACCTTCTCACTCCTAAGAGGAGGGATCTATATGGTTTGAGTGTAGGAACAGTTTGTACCAGATTCAGCTTTGAGGAAGGTAAGTTTTCTGTTTATTCTCTGCAGACCTTTCCTTTTTAACCAGGTCTGATACTCCACTTGTTTTTCAAAGGTTTCCAGTTTTCATTTTCCAAAAGCTGACTAAAAATGCAAAGACTGTGCATATAGAGACAGTTCCACCCTTCTGTCATGTTTCCATGCTCAATCCTGCTCCCCCGCTGGACCTATGTAGGACTCATGGCAGTGCTATAAATTAGACCAGTGAAAAGATCCAGTTAAGAATAAGCCAGATTCAGTACCCTAATCCAGTTCTTGCAGCTACAGGAGTACCAGTTCTGGGATAAAGGAGGCATTAGCGGTGAGGGACTGGAGGTAGGGTGGGAGAGGAGCACAACTGTGTCACATAAATCTAAAAGAATTCTGAAGGAAAAAGAACTTTTCTCAGCATGCAATCACTTGAAAAACATAGCAATATCTGATATTCTGATATCATCATAGTGTTGTGATTCTAACTATCATAATTTTAGAAAAAAGTGGGGGTGGTTATGTGCACCTGCTCAGCCTGAAGAAGCTTAAATCACATGTCCAGTGTACTGGGATCCAAACGCAGCAGGCAGTGGAAGTCCAGCAAAGGAACCTCACCTTTAGCACCTTTATTTGCTTTTAGGAGGATCAAATGGATGATCATCACCTTTAATTTGGCAGGAACATTGCAAGTTTGTCTTATTTGGCCTATACATGTTAACCACAAATAATACACCACTGTTTAATTATAGGGATTTAGAGGACATGCTCCAGGCACATAAATTATGCCTAGAAAAAGTATTTTATGTATGTTTCAAAAAATGTGTTTTCACTTCTGGCTATGAATAAGATCATGAAGCCTCCTTTAAGAAGTAGTGTGTCTGTCTAATGAAAATTCTAAAAAAGCCATTGTGCTGGTTTAGGCCGAATTTGGTGAGGGGACATCCAAAAGAGCCATATAAACATCAGTGACAGTATCAGATGATAGTTTCATGTGAAATATAATCTCTCTGAATTGTATGTTGCCTGTCATTAATCTTGAAAAATTATTATGCTTTTGAAGGTGATTAGGTTAGAAAAGACTGTTCCATTTTAAATTCAGCTGAACACTGATAAAGAAAGAATAAGAGCGAAATGTGAACAACAACATGTTTTCTTTGCATCCTGGAACATGTTTTGTTTTAATTCTTTTTACCAGGCTTATCAACATAAGCTAAAGCTAGCCCTTATAGGTCAAAGTATTTTTGGACAAGAAGTTTATAACAAGCTGAGAAAAGAGGGACATAAAGTTGTGGGCGTATTCACCGTGCCTGACAAGAATGGACAAGCTGATCCTTTGGGTAAGTGTAAGCTTAATCTGAATGTTAAAATTACAGGCATACATAACAAACTTGCCTTTTCATGGGAAAGTTATATCTATATGGGAATGACTTGCATATATTGTCTTTGTTACACTGAATCCAGCACAAGAGCTATGCGTTAACAAACACCAGTCCCAGGATCTGTTTAACCTCATCAGTTTGTCAGTACTTTAAAAAAGCAACTTTTAAAGTAGTTTCTAAACATGCAGGGCTATATATTAAGATACTGGAAAAACAAAATTAATCTGGATATCTTATTTGAATGTACACTCTAGAGGTAATCATTCTGAACTAGATCTGTATCTTACAGCAAATAGCTGCTGAGCCTGTATTTAAGTGCAAATGTCTGTCACCTGCTTCACTGTGCTGGCTGGGACACTCAAGGCACGGAGCCAAGATTGTTTATCCCTGGCTTTCTGCCCCTTTTGACAATCTTGCATGTGGCAGTGTACCTGCAGAGCCTATTTCTCTTCCACCTGGGCTATGGAAAACACATTCAAAAGATTGAAAGCCTCCCTTTTTCCATTATCAAGGTGCATAAGTGTTTTCTAGGCTTCCCAAAGAAAGAAGTTTTGTTTATTCAGAATTGTACTCATTGTACTCAGAACCCAGCATGACAAAGAAGCTAATTTGGAACCATCTGAATTGTCACTTTTCTTTGGGGTTTTTTTCAGTGACACAAAGACAGTGAGTTAATATGACCAGTAAAAAGAAGTGCCAGAATGGAATGTACCCTTTACGGATAATCTGAAATCAAAAGTACATTCCATGAGCTGTTTCAATTCTCTTTTGGTTTTGGTTTGGTGTTTTTTTTTTTTTTTTTGGTCTGGTCCTGACATGTTTTTACAGAACTCTCATGAGAGAAGAATCAAACATAAATTTTGCTTACCAGTGCTATGGTGTTCACCGACCAGCATGTAATTCCCAACTCTACCTCATTAAAAGATTTAATCACACTTTGGAAGAATTAGAGAAGGCAACTATTAGTTTAGAAAATGAAAATTTGACTATCCAGGTGTGGTTGGATTACATTATATATATACAACGTAGCATAACTTGTTTGCATTATATAAATTATTCTTTTACAATTATTGCACTAACAAATGTAATTAAGTAAATCTTGCAATCTTTCAATCATATATTTATTTTAACTAAAACCACAGCATTAGTTTAAAGAAAAAAGAAAATTAAGTTATTAGATAACTTCACTTTTTTTTGCTTCCAGATGTCTCAAAAACTTAAGTCTCAAATGAATGTTTTCTAAAGTTTCTGTGCCTTCAGACAGCTAAAGTCTTTATTTCTGAAAGTAATTTCAGTACACACTAACTTCTATGGAATTATATTTGAATAAGTATTTACTTAAGACCTAAGTCAATAGGCTAAATATGCTTCAGGTCAAGCTCGGGATCCAATTTCGAAAAAAAAAGAAAGTAAAGTATGAATACATGTTTAGAAATACAAATTAAATTAGAAATATAATTTAAATTAGGTGAATTTTCCATACCTCTTCTTGTTTTCCCTTTTTTTTCCTGCCACACTTAAAACTCAAAGATATAAAGTTTGACTTTACTAGCCCATTCTGTGGTAAGCTATTAAGTGCTTGTGCAATGGAATTTATCAACCATCTTAAGATCCTCTCTGCAATTACTGCATTTTTTTTCTCACCTTTGAGCCTAGTTTTGGATGTTTCACAGATAAATGAAAACATACCCAGTAGGCATCAGTAAACAGAATTTTGAAGAAATTACTGATGTCCACTCACTTCTGTGATTATTTGTACCACATGACAAAATGCTGCTGACATAAGTGAATCTTGGATTTACATAGTCATATGCACATAAAGATTGCTGAAGTGGAAAATTAAGTTCTGCCAAACCAAACCAGCTGCAAGCAAATGTAATGAGTGAACAAGAAATGAGATGTCACTGTTCAGTGTTCAATAACATTCATCATTTTTTTCTGCTTTCATTGGTACTCACTTGCCAAGTCGTAAGAGTGAACTGAAAGTTGGGATTGACATAAGTTGTAGGAATGAGAATCAAAGACAGAATGAACAAAATATATCCAAGCACAAAGGTTTTTAAATAGCATACAGAAGGGCACTCTGTAGCCACACACCTGATGATCTGCTTGAGTTGTCATGCAATATGTCTGTGATTTCAGTTTGAATTTTTACACAAAATGAAAAAAACTAATATTGTTCTTGCCCCTCAGCACTGGCAGCGGAGAAGGACGGCACTCCTGTTTTTAAGTTCCCCAGATGGAGAGCTAAAGGAAAGCCTATCCAGGAAGTAGTTGCAGCCTACAAATCGGTTGGAGCAGAGCTAAATGTCCTTCCATTCTGTACACAGTTCATCCCCATGGATGTTATTGACTGCCCAAAACACGGCTCTATTATTTACCATCCATCCATCCTACCACGTCACCGAGGAGCTTCTGCAATCAACTGGTGAGTTCTGTGCATCAAAACTATGTGTTTGTCACATTTAGGGTGTTGGTCTGCACCCATCACTCGTGCAAATGCTGGCACGGTTCTATTGACTTGCAACTTCTCTGAAGGAACTTCTGTGGAGCAGCTGACTATTTAGTACATGAGCTGTGCTTCATAGCTAGGATTCATCATGATTTCCAATGTGAGTTCAGCTGTTACTCTGGGAAGATCAGTGGTGTGATCTGTACATTGATACGTCTTACACACACAAATGGACAATCTGGAGTTTCCATAAGCAGGACACTGCCCTTGTGGCTCATCCCCAAAAAACACTAGATAACCCTCACAGTGGAGTTTGATATAGAGCCTCAGATTTCACAGAGTGGAAGGGAGAAAAGAGTAGGGAACTCACAAGAATAAAAGCTTATCTCACTGTCCTCCAGAGCAAAGTACAAGGTAGGTTCAAAGTGTTGCCCTGAAAGAACTACACTGCAATAGTGACCACAATAGACTCAAATCTGACGTTCTTGTGACAACAGAAATGGCACTGTCACAGTGTCTAAATTCAGTACGAAATTATCTGAGTATGAAAAAACAATTTAAAAAGAAACTTGCAGGCAAAATGGTGATTATCTGAAGACATGGTGGTGTAGATTCAAAGCAAAAGCATATTTTGTTTTGTTTTGTTAATTTTAATCCTTTTTCCTTTCGGAAAAATTGCTGAGCTGAATTACTTAAACAGAGGTGTTAAGGAGACTGTCAGAGAGGTAAAGAAATCCTTCAAAAAGTGTTAGTTGTGTCCAAGTGTGTAAAATAAAAGGGCATAAATTTAGTGGAAAATGAGAGCAAGACACTTCAGAAAAGAAATAAAGAACTAACTTTTTAAGGCACAACATTTGATAACAACAATTCCTCCAAATACATTAAAGATGAGAGGTATATAAAGTGATAGAAGTGTTGACTTAACAAAGGTGTTTATCAAAGGGAATACCACAGTATTGGTATTGAGGATGAGGGAGCCTTAGATGTCACTATCCTACAGTCCTTCTTTGTGTAGAATAAGTCAAAACAATTCCCTTGAGCTGAACTGTGAGTAGAAGAGATTTTAGTGAACTGATGAAGGAATAAGAATCTCTTTGTTAGGACCAGGGGACTTAAGCAAATTTGAAGTTGCAGATTTGAGACAACCTGCAGCATTTCTGTTTCTTAAGATTATGTTGATGCAGGTGACTGGGAAATAGCAAAAGCAATACCAGTTTTTAAAAGGCTGAAAGAGAAAGCCAGGAAACTTTAGATCAATTACTCTGATTTCAATCTGTAATAAAGAATATACGTTCTGTGCAAATGGGTAAATGTGATAATGTGAGAGTAAGAAAATGAGAGGTCAAACAACGCAATGCACACAAGGGGCAAACTCCCCTGACTATATGTAAGCAGTAGTAAAGTTTATCGTTGTTACTCAGAAAAGACACCAGGGAAGGATCCATTCATTCAAGAGTTGGACTCGATGATCCTTGTGTGTCCCTTTGAACTCAGAATATTCTGTGATTCTGTGATCTTAGATATTGTCTGCATCTCAGTTGGAACATGAACTAGATAAGTTCAGAAAAGGCTAAGAGAGGTGGTCAAGGGTATAGGACAGCTTTCACATGACTGGAGACAAATGATGTAGCCTTCAGAATGGAAGAGAAGTCATTGGGAAGGACATGTGCTAGCTGTGCATTGAGCCATGAAAGGCATGAAAAGGTGAATAAGGAACAATTGCTCATTCTAATCAAAAGTCAGGGGGCAGCCAGCAAAGACATCAGGTAGTAGTATTTTACCAAATAAAGGAGGTACTTTCACTCCGTGCAGCCTGTTATTAAATTGTGCTACCTCATATCTAGAGAGCTCTAAAAGGATACTTTCACGGGGGAGAAGCTCATCAAGATGTATCTCACAGGAAGGTATGGATACAAACTCTCTTTCAGGAAGTTCTTGAGGTGAAGGTTTGCAGAAATGGGAATGTGTTGCAGTGTTGTATCCTCACAGAGGAGGAGGCACACAGTGGTTCTTATCTTGTCACCTATTCAGCATCAGAGACATTTGCCCATGAAACCTTCTTCTCCATGCTGAGGGCATCCATTTCTCACTTGAGTGCTCTTTTTATTTTACATAATAAAAACCAGAAGAAATGCTGCTTAAATGTGTGGAAGATTTGATATGAGCTAGCCAAACTTCTGTAAGATTTCACTTCTGTTATGCCTGCCAACTTCCCAAGTTGCCTTCGAAGTTCATCACTTGTTCAGCACATATGTGTGCTTCACTTGTTTTAATAATGTCATTTTCAGGGCTTAGAATTAATAATGAATTTTCCTGTGTATGAGCCAGCTCTCAGATGATCCTTTTACAACATGGACTGCTGGGGGAATATTTACATGAGATATGTATTACTTAAAATAGTATTGGTGTTTTCATGCAGAAAAATGGCTAAAATCATGCAGGAAATATTTTTCTCACCATTTGTGGCTGCTCCCTTAAACACACTTCAGTCTGAATTTCCATCATTCTGAGACACATGCCAAAGGAGAACTGGAAAATTTTAGGTGGCTGAAGTTCCCTTCAGATGCAGACACAGATCCCCAGCTGAGGTAAATCAGCACAGGTCTATTGTAAGCATAGCTATGATCATGCACAGCAGCTGAGAATCTGTCTGGATAGCCTTAATTCCCTTAATAACTTTTCCTTAAGCAGTTGCATATCCATCATTTTCCACTCTGAGTTTAACTCTTTTTCAGCTGTGTGACAACTGTACTTCCCTTGTTGACCTACAGATGAGCCACAAGCCTTGGCTAATTACAGTAAATTATCATGAATTATTAAGATAATAAGCTGTTAGGTGCTTCCATCTTTCAAATTCTGACACGACTGTTGCACTCCTTTTGCTCTGAGTGTCTTACCATTGATAATACTTTAAAAATAATTATCACAATGAACTGTGTGAGGCAGCCTGGGTTCAGTAGCAGCATTTTTAATGTCACTTTGTGGAAATCAAACACCAAGAGTATTGAAACTGTGGATCCCTGACTGTGAAGTGAGCAATGAAAGTATTGCAAAGATTGCTAGGATTTTCTTGTCTGTCTTCCTGAAGAAAATGAATGTATAGCTCATGAGTTGATGTTCCTGACTACTTTGATTTTGTCTGTATTTACTGTAAATCTTTTTTTATGTCCAGGACTTTAATTCAAGGAGATAAGAAAGCAGGATTTACTATTTTTTGGGCTGATGATGGTTTGGACACTGGACCAATACTTCTGCAGCGAGAATGTGATGTTGGCCAAAATGATACTGTGGATGACCTATATAACCGGTTCCTCTTCCCAGAAGGAATAAAAGCTATGGTATGTTTAGCTGTACTAAATAACAGCTTTTTAAGAGGAAAAGAGGTTGAAAGTGAAGAAAATACAGACAATATGTATGCATGTGGAAAGACAGAGGTTGTGGTACTCAGCCAAATCCTAGACTTCACTGGAGCTGTGCGGCTGCACAACAGCTGAGGATGTGACCTCAGAATATTTGTTGCTGACAACAAGCAAAGTATATTCTGTTTCCACAGAAAGAAGTTGAATTTGTTTGGAATGTGGCTCTTTCCATAGATTTCTTAAATGCTTTTACAAGACAAAATCTTTTTAAGGCTCAGCGAGAAAAAGTGGGAGATTTTTAAGGAAAAAGGCAGTATGGTGTTTGAAGTTCAGAATCCTGGTAAATTGGCTTTGGGTTTTTTATGTTTGTCATTTTTTGTACATTTTTGAAGTGAATAAAAGAAAATGGACAAAATTTACTCAGCATTGTTCCCTAGATATTTTTTTTTTTCCCTCCATTTAAGTGCAGAAAAATAATTTTTTGCAGAAAGAAAAAGGAAAAAGTTGAATGCATCATACTGAGCCACATTTTTGTTCTGGAGAATTCAGGCAGCTGCTCTAAGTTTGGTGACTAGGTACTCCCATGGAATTCTGGAGGCTATTTCTTTTGTCTAAGAAGCTTAAACAAATACATGTTTCATCAGGGCAGCACTGGTCCCCTAGAGTTTGGAAACACTAGGTTTAAAAAAAAACAACAAACCAATTCACCTTGAGGTAGAAAGTCTTTTGCTGTCATTCCCAGGTATGACTGAGGAAAAAAGGGTGAACGAAGCTAACATTAAATCTTTTTCTTTTAGGTGGAAGCTGTACATCTAATTGCTGATGGTAAGGCCCCTCGTATACCTCAGCCTAAAGAAGGGGCAACATATGAAGGGATCCAGAAAAAGGAAAATGCAGAGGTAGTGTGAAGTAAAACTGGTTTTTTATGCATAGCACTAGAAAATTATTAACTCAGATTACAGTAGCAGCAATATGAAGTTAACGTGAATTTTGACTGAGTTGTTTCCTCACCTCTTTTTCCTGGGATACCTCCTAGGATGCATGTAATGGAGCACTAGGTTAGGTTCCTTTTTCCTTTCAGCAGTTACATGTATTTAGAAACTTGGTGTCCTATTTGGGATCATGTACAGGCAGCTAAGAGGCAGCTGCAATTTCAGTGGGTTCTTAATATGTCATCATACTTGTGAATACAACATTGAATCAAGATTACTCTCTTTGACAACAGACCATATGAAATTCTCTACCAGAAATAGATTTGATGTTAGGAAAAGCAAGTGTTGGCACCTTTCCTTCTGACACCAGGGGAAAACCCAACACAGGACATATAAACAAACAACAGATAATTAATACCCATATGATAATTATTTTATTTAAGCACCCCTACTACATAAGATGATCTTGTTTCTGGTTGGGAAGGTGTGGTGGTTCATCCTGGCATGTTGTGATTTCCTAGATCTCCTGGGACCAACCTGCAGCAGCTTTGCACAATTGGATTCGAGGGCATGATAAAGTGCCTGGAGCATGGACAAAAATAAATGGCCAGGTATGCTTTGAAAACCAGAAGAATGTTCTTCTCTGTACCCTCTTTTTGATATTTTTATTATAAATTAAAAATGTCTGCATACAGGTGAATACAAATAAGAGTTGCGTTGGAGTAGCTCTAATTTGGTGACTTGATGTTTTGTATATGTCTAGAACAGGCACCTAAACAAATACACAGAACACAGTAGTTAGGTAGTTTAACCACAGATTCATTTAATTTGAAGAAAGATGAATACAACATCTGGGGAAAAAAAGAGGCATGGTACAAAAATACCAAGGGTAGAACCAAACTGTGCTGTCATTTTGGGAAGCAGGTATGCATTAGAGTACAATGCAGCCCATGCTGTACAGTTGCCAACATCACAGTATTAAGAGCAAAATGAAACACTGTGAGCTACTGAAATAACAGAGGGATTCATTTTAAGAGGTCTGGGCCCAGATGGTTTGCAGAAATAAATCTATATAATTTATAGAATGAGTGGTCCCTCACTCTGGGCATGCACTGACAAAAGCCACTCCCTTTCCTGCACTGGTTGCAGCATGCACATTGTTACAGCTCAGCTGCTTTGCAGGTTTAGGCAACTTGCAAAGTCTTACATGTTCTGAGTTGTAAAGATCTAGAAATGTTGTAACATGTTTTCCACGTGTAGGTAATTATATTTTATTTCTATTATATTAAAGCCTCCAAACAGTATCATAAAATTGTTAAAATTTAACAGCACATTTAGAATCTGTGCACTTTTAATTACATTTAATTATTTTTAGGTGGTTACTTTTTATGGGTCATCATTACTTGATGCGTCAGTGCCTGCTGGACAAGAGCTGACAATAAAAGGTGCTTCAAGACCTGGACTTGTAACAAAGAATGGTCTAGTTGTTTTTGGAAATGATGGGAAGATGGTAAGTGCTCAGTCTAGCAAACATAAGCATGGATGGAATAACTTCAGCAAAATAGGCAAGTTGTGTGGAATTGTCAAGCTACGCAAATCCAGGTGCAAATGACAGGCAGCTAATTTGCTTGGAGTTTATCAACCCTCTACCATCCTACAGAGAAGACATTCATGTTTTGCTTTTCACTCAATCCATATTCATTCCCTACATGGAGTAAAATCTGTTCTTACTAGGAGAGAATCTGAAAGATGGGTACGAGTGGCCTGTGCTAAATTGCCTGCATCATATCAGCTTTCCTGCAAGCCATTTATTTCACTATTTCAATCATCCTATAAATACTTAAAACTCTTCACCTAAGGATGTACTACCTCCCAGATAATTTCGAATCATATCATCTCATTTTCCAGGTACTAGTGAGAAATCTGCAGTTTGAGGATGGAAAAATGATCCCTGCATCTAAATACTTCTCTGCTGATGAAACAACTGCCCTGGAACTTACAGAAGAGGAGAAAAAGATGGCAGAAGATATTAGGGTAATTCAATGAACTGCTTTAGTGGGATATTACTTCAGACAAAGGCATTACATACTTATTTTGGCAAGGCATATCTTTTGTTTAGTCATGCAAATAATTTTTTGATAAAATGTACTCAAAGTATATGGGAGCGAAGATTTAGTTATTGACATTAATTCAGGTGGAATTGGGATTTCACTGGTGTACTTTTCTCACTTTATAAAGGTTCCTTTCAGAGACAAATGATACAAAAACAATGATTGCAAGATCAGTTATGGTAAATACCTATGAATGATTGTCGCTGTCGAGCCGATGTCGAAGCAAGAGGCACACGAGATGAGATTGCCGAGAAAAAGGAATTATTTATTTAAATGCAGCTTTATATACAAAATGAACGCTCACTGGGATTGGCCACAGCCCTCTGCCCCCAGGGCTGATTGGCCACAGCCATTCACCGCCTGTTCCCAAAAGAACTCTGAACACCTTATCTTGTTTACCATAAACAGATAGATTTTCCCATGAGAAAAGAGGTTCTGTGCTGTCACAAATGATGAAGGTGAAAGTGAGGAAAAACAAACAGACCTTCACCTCACAAAAACGAGGTTTTCAACACTGGCAGATTTGGACAGTTCTTGGAATCCTTTCTTCACTGTGGTGTTAGTCAGTAGAATATGCTCAGAGTGGTCCTGTTGGACAAGCTCCAGGGAGTCTCAGAACAGCCTTCTGAAAGCAAAAAGCAGCAGTTTTCTCACTGTGCCTGTGTGCACTGTCTCTTCTGCCACAACCACACACAAGGGGCTGGCTGGCAGAGGGGTGGGAACAGCTGGAGCAGAAAATTCTCATAGCCAGAGAGGCACATTTCTGCCCTCTCCTAAAATCCATCCCTCTGTAGTGTCAGGGGCTTAGCTGAAAGCCACATTTGTCATTAAAGGATTATGCCAGAACAAATGAATCATAGATGTCTTCCCTTATGCTAACTCTGCTGCAGGGTTATTAATTTTTGGCACAGGTCAGGCAGCTTGATGTACTAATATTTTAAGCTTCTGCTTCAAGATTACCTTGAACCTGCTTGCCAGCAACCTAAATGCTGCCTGGAGCTATTGCCTGACTGAGAAAATTATAAAAAGAAGTATAAAATCATCAGTTAGTGACACTGCCTGCTAACTCTGAAACTCAATTACAATTAATAGAAATAATGCATTACCAGTTATTTAACTGTTTATTTCTCCATCTCATGCATGCAACTTAAACTATTTCTCAGCTTTGGCCAGGTGCCTGAAATGCCATCAATCCATTCACAAAGTGCTCCAGGCTGTCCTTGCCTACACTGTCGACACATTCCATAATGCAATGGGAAGTTATTATTTGGAGATTAAAAAAATTAAAGATTAAAAAAATCTTTTAAAAATGGGCCTGGAAATTATTAGTATTGTGCCATTCAGGTTTCTTGCCTGATTAGGTAAAATTACCGTGAACAAAATACTATATTTTGATCATCTAATTATACTGAAAAATTTCTTATCTGACATCAGGTCTCTAGACTGTTTTAGACCCTCTTAAAATAACTTTGTGTTTTAGAAACCTTTGAAATAATATATGTTGTAGGCACAGATACCATAGAAAATACAGTTTGATAAATACTCCTTGCAGTGAGAGGATTATTCATTACTGCCTCTCTTATTGTTATGTATTATTAGGCTATTTGGAAGGGAATTTTAAGCAATGTTGCTGTGATTGAGGATTCCACAGACTTCTTCAAATCTGGAGCATCCTCTATGCATGTTGTCAGGTAAAAATATTCAAAATAACAAAATTGTGAAGCCAAAGTAAATGAAGATAAAGTTGTTGTTGTTCCTTTAAGTCAGGGTTGATGAAGTAGTGTTAAAAAAAGTCATCTCCTTATGTTTTCCAATACTCTTACTATTCCCTTTCTTACCTTTGAAAACTTGTACAGTTCTTCTCCCAAAGTTATGAGGTATTGATGTAATCCTGCTCTTTCTACTAAGGAAAATTCCGCTTAACTTCGGGAACAGCAGCCCCATAGGGGAGCATAGTGATGCTCAAACCTGTCTGCATGCAGCCACAGCTATCTCCAGACCTGGGGGCTGACTGGGGAACTGAGCAAAGAACTCCCCAGAGGGGAAGAGGAGCCTTTCACAGAAAGAACAGCACAGAAAGAATTAAATGTCCCTTTAAATGCTTAAAAATGCACTGAGTTTGTAATGGTTTGGGTCACCTTGTGTACCTTCTTTTTACAAGTTAGATATTCCAGGCCAGAATATAAAAACAGAATTTCAAGGCTTTTTAAACAAACTGATTATTGTGCTGATTACTTACCAGTCTCAATGTCCTCCATATATTGGTTAGAGGAGTCCCAAATACTCTTTTCCAGTAGTGTAGCAATATCTTCTTGTAATTGATTTTCAAAAGTGTACCTCAGAATATTCCAGAACGGACGTTTTCTTTTTCATAACATCTGCAATTAAACCAACCAGATTTCAGGAAAACGCACAACTCCTCTGGTCTTGTCAGAGAAACACACACACATGTTCACATGTGTACAAATTGAGGCTCAATTTTGATCCCTTTTGACCTTCTAAAGATTCACTTATCTAAAGAATTCTTTCATTTTTAATGTAACTTGCTCTTTCTTCAAAATCTTTAGAATGCTAGAAGAGATCAAACAGAAGCATAGTGGACTTCAGCTACAGAATGAAGATGTGTATATGGCCACTAAGTTTGCAGACTTCATTCAAATGGCTGTCAGAAAACTCAGAGGAGAAGACAAAGAAGAAGAGTTAGTAATTGATTACGTAAGACCTTTTATTTTGCACTTATTGCTTAGTCTTTCTTGGGTCTTAGAGGAGGGCGGACAATACATTTTATTAGACTGCTTGATGCAGTAGGAAAACAAACAAATATATGGTTATACAAACATATATTTCTATTTGGTTTATATTACTTTTTATTTCTAACAGCCACATATACAGGCTAAAATGTATCTGGATATTGGCTGCAGATATCAAAAGCTTGTTAAGCTACATTAAAATATCAGTTATTATAAATTTAAAAGAATGTGTTGCTTATTTCACCCAGGTTTCAAAAAATATGAACAACATGACTGTGAATATGCCATACCAATGTTTCATAAATGGGAAATTTATAAATGCTGATGATGGAAAAACATATGACACTATAAATCCAGCAGATGGATCAGTAAGTAATTTTTAAATATGATCAATACCAGTTTATTTCATTTTTTTGCCTATTAAAAAAATCTAAACCATTACTTGATTATTGCTAATTTTAAAATAATACACTACATATTAAACAACCTCTGGAAATAATTTAAATTTTCATTTTGCTTCACATTTTGCATATTCTACAATTTTTTCTATTTGAATCAAGCTGCAAAGCAAAAATAGCCTACTTCCACTTCAATTATTACATCAATTTCCATACCCAGATGAATATTTTACCTTGATTTCATTCTTGTTTAGTTTTGCAAACAGAAATTGCTGAAGTTTATTTGCTAAGGAAGTGTTTCTTTTAGGATATTGTGTATATTTCCTGTCAGTAATTAACTTTTTTTTTTTACTTTTTTTATAAATCTGATACCTTAGGGTAAGTGTGACACTAAAATGTCCCTTTAAATTTCCGGCAAGAAAAATAACTTTTCAATAGGAAAAGACATACAGTTGCACTTCAGTCCTGAATTACCCAGCTTTGGTTGAGCAACTCATAACCCTGAATTATAAATAAGAGAAGTGATTCTGATGTCCATGTAGTTGCCATTTAATTCTGGAGTAAATAAGGTCTGCTGAAATCAATGACACAAATTTCACTATCATCAGAAGTCAGACTCTGATACTTTTCCTGAAACTCATTATAGAACGGAATAAAAGTCATAACCATTCTGTATTAGGATTTACAATGTGTGTATTTATAGAACACAATCATCATAAAATACTGTGTGTTTGTGGTGGTTTGTGATAACAGAAGCTCCATTCCTTAGAAGTGGAACACGTGGGAGTTGTGTCAGCATGTTTAGATATTAGATTGTAATACCACATATAAAGACTTCCAGCTTTTGTAATATCACATTGGTTTTACATATGGAAAGAGAGGGTGAGATCCAATGGGACAATGCACCTTGCTTTGAAGAAGAAGAAAGACTGAGGAATCTGAGTCCCTGCAGTGTCCTCCAAATTCTGCCACCTCAGTTGTGTCTGAGCTTTTTGCAGCCTGGCTCACCCATGCCAACTGCCACAGTTGAGGATATTAAGTGTTTGCTTACACCCAGCCAAGAAGTTTGGAAGGAAGGAGTAACATTCTGCATCCCAATATTTCTTGTTGAGCTAACACAATGCCACCTTTGCACAGGTAATAGCCAGTGTGTCTTCTGCCTCACTGGCTGATGTTGACAAGGCAGTGGCAGCAGCAAAGGAGGCATTTGAAAACGGTGAATGGGGAAGGATGAATGCAAGGGAAAGAGGGCGACTCATGTACAGGTATGTACAAGACAGCTTGCATTTGTTTCTTCTTCTCAAACCTTGTTTTGTTTCTCTGAAGAATTGTTGTATACATTTTCTGAATATGATGGTTATTCATAATCCCACTGTCAGAGGATCCAGATTAGCCATCTTTTCATCCCCTGACTGATTTCAGTGTACCAGCCTCAGGTCTTAGCTAGCCAACGTTTCTTGTGGCAGAGAAGGATCTTGTGGTCTCTCATTGCCACCATTCTTTCATTATTATTTATGAGTGGAAACAAAGAATTTGAGGAAAATATATTTAAAGTACTTGATGTCTTCATTTAATCTGTATGAGTTTAGTTGGAAGGATTGAGAATTCCCTTCTAAACCCGCATCCTTCTGTATAAATGAGGCTAAGCTTTAACGACAGTCTACCTGGGTTAGGTGGGCAGAGATTTGACCTTGCTAAGCCTGCCTGCATGTGCACTCCATACAGTAAACATACAGCTATGTTGCCACTAATTTTGAAGTAGACTGTAACTCATGCTAGATTTTTCCAGGATCATATCCCAGTATCTGTCTAAAACATCCTCCAGTGTAGGAGATGTGTTATGGGCTGTAGTGGAAGAATTGCCCTGTGCAGAAATTCTCTAAGCTGAATCCAACATTTACCTGAGACACTTTCATCTCTCTTTTGTATCTGTCTCACTGTGTCTAGTTAATGCCTGGTTCTTATTTTTGCCTGTGTTGCTATTGGTTCAGAAGATAAGCAGAGGTTTTGTTGAATTAATGGTATTTTAATGGCGGGGCAAGAGGTGATCTTAGAAAGATGATAATGCTGACTAGACAGTGTGAGAGTGATACATGAAGCAGCTAATAAAACCCCAGTTATTACAGATTCTCCACATGCAGCATGATGCTTCTCCCAAGCACTGGGAGAACACTGTCTTGCAGACTTCAGGTGACTAGAAGGATCAGAGCTTCCCTACAATGAAAGCCTCTTTTGTGGGCTCTATGAAGAGCTTTCATTGCTTTTTCAGGTCTAAACATGCAAATGAATGAGTAGACATGAGTAAAGAAGCAAATTGCCACTCCTGAAAAAATGCCACCTGTTTTACAAGACATTGCAGGCATCTTAGCAAAAAAGAATGAAAGCAAAGCCAAAAATTCTGCTCATCTTATAAAGTGTGTGACCAGGCCATGGCAAGAGGCCCACAGAACTCTTACAGAGTTGAGTAGACATCACAAGAGAAAATGAGCAAGTCAGAACTGAACATTAAATACACCTGGTCACTTAAGTTATTCACAAGTTTGCACATATTCAAAGCATGCACAAACTTGGGTTTATTTTGTATCAGGAATGTAGAGTGCTTGAGAGACCAAGTTAACTCTGCCCTAAAGAGAAACTTTTAAGGTGTGAGAACTCCTGCTCTGTTTTGCACTTGGAAGGTTTGCAAGCATAGCTACATTAGGTATGTGGAAAATACAGCTCCCTTACCCCACATAGGTTATCCCTGGATTAAACGCTTTGCTTGGGGAACTCACTCTCTAGGACAAAACCATTCCCTGTGTGAATAAAAGCTCTCTCTGGACCACCTTAATTTAAATAAGGCCCCTTCTTCTCTGGCCCCTATTCAGACTGGAGATCTGGAGTGCTGAACCAAAGAGAATGTGTGTGCCATTAAAGCTCCTAGCTCTGCTGCTTTGTCTTAAGGAGTAATTAATAGAAAATATTTAGCACAGTGTAAATGGAACCTTCACCTTTGTCCCCCTCATGCCCCTATCCATTCTTTTATACAACACTGCCAATGCCCTGACATGTAGCTGGGTCTCCAAGATAGACTTAAAACAAATATTAAAGAGCATTTTTCCACATTGCTGCATATGCTTTAAATGGGCAGAATTTATATAATGGAAAAATAGGTTTCACACCCAGTTTTGAATACTCTTTACAGGATCTCAAATGCACTTTTTTAAGCTCTTAAAATCACATGGGAGCATTGATTACATGCCTGAGTACCAAATCACAGAAGGAAGCTGAGAAAAACATTAATGCATGTAAGAAAATGCGAAGGACTGAATGAGAAAATTCATTGATGCAAGCAGACCTGAACAGGGGACCACTAAACTAACAGTAGTGCCTCATAAGTGCCTCATATTGAGCTGTGCAGATGTGTTTTTGAGACACTTTGATAGTTATTATCATTTTAGTAATACTTACCACAGTCTTACTTATACCTCTGGTGAGTTTACACAGTTCATATCTACTACAGCCAATGTGAAGATATTTGCAGACTAATAGGCAATTGTTCCATCCCTTACTGATGTTAAGGAGCAGTGACTCCAGTGCTCCAGCTCCAAATTCAGTGGGAATGCTATTTTGATTATGCTTCTTTGCCACACCTACCATAATTTTAGGCTTAGATGTCATTTCGCTTTGATGTGGATTTTTAATGTTTTTATAAAAGGCTTGCAGACCTGATGGAAGAACATCAAGAAGAGTTAGCAACAATAGAGTCTATCGACTCAGGAGCTGTCTACACTTTAGCTCTGAAGACTCATATTGGAATGTCTGTGCAAACATTCAGATACTTCGCTGGATGGTGTGACAAAATTCAGGCAAGTGGATATGTAAAGGAAGTGATCAATGGCAGTGCTTCTCTACTCTTCTTTTTTATTGTTATTCTTCTGAAACTGTGCCAAAAAGTAGAAAAAGGAAAAAGTAACTGGGGAATCAAAACTAAAGCAAAATTAGAATTTTACCTAGAATGGGTTTCCCTGTCAATATGAAAGAGTAGTCCACCATTAGCTGGAGAATATGGATTTAGAATGTAGCTCTAAGTACCTAACAAATCAGCTGAGGTGTCACAGTGGATGCACTTGCTTGGTCAGCTCTTGATTATTCATGTGTGAATATCACTGTACTCATCATGCAAGTAAGTGCAGAGACTTGTGCTTTGCTACAGTCTGACCAAGGCTGGTGAGTTTGCTTGATGGAACAGCATGCACCACACATTCAAGAGCATTTCCTTCAGCATTTCTAAGATCAATCAAGAATATCATCCAGCTTTTTTTTTTCTTTTTTGTTCATCAGACCCTCACTTCATGTTCTCCCATACTTTTTTTGTCTATGCTTTTATTTCATCCAGCTGACAATCAGGAGTTGATTACAATATCCACAGTAGGAAATCATACAGCAGAAGCATCTGTGTCCCTTTCCCTGATGCAAAAATGCTTGTGGTTTTGAAGCCTACTCTGTAGCTTTCTGAAATATACTTACATGGAAAATAGATTTGTAATAAAAATTATTAATCATTATTAATAATGATAAAAGTAATTATTAATCATTATTAATAATGATAAAAGACTCCTCTGTCTTTTAGGGTGCTACAATTCCAATTAACCAGGCCCGTCCAAACCATAATCTAACATTCACCAAGAAAGAGCCAATCGGGTGAGTATCAATTTTTTCTTCTTAGAGACAGCCTTGACATGCAGAAAATCCATGGAAAAGCTGCCATCAAATATGTAATCTTTCCCTGTTTTTCCCTACCTGAAGTGTCTGTGCAATTATTATCCCCTGGAACTACCCACTGATGATGCTTGCATGGAAGAGCGCAGCGTGCTTGGCTGCAGGAAACACCCTCGTACTCAAACCAGCTCAGGTAAGAGCAAAAAGGAATATACAGATAGCCCAGATGCCCCTGTTCAGGCAAAATGATTTAGGCAATATAGCAGATTTCACCTATAGGTTGACTGTGTCATATATTTGAAAGTGCATGTGTAATAATACAAACTGGTGATACAAGGTACTGATTATTTCCAGTTCTGCTCTGATGCTAATCTCATTTTCATGAATTAATTATTTTCCACAAGAAACCATCACTTCTAATTTGTCAATACTGTAAGAAGATGAATATTGTATCAAAACCAAGATATATTGAATGCAGAATGTATCATCATGCATTAGATTAAAATAGGAGACACAATCTAAATGTTTCTCCTTAGGTCACACCTCTGACATCCTTGAAGTTTGCAGAACTCTCAGCTAAAGCTGGATTTCCTAAGGGCGTTATAAATATTCTCCCTGGTTCAGGTAAAACTTCAACTCATAATTTTTCTGGGAGAGGTCATGCTAAAACTGGTGAACTACTTCACCTGCTTGAAGACTTATTTTATAGGTATGTTCATAGGTACTAGGCTTGCATCTTTCCATGGAGCA
Source organism: Orthonyx spaldingii (assembly GCA_013397795.1). Taxonomy (NCBI): domain Eukaryota; kingdom Metazoa; phylum Chordata; class Aves; order Passeriformes; family Orthonychidae; genus Orthonyx; species Orthonyx spaldingii. Next base: position 2,016,842 of record VZTJ01005675.1, on the reverse strand, counting down.
ATTTCATATATTTCCAAAAGAGAATTGGAAAAATCTGGCTTTAGTTAATGGTAAAATCTGTCAGCCTATACCTTTTACAAATTCACACAATTACCATGAACAATATGGAAGAGAATGTATCACAGAGAAACATGTTTCACTTGATTGTGAAACTTCATTTTTTCTCCTAAGCTTATCATCTAATGGAAGTATTTAAATGTGACTGTGAGACCTAGAGCAAGCTGGTAAAATGCATATTCATCACGGTAGTCATGGTCCACACTGTGTTGCTTGATGTCACCATTTTCCTCCTTCTCCTAAGGAAGAAAAGTCACAAAGTAATTATATGGGGCAGGCTTGGTTACAAATTCGATTATTCTACCTACAGTGGAATATTAAGAAGCTCTTCAGACAGATGGGAGAATTTGGAAACACTAATGGGATCCAAGGTTTTCATAGGAATAAAGCTGCAAATATAAATAAGGATGTGATACTGTTTGATTTGTGGTGTTAGCTCCTTCTACGGTGCTGCTGCTGGAGTAGTAAAAATGGTCCATGTACCATCCAGTTACACTGCTTTCCTCACCCTGCTAGGTGGCTTAGTGGGACAGCACCTCTCTGAACATCCAGATGTTCGCAAAGTTGGATTCACTGGTTCAACACCAACTGGTAAACAGATCATGAAAAGGTACTCTCAGCAAAAGATTCATAAATAAACCCAGCTGAGTCTGGTTCTGAAGTATCTTACTGGGTACATTGTGCATGTAGCAGTAATGGAAAAGCATAACTGCATATGGTCATTTACCACTATGTGCAATTCTACTAAGTCACAGTTGGACAACAGAGGTTTATACATTTTCACTAGGTATGATTCAAAGGAAATAATGGAATAAGATATTAAAAATGGGGTTTATATTACTATTTTTATTTTTTTACAGTGCAGCCGCTAACCTGAAGAAAGTTTCTCTTGAACTTGGTGGCAAATCACCACTGATCATATTCAGTGACTGTGAACTTGACAAAGCCGTAAAAATGGTAATGTTACTTTGAAGTAAAACATATTCAAAGCCTTTGTGGTACATCCTCACAGTATTGCAATATTCTCTTGACTTGAATATATGCCAAAGAACATACGAGGGAGCCCGTGCATGATAAACCTTGACATCTGTTAGAAGACAGATTCCTTTTCTACAGGGTATTTCTTTATGCCAGCACAATTTATCTGTTCTTGCTGCCCCAGAAAGGCAGTACTACAGGAAATACGCATTAGAAATTACAACAAAAGAAAGAATTGAGGTCCCTATTGGCATATAGTTTTTAGTTCACCATCAATCATAATAATTCACCTTCCCTATCAGCCATATTGTGTTTAAAGTTCATAAATAAGATGTTGCATTGGTGATACCCTTTTACATAAAGCATTAGACTTTTAGGGTCGCAAACACTGAATGCAAACTAAGGGAACAGAATGAAAGGGAGACTGAACAAAATGCATATAAATATTTATGTTTTTTTCCTGATCAGGGTATGGGAGCAGTATACTTCAACAAAGGAGAAAACTGCATTGCAGCTGGCAGGCTGTTTGTGGAAGAATCAATTCATGATGAGTTTGTTAGAAAAGTGGTAAGATATTCAAGGACTAAAGTTCAAGGAGATGTTTTACTATGGCAGAAAAATCCACTATTTTTACACATTGTATTTCCTATTTTCAGTTGCTTAATTTCTCATTATTGCTTATGAGAGATAATGCTGCTTCTCAACAACTATTTGCTGTGTTATGTAACTTCATTTTAATTGGGTAACCCATAGGTTGAAGAAATAAAAAAGATGAAAATCGGTGACCCACTTGACAGATCTACAGATCATGGCCCACAAAATCACAAGGCACATTTGGAAAAGCTGCTGCAATACTGTGAAACCGGAGTAAAAGAAGGAGCCACTCTCGTGTATGGAGGAAGACAAGTACGTAGACCAGGTAAAATACTTCCCAGAGGTATTTAGAACTTTTACACTTTATGCAAGAACTGTCACGATTGTCTCAGCTGTATTATGTGGAGTTGCAATATCATGGGAACAGTATCAGGTAAGCCCACAATACCACAGGGCTTTCAAGTCTCATATTATGAGAAGCTGTGCAAGTGAAGTGCAAGTTATGAGATCTTTATGGCTACAGTCTGTCTTCTTCTTGGGTGGCAAGAAAAACAGTGGCCTCTGTGACATGCTGTAACCTTGTCTTCCTGCTGTGAGAGTACAGGGTCTTCTCCTGAGGAGTCACCTGGGCTGTGGCATGCAGACCTTCTGGCCTGGCAAGGAACAGCACATATTGTCACTGACCAATACAGGCCATTCCTTTACCCTTTCTTCAGCCATTTCTCTTGAAATGCATGCATTTCCATTCATATTTCATTCACATATATTTTCTATTTCAACATGCAAGTTATTTATGATGTCAAAGTATGGGACAGAGATGGCCTGGACAACAGCAAACCCTTAAGCACTTTTACCATGCTCAAATGGTGCGCTATCCTTTCTTTAGGTTTCTTCATGGAACCCACTGTATTCACAGATGTTGAAGACCATATGTATATTGCCCAGGAAGAATCCTTTGGTCCTGTGATGGTCATCTCTAAATTTAAAAATGGGTATGTTCTCCCCTGGTTACTGTTAGAAACTTTATTTTCCCATTTTCACCCTAAGTGAAGAAGTGACAGCGTACACAATATTTTGTTAAATCTGGTTAGACCAATCTGAATACCTAGTAGTATTCAGTGAAATGTTTTACTGAAGTTTATGTGGTAATTGCAACAGCTTGATCAAATTACAAAATGTGTATTTTTCCCAATGGAATTGCTTATTTTTCATGTTACAGAAGACTGCAGAGTTTGTATTGTGTAACACTGGCACATTACTGTTGCAAATGAAAAATCCTCTGTATATTTTGTAAACTGTCACTTCTAATATCTTTCATTCCAGATCATAAGAATTATTTTACATACAGATGAGATTAAAACCCTACATAGAAACTTCATAGAAGTATTTCCACCAGGTTTCATTTTCTGCAGTTTGTCAATGCAGTTAAGAACCAGCCACCCAGATAACCCTCCACATCCATAAATTATGTAGTCATAAGGGACTGTATTGAATTTTTTAAAGTTTTAAACTATTATTGATTTTTGAAGCTGTATGGAGATGAGATGCAGGTAGAAAATAGCACTCTGGAAATGGTCTGAAAAGTTGTGTCTTGATAGAAGTTTGAATTCCAGCTTTTATTCTTCATTAACTTGAAAAGCTGGACAAAATTTTAGCAAACTGATTCATCTGCTGCCATGCTCTGCTTTGCAGGCATTTTTGTATTGTTCTAATTCCCAAGTTGTACAATAGCTGAGTAAAGTTGTATGCCTACAGCAACATTTCCCATGGCATTTCTCAGTGTAGATATTAACCATTGAAATGTGAGGCTACAAGCTTCACAAACTTGAGGCAAGGGTGTGAATTTCCGTGGATCTGTCAGACTGACACACAGATTTGTCCTGAATAAGTAATCTTTTAAATAGCTCCTTGGAGAAGAAAGGCCGTGGGAAAAGGTGCTTCAATGACACTGAAGGTGGAAGGTTGCTAACACTTGTTTATTTTACCTAGTTGCAATTAGATAATTTCTTTCCCCCACAGGGATGTTGATGGAGTATTGCGACGGGCAAATGCCACAGAATATGGCTTAGCTTCAGGAGTTTTCACAAAAGACATAAACAAAGCTCTCTACATCAGTGACAAGCTAGAAGCTGGAACAGTTTTCATTAACACGTACAACAAAACTGATGTGGCAGCACCATTTGGTGGATTTAAACTGTCTGGTTTTGGGAAAGATTTAGGTAAGTTGTTGTCTCCTTCCCTCATTTCTCATCTCAGAGTCCTAAACAATGAAAGAACCACTTTGCCTGGGTACAGTGTATCTAGTAAACATGAGCTATGGATCCATTTCCTGCATCTCCTACATCCCTCCAATTACAGTAATCCAATTTCTCTCCCTTCCCTAAATATTCCCACCTCAATCCCTCCCATTCAGCCCTTCCTGTACACTTGCTAAGTAACGCCACAGCATGGAGAATATTCCTCTCCAACTGTTCAGAGAGCAGACAAATTATAGCTTGTCCAGAGCCCTGTACAGGATACAAAATGCTGTCAAGTAACAAAGGTATTGGCCAAAATTTTCTTGCCTTTCCCTCCCATCAGAAACAACACTAGTGCCTTAAAATGTCACCAAAATCTGCCAAAAGCTACAGAAAAAAAATGCAGTAAAATATTTTCTTTTCAAAACAACTTTTTTAAAAAGTGAAGTCTATCTACTCTGTCGAAGCTTCACAAGTCTGGACAGATCAAGCCTTATGGTAAAGAAAAAAGGAAAACCAAATTTCATTTACACAACAGATTTTTGCCTTTGGAATCTCCAAAGACATTTCCTGAAACCAAAATGAGTGATTGCATCAGGGAATAAAAGATTACTGATTTTTACACAACTTCTCTACCTATGAACTTTAAGAGAGGCAAAGCAAAGTTCATAAATTCAGCTATGGGCCCCCAGTGACCATCTAGAGACTGCTGCTGCTTGGGGGCTGCTTGTTACATTCCAGATCCTTTTTTATTCCACATCTGTTGGGTCTGGCCTCTTGTCAAACCAGTTCTGTAAAGCACAGTGGGAAGGTATTTAGTTTCCATTGTTGCTTCAGGATTCAAATATTTGTTACAGTGTTTCAAATTTTTTCTTAAAAATACTTATGGTCTGACAAAATTCATTTAGTTGCTGTTCTAACAGGTGAATGTTGTGCTTGTACAGGTGAAGAAGCTCTTCATGAATATCTCAGAACCAAGGCTATCACTGTGGAATATTAAAGTAACAGCTTCATTTGGGAAGTAAACTTTCAGCAGAGTTTGAATCTTAATGACTACACGACGCACTCGATACCACACCTAGGAGATGCTGTCTGCAGTGCTACAACCAACCAAACAAAACAGAATACTCATTCCACAGATAAGTTTCTATAAATTAGGTCCAAATTTCAGTCTGACAGACAAAAATTTGGAAATTACCCTGAAGTTATTTAAATTATGCAGCGGCAACAGTTGGTAGCACAATTTCCCCCCATCCTCTCAAAAAAACCCCAAGAATATTGTTCAGTTTATTTTTTTAAAATAGAACTGAAGAATGAGTCCTCACATACCTACTTCATATTTCTGTGACATAATGTTTACATGACCATTTTAAATCCTTAGTCATTAAGCTTCTCAAGTTGAACTAAAATATACTGATCATGCCATTTTTGCTATAAACCAGTGCAAGGTTTACGGTAGCAATGAAACACTCTGCTCTGGTGACTTTTCAGCAGTACAGAAAACCTTTGTGCCATAAGAAGTAAAACAATGCAAGGAAGTGCACTTACTATGATCTTTGTATAGTACATACAGAGTTCAACATTGGTGTTAAACTATGCATATCAAGCTAAAGTTACTGCAAATATTTTCTACCTTTTTGTTGATACGGAATGTGTGATCTGCCTGCAATTTGAAAGGTGGTTACATTAACAGATTAAAATCACTTTTTGTGTCTGTGCACATGGACTGTAATCACTGTGTCATACAGCATGATTATTACTTCATATTTCACACTTTTAGAGTTTTTTTAATCTACAAGAAAATCTCTTGCAAAATGACCAAGGTAAGATGTTGGTTTTCAAACTTTTTTTCAGTTTGGAAGAAATTTTCTATAGATCGAGACCTTATTTAACTAAGCATGTTAAGTCTCTTTGCTCTTAGAATGCAACAACACCCAAAGCTTCCTGTGTCTGTGGGCTGCCATTAAAGGCAGCAGTTTGATTCTTTGATTCCCATCCTTCCCCTTCACTAAAATATTCCATAATTTAATCAGTAAATCATGTCTCCATCCTATATTTAAGCCACATTGTAAAAGACTGGAATCCTTGTTATTTCTTACCACAAATATTAAGACATTAAAGCTAGAACTTTATGGGATTCAAAATAAATTCTATAAATAACTGCAGGTTTCAAGTCATGACACTAAGTTTAATATTTGAGCAAATATAGTATAGAAAATTTTACTTTAATGGTGTATAAAATACAAAGTTCCTTTAAGAAACAATGACATCCAGGAGCATGACAGACAGTTCTGAAATGCAAACTGATCTATGAAGTAAATTCAACAGCCCAAACCATTCCATTTGATCAATCTGAGGTAAGTATGAATGAGACACTTTCACTGATTCTGGTTTCACAACTGTGTCAAGCCAACTTAAGTACAGGCCAGCTGAAAATTCAGCTTTTTATCCTTCTGTCAGTGACAGTTGCTAACAAAATGGAGATTGGAAACGTGGCAGGGAAAGTGGGGGATAAAAAGTGTAAAGTATCGTAACACCCCAGAGGCAGACCTGATCCTCTGAATATGGAGGGTGTTTGCACCACAGCCACAAATGTTTCCCACCTGAGCCTGCAACCCTCCCAAGCTGGTGTGAGCTCGGTGCAGGCACACAGGGTAAGTAATCCTTGGCTGAACTCTCTGGTCATGGCCGTCCTTACCCAGGCTGGCTCAGCCAGAAATGAGCTCAGGCACTGCTCTGGTATTCAGCAGTCACTGTCATGAACGCAATGTAACCATACCCCTGAGGTACTTGGAGATGAAGTTTAATATTGAAGACAGTGTACATAACACTTCATGGGACATGGGATATAAAAACAAAGCTTTTTTCCTAGTTAACTCTTTCTTGCCCTTGAAGCAAAAACTTCTATCATCCTATTAAAAAAAGTCTTTCTTCAATAAAGGAACAGAACAAGAGTTTTAACTTTCAAACCCATTACTCTAGCTGTTTTCTTACTGTAATCTACTATGAAGTCCATTTCCCTGTTATTTGATGAATCAAATCACACTTAATTCTTCAGAAATCCAGCCTCCTGCACTCACGAGTGGATCCTGAATTCTCCACCATGCAAACTTGCTCCTGAGAGATGCTACACTGGCAAACAAGGTGGTTTTAAGGGCCAACTCTTCAAAGGGAGAAAACATGATTTGGTTGGTTTGAGGTTTTTTTAAAGTAAAATAAAATGGATTTACTCATTCGCTTTGCTGTCCAAAATTTCTATTTTGCCTTTTTCTCCCTTTTGTTTAGGAAACTTAATGTTGTCTATTGTCACTTCGTCAGTTACAGAATCATCTTCATCAGATTCCGAGTCTTCTTCTGAAGTCAGCAACTCTTCATCTGTATCAGAATCACTCAGTTCAACTACAGCCACATTCTGGAAAACAAAATCTTGGTTAACACATTATATATACTATATATAGATACATATATATACAGACACACACACTATAGCACTTCTATCACTGGAGTAAAACATAAGGTAAACACATTAAACAACCTACTACCATAAGAAAACCACAATCACAATAAAAAAGACTTTTGGGTTTTCCTAGGATTATGACGAATATAATGAAGATTCCTACATATTTAAATTGCAAGTCATATTGGCCTATAGCAAACCTAAGGCCATATTTATATCATTATCAAAGAAAAACTGAGTCAACAGCTGAACTCAGATTGTCTAAATCAGGTATTTAAACTGATGAGTAGCAGGCATCAAAACTACTTTTCAGTAAAAAGTTCAAATGAAATAATTTAGTGCATAAGGGGTCATGACAAATACACAAATATACATACATATATATATACACACATATATATATAAAAACAAAAATACAGTTCATATCTTATAGCCTAGTAGTATTCAGGGCACTACAACTACTCTGAAACAGCAAGCAGTTTAAACCACCAGGATATTTTTTGAAGTGATCTCATATATCCATATACAGAGCCATGATTTTTGTGGTCTGCTTGGCCAGAAGGCACTTGGCTGGGTCATGGACGTATATCACCTTCACAATAAAATTTTCTTATATAAGCATGTGGCTGCAGCGCTTTGGTTAAAACCAGAAAGAAAATATTTATGTGACTGTAAATAAATAGACAAATACTAGCAACAAAGGATCACAACACTAACAACTTTTCTAAACCCGAGATCTAGTCAGTCCTAAAAATAGAAACAGAGCAGAGCTGAAAGCCAGTTATTACTCTTACACTAAGCTTTCTGTTATGCCTTACTAGGCCTTATATTGTCCAGTTTCTGAATCAAATCACCTAGGAGACATTTAAAATACAACTTGTGACTTTTGATTCAGAGTTGTTGATTCAAAAGCATGTCTTATTCTGTTCTTAAACTACTTCACCCGCAGTGATTAAATTCTGCAAGTATGAAAACCAGGATGTAAATTTCAACCAAATAAGCACTTTTACTATATGTCTGTTTTGAATTCGCAGATCACAGACTACGGTAAAGACTTCATTTTATCTATCATATTACTCATTCTAAGATCAGAGAGATGTTTCATCTCATCTAGATTTATGTTACAATAAAAAATGTATTTACCATTTCTATAACTTTTTCTGTTTCACTGTTGAGATGTTCAATATCAAACTGATGAGCTGGTGCTGTTACCATCTTTCTTTTGAGCTCATCGTTTGCCTGGGCCATCTGTGGTAAAAAGCTCTGTACTCGGTCCAAAACTAAAAAGAAACAATTATCACACACACACACATATATATATATATATGTAAAGTCAAAGAGATGCCCATTTGTGTTCACATTTATACCTCAGAAATGAGCCTTTAAACAGATTCCATTTCAAATGTAATTTCCATCTGTCTACAATAATGAAGTATTGACTGAAGGTCTCAAAGAAGATGGAAAAATTAGCTGCAGCAGATGTCATGATAGACTAATGAAAAGTCAACATAATTAGTAAAAGAAACTCTGAAATTAAGATGGTGGGAGAGAGATGGAAGCTCTAGGCTGAAGTATAAAGCACTTATCCCCTACAGCTCAGCAGGACTTCACAAGAATTTTAAGGTAATCCATGGAACTAGGAGAATCACACTCATATCCCTTCCATGGAGGAAGACAATATTTTCACCTCCCGAGTTTCTTCAAATAAACTGCTCCACACATGCAGATGAGCCAAACACTAGTTTTCTTTCTTTGAGAAAAGGTACTACTCCAGGTGAACTCCACAGAAGTCTAACATGTATCATCTACCTTTGAAACACTGTTATCTTTGTAGAGACTTTTATCCAACAAAGAATTTGATGTAACTATCTTTTTAAATTTCAGCTCAATCACAAAAAATAAAATAATTTGACAGGAGACCTATTTCAATTAAATGCTTTTATACAACAAACATATCATGCTGAGAAATTACTTCTAAAAAGAGATAAAAAGGCCAAGGAACAACCGCACCCTGGGAAAGAACAATCTGTCCCTAAAACTTAGAGCTGTAATGCCTACCATTGCAAAATCTAATTTTGCAGCAGCAGCAGTTACGTGACTCACTAGTGGGACATGGAACTGTAATGGGAGGAGGACCGGTAGAAACTGAACACAAAAGCTTCTCCCTTTACCTGTGCAAGGAAAGCACTGAAGCAGAAGTTATGTCACAAATGTTACCTACTACTTGACACAGCTCCAGTGACAAGCTCCTCCTTACTTACCATTGCTCCTTGGCATCCTAACTGTCTGTAAAGTTGTGGCTTTCTTGCTGCTACATTTCGAATTAATCAGCAAAATGTCTTCCAGCCCTGCAAAGAAACAAACAAGTACTGCACTGCTTAAGCTGACAAGTTCTCCGTAATTGTCATCTGCTTTTGCTGCTCTTGGAAGAAATACTGGGCTACACGGGCGAGGGGTCTCACCCTGCAAGTCACCTCTTACAGACTTTTTAAGCTAAAGTTCCTTAAGCTGTTTTTCAGCCAAAGACTGACGAAGTGAGAGCTATAACGCACAGAAAAACTCCCTGTGATACCCCACAGCCAGGCACGGTGAGGTGGGAGCTGAGACGTGTCAGTCGCACTGATTTAAATCCCTCCCCTTGTCCGTGTGGCTGCGGTGGCGATCGACGAGAGCAGGCCACCGGCAGCAGCAGCGGGGCCAGTGACCTCCGCTAACTCCGGGCAGCAGCAGCGCCGGAAAACCCAAACTGTGCCAGGGAATTCGGCATTAATTATCCACATTAATCCTTATGACCGCCAACGGAGCCACCCGCCCGGCAGCATTAACTAAAGCGAACCGTTCTGTCTTTTTAACTTTTTGGTCTCATAAAAACGTGGTTACGACTGACGATACTCTAACGTGGATTTCCCCCGTTTATTCACTTCGCATTACCACAGCCCTGCTCGCGAAAGCAGCTCTTCAACACACGCGGGATGCAACCACGAGTGGATCACTAGCAGCCTGGCCGCCTGACGGGCCCCTCCCTCGAGCTGCCTGCCCGAGGCGATGCGAGCCCCCGCTGGCCGGTGGCCGGTGCCAGACTCACCGGTGCGGCGCCGCACGTCCAGCAGCTCCCGGGAGGCCGCCGGCCCCGCCGCGCCGCCGGGCCCCGCCATGCCCGCCCGCCCGGAAGGAGTAGAGCGGCCCTCCCGGATGGGCGCGCCCCCTGGCGGGCGGGAGGGCCACGGCGCCGTGAGGGAGTGGCAGCGCCGCCCGCGCCCGTGTGTGACAGCGGGGACAGCGCGCCGCGGAGATCGGCGTGAGGCCATTTAAACCTTCTGAAATCCAGCTAAGGCTAATGCAAGGCTCTGCGCCTGCGGAAGGATAACCCCGGGCTCCGGTACAGAATGGGGGCCGACCTGCTGGAAAGCAGCACTGCGGAGAAGAACATGGGGGTCCTGGTGGACAACAAGCCGTCCCTGAGCCAGCAGTGAGCCCTGAGGACAAGTAGGTCTGTGGTGTCCTGGGGTGCATTAGGAAGGGCATTGCCAGCAGGTCAAGGGAGGGAATCCTGCCCCTCTGCTCAGCCCTGGTGAGGCACATCTGGAGTGCTGTGCCCAGTTCTGCGCTCCTCAACAGGAGAGGGACATGGAGCTCCTGGAGCAGGTCCAACAGAGGCAACAACGATGATTAAACAACTGAAGCATCTCTTTTAGGAGGAAAGGCTGATGGAGCCAGGCCTGTTCAACCTCAAGAAGAGATGACCGAGAGGAGACCTCGACGATGTAGGTAAGTGTGTAAAGGGAGGGTGTCAGAGGATGGAGCCAGGCTTTTCACAGTGCTGCCAAACAACAGGACAAGAGGCAAGAGGCAGGAACTGATGCACAGGAAGCTCCACCTGAACGTGAGGAAGAACTTCTTTATTGTGCAGGTGACCACACACTGGAACAGGTTGTCCAGAGATGTTGTGGAGTCTCCCACACTGGAGATACTCAAGAACTGTCTGGACACAATTCTGGGCAAAGTACTCAAGGAGAACTCTGCTTAAGCATGGAGGTTGAACCAGATGATCCACTATGGTCCCTTCCAACCTGACTGATTCTGTGATTTGGCACAAAAAGTCCATGCCATCACCTGGAGGAGCCATGAGCATGTGGAACCAAGCTGCCAGCACGTAACATCACCTGAACGCCTGCCAGTAGCTGCTTGTCTCTGAAAACTCTCCAAATTTCACAAATGAACCTAAAATTAAACATGAGAGCCTGAGGGAGTGTTAATCATCCTTTGGAAAAGAAACTCACACAACCACCAAGTTGACATTGGCCAACCTGTTATTCTGGATTTGTTCTGCAGTTTTTGTCCTTATCTGTCCCTATCTGTTCTGCAGTTTCTGTCCTTTCACATCTGGACAATGTGAAAACTGCAAAAAGAAAACCGAATGGTTCATAAGAAACAAGATGGGAAGTCCAAGATGAAAATCAGAAAAAAATAGTAATCAGGTAAGTGGTGTTTATAGGCCCTTATTGCAAAAGAACACAGGAAAAAAAACCAACCAAACAACCACCCAGCTCCCAATATCTTGGAATTAACATGAATAAGAAGCAAACCTCTGCAAGGCCTCAGGCAAGAGACCACTCTGCTGTTTTCCTGACAGACTGGTCCAGAGAAGTGTCCTCTGCCACTTCCAGCTCACCCATGGTTCCATTTACACTGAATTTGCTACCTGGTTTGAACCTTTCTTCCCAACTCTGCTCCAGAATTTCCATTTCCCAGAAAAATCCCATTGCTAGATTTAATGACTGAAAAACCTTGAGGGCTGGGGGTTTTGCCTTGGGCCTCAAAAGTGAGTCTTTTTGAATTTGTACACAACCCAAAATAATAGTGTGTGAACCTCAAATAATGTATTTCATCCATGGGTATTATGTGATTTCCGTGGAGGGCGGGCATGATGCTGTCAAGGAACCTGTAGTAGGGAGAGATGAAGTGATTGCCCAAGATAACCAGACAAGCAATTAGAAAAGGCAGAAACAGCACCCTCAGGTGCTATTCCCACACCCCAGGTTTGCAGTCTCACCTGTTGGCAAGAGAGGCAGATGTGATCTGATTTTTATCTGATTTGTAAGGTGGCCCAACTAAGTATCCAGGCGTGGCTACATACGGTTGCTGCTAGGGTAGGGAAGCAACAGTATCTGTAGCCCAAATTCCCCATAAATTCAGGAATGAGACAGCTGAATTAATACCCCCGAGGTTTGAATTGTTTCGTTCATATAAGGTGGTATAGACTTGAGTGTTGAAGCTGATGCTGTATATTTCACTCTTGTAGTGCAGATTGCTTTGGCCCCTGTCCTGCAAATACATTTCCCTGTCCTTAAGTTTCTGCTATTCCACACATCCTCACCACAGCTACCTCCAGTTTACGGCAGACACTCGGTGATTTGTCCGTGCTGTCTTTTTTTTCTCTGTGTAGACGGGAAAAGGGGTGCTGTAGGCTTGGCTGCTGTCACCATCATTAAACTTCTCTTTTCATCCTCTTTCTTCCTTTCTTTCCTTTCACCTTCCGGTTAAGGTATCCTCATTACTTCAAAGTTTCAAGCAACAATTGAGGAATAATACTAGCACTAATAATAAATGCACAAATTTAGTCAGCTTGACTGTTTTAATGTATTAATATAAAATGTTTCTCAAAACAGGAGTCCAGCAAGGCCTTGGCTCTGTACTTGGTTAAACAGAGGCAGCTGATGTCAAGGGAGTAACTGGCAGACTTACACGCTGTGTGTAGGGTGTACAGTCTAGCTGGGCAAGAACAAGAATGTTCCAACTGACCCGAACACTTAAAAAAATTGCATTCCTGAGGAAACTGCTTTTAGCCAACTGGCAGGAAAGAGCGACAATGCCCTCGTAGCTGGCAGTCAGGAGTCAGTACAAAACACCCACTCTTGTGCTACGTCGCCAATAAAGCTGCTGCGAGTGGAACCAAAGGCACCCCCACCGCCGGCCCCGCCCGAGGAGCGCCCTGGAGCCCCATTCCCCAGCCCTTTGTCTCCCCGGCTGCGGGACACCCGCCGGGCCCTTGCTGAGGCAGCGAGGCGGGGGTGCAGCTTCGCCCCCCGCTACCGCCGAGGGCAGGGAGGGCGCAGCGGGCAGGGGACGCCGGCGCGTCCCGCAGCGCGGCAGGCGGGTGTCAGGCAGCGGGGGCTGGCCGCGGAGATGTCAGGCAGCGGGGCTCGCCCCGGGGGCCGGCTGGGAGCGGCCGCGGGCGCGGTGCCCCGTCCGTCCCGTCCCGTTCCATCTCACGGGCAGCGCGGGGCGGCGGCGCTGGGCTCCTCCCCCGGCCGGCGGCGGCCCGGAGCGCCGGTGGTGGCGGCGGCTCTGCGCATCACGGGCCACATCATCGCGGGGGCCGCCCGCTTCCGCGCCTGCTCAGTGGCGGCGGCGCTCACCTA